>JAWRVF010000211.1:0-472549 GCA_036785485.1 Physcomitrellopsis africana | reverse complement strand
TCTTCTAAACTGATATTATTCCTAGTATTTTCTTTGTTCTCCCTGCTACTTATCTCGAGTAGTGTTATATATTTTTTGAAGTGTTATCATGGTCGAGCTTGCTAAAATGAAGAGTGCAATGACGCAAATGCAAGAGCAAATGAGGGAATTGATGCTTGCAATGCATCAACTCACTGTACCTCCATAAGGAGCAACAAGGTTACCAAATAATGAAGATATAGATATGGTTGGAGCTGCTTCAACATCTACACCAAGCCATATAATTCTTCCTACATTGGAACATCGTCCAAGCATCAGAGAACCAAAAATTGGTCTACTTGAGAAGTTTGATGGCACAAGATCCAAGTTTCAAGGATTCATCAACCAAGTCCAATTGGTGATTGAATTGCAATCGCAAAGTTTTCCAACTCCAAGATCACAAGTCAGATTTATTGGTATACTACTTTCAGGTTCTGTCTTATCTTGGTTTTCATCTTTTCTGGAACGATGTGATCCAATATTGGATAATTTAGAAGCTTTCTTACTAGAATTTGGATCTATGTATGGAGAACATGATGCAACTCATGTTGTAACCAACAAGCTTCGTATCCTACGATAAGGCAATGGATCAGTGACATTATATGCTTCACAATTTCGACAACTAGCAATCGATATCAAATGGGACGATGCTGCACTCATCAGTCAGTTTCTCTACGGATTATAATTTGAAGTGAAGAAATTGATGTTGAACTTATCCGATCCTCAAATATTGAGTTAAGCAATAGACTTTGTGGTGAAGTGTGATAATCGGCTTTTCGAATTTAGATCTGAAAGTTGTACAAGAGAACCTCAACGATATTATAATTCAGTGGCAGTACCAATGACTTCTCAATATGTACCTTTAGAAGTCGAGGACATGCAAATTGATGCTATACGTTTCAAGTCGCTTACTGAACAAGAAAAGACTCGACGTCGTCAAGAAGGATTATGCTTGTATTGTGGAGAACCTAAACACACTGCTCAAAATTGTCCAAAGAAATGACGCAACCACAAGATCAGGAGTACGACTGTCAAAGAAGATAATATGTCGGAAAACGAGTTTGTCCAGCCATAATAAGGACCGTGCGGCTGGGATCTTGTATAATTTCTAATGAAGGTCCTATCCTCTCTTCACAACCATCTTCTTGTTTTATAATAGATGTGTATTTAGGACCTAATAATTACAAAGCCTCTGCTTTAATAGATTCGGGAGCCTCGGCTTGTTTTTTAGATGAAGAATTTGTTAAAAGCCATAGAATACAGATAGTACAAAAATCTAAACCCGTACACGTAGAAGTCATAGATGATTGTCCTTTATCTTTTGGAGATGTTACTCATGAAACACTTCCTCTAGATGTAGTAGTAAATGAATATAATGATTGCGTAATTTTTAACATAATTAGATCTCCTTCTATTCCAGTTATTCTTGGTCTATCATGGTTAGAAAAACACAACCCTCAAATAGATTGGATTTCTTGTACTATGAACTTTTTTAAAAGTATAGCTAACAATAAAGTTAATCAAGTAAGAAATCACAAGTCTAATAGAATTAAACCTGCGTTTGTAGGTGCAAGAGCTTTCTTGTAAGCTGCAGAAGAAGGATCACCTTCTGTCATTTATACTACATTTATTTCCAACGATAGAAAGACTTCAAGTAGCATTCCAAGTCAGTATCAAGATTATTAAGACGTTTTTGAGAAAAAAAATATAGATATTCTTCGAGAGCATCGTCCATATGATTGTTCAATTGACCTTAAAGAAGGAACTCAGCCACCATTTGGACCAATCTACAATTTATCACAAGATGAATTGGCTGAACTCAAGATGCATATTGACGAGAATTTGGCCAAGAATTTTATACGCCATTCTAAATCTCTAATAGAAGCTCCAATTCTATTTGTGAAGAAAAAAGATGGATCATTGCGGATGTGTGTTGACTATCGAGGACTCAAGAAGATCACAATCAAGAACAGATATCCATTATCTCAAATATCAATACTCCTTGACTAGTTGAATCAAGCTAGGATCTATACAAAAATAGATCTAAGAGGAGCATACAATCTAGTACGCATCAAAGAAGGAGATGAATGGAAAATTGCTTTTCGAACCAGGTACAGACATTTTGAATATAATGTCATGCCTTTTGGACTTACGAATACACTAGCTGCTTTTCAACATCTCATGAATAATGTTTTTCGCAAGTTCTTAGACAATTTTGTCATCTGCTACCTAGATGACATTTTGATCTATTCTAAGAATATAGAAGAATATGAAATACATGTTTGTCAAGTATTACAAAAACTTAGAGATGCGGGATTGTACGCCAAGATGGAAAAGTGTGTATTTCACACTACTCAAGTTGATTTCTTAAGATACATCATTTCAAATGATGGTCTCATGATGGATCCTAAGAAAGTCGAAACAATCATGAATTGGAAGATTCCAAAGACGGTAAGAGATGTCCAATGTTTTTTGGGATTCGCCAATTATTATCGGATCTTCATCAAAGACTTCTCTCGTGTTGCGGCTCCACTTACACGTTTGACTTGTAAAGACAAACTCCAATGGAATCAAGAAGCGGAAGTAGTATTTGAAGCTTTGAAGATATTGTTTGTTTCTGCACCAATCATGTATCATGTAGATTTTTCCAAGGCATTTTTTATAGAAACAGACACATCAAACTTTGCCTTGGATGCGGTTTTGTCACAAATGGGAATAGATGACAAACTTCATCCAGTAGCTTTTCATTCAAGAAAATTCTCAGCAGCCGAGATCAATTATGAGATCCACGACAAAGAACTTCTTACAATCGTGGATTCTTTTCAAGAATGGTGTCATTATCTAGAAGGCGCTTCTAGTCCAGTCACCGTATATACGGATCACAAGAACCTCGAGTATTTCATGTCAGCACGCGTGTTGAATCGTCGTCAAGCTCGTTGGAGCATGTCTTTGTCAAGATTTGAATTCATTATCACTTATCGGCCAGGAAAACAACAAGGTTTATCCGATGCCCTTTCTAGACGTTCTTATTTTGCACCAAAAGAAAGAGATGCATCTTTTGAGCAACAAAGAACAGTTTTCTTGAAACTAGAGCAGTTTTATCTTTGAGCAATAAAATCAACATTGACTGTTGATTCAACTTTTCTCAAACAAATTCAATCAAGTATGTCTTCAGATCCTCTTGTTCATGATATTAAGAATAATTCTTCCAAGTCTCATGATGCTTCTAAATTCGAGTTCAAAAACAATCTACTATATTTCAAAGGACGTCTATATGTTCCGGAAGGAGAAGCACGTTTACGTGTTCTTCAAGCATGTCATGATTTTCCAACGGTAGGACATTTTGGATACAACAAGACTTTGGAACTTATATCAAGAGATTTTTGGTGGCTTCAAATGTAGAAGGCAGTCAAAGACTTTGTTTAATCATGTAATATCTGCTCAAGATCAAAGACTCCTCGTCATCGATCTTTTAGGCTTCTTCAACCATTACCTATTCCAGAACAACCATGGTCTTTTGTTTCTATGGATTTCATCACAAATCTTCCAAGCTCAAGATCTTATGACTCTATATTTGTGATAGTAGATTGGTTCACCAAGATGGCACATTTTGTGCCATGCACAAAATCTATCACATGTGAAGAAACAGCTAAGCTTTTCATTGATAATATCTATCGCTATCATGGGTTATCTAAGGATATTATATTAGATAGGGGAACTCAATTTGTGTCAAGATTTTGGAGAATCCTTTTCAAGATCTTAAAAGTGGACATAAAGTTATCTTCAGCTTTTCATCTTCAAACTGATAGACAAACAGAGCGCGTGAACCAAGTCTTGGAGCAATATTTAATGTGTATCATCAACTACCAACAAGATGATTGGATAGTTTTTTTGCTATTGGCAGAAATTGCTTATAATAATACGATACATTCTTCTACGCAACAAATACCTTTCTTTGCCAATTATGGTTATCATCCACGACTTGATGCTTTTGACTTTTCAAAAGTTGATAATCCAGCAGCAGAAGATTTGGCAAATCGTTTGTCAGAGCTACATGCAATAATGAAGGTGCAATTAAAAGAAGCTCAAGAACGACAAAAAACAAATGCAGATGCGTATCGCAAGGAACAACCACAATTCAACGTGGGGACAAGGTATGGTTACTTCGTCGTAATATCAAGACTACTCATCCTTGTGATAAGTTGGACTATCGTAGGCTTGGACCTTTTCCTATTTCTGAACAAATCAATCCAGTTGCATATCGATTACACCTACCGGAGTCCATGAAGATCCATCCTGTATTCCACGTATCACTACTCAAGCCATATAAGATAGTGGACATACAAGGAAGAAGACAAATACCACCGCCTCCTGTAGAAGTAGACAACAATGAAGAATTTGAGATTGAAGAGATTTTAGATTCAAGGCGGCGCCAAAATCGATTGGAATATCTTGTGCATTGGTGCAAATACGATATTAGTGAACGCACATGGGAGCCATCAAAGAATCTAATAAATGCATCAATAAAAGTTAATGCATTCCATCGACGACATCCATCAAAACCAAGATAAATACTCAAGAAAATCTTCGTTATAAAGCAAGGCAGGTTCTATAGAGGTTTCATCCTACCTTGTATCATTATTTGTCATTAGATTTTGTTTGTGCTAAAGAGATGGAGGATCAACAACCAGCGAATTCAGCTCAAGAGCCATCATTTGTTGATTTATAGACGAGACATTACGACTATCACAACCTTCAAGACAACGGAATAGAGATGAAGACCCTCAAGAACGACATGTCCTTCCTCGGATTGATGGCAAAATACAACGTGTTTGGTATCACGACCTTGGAAGAGACTCTCGATGTTTGGTGATACTTTTAGAGGTAGGAACTACTCTTGATGGTGTTCCTAATGTTTTCTTTGAAGGAAGTTAAGAAGGCCTCAACAATGATCAAATAACAAGGTGGTCCTCTCGCCTTGGTATGGGACATTATCGATGGCTGAAAGGACCTATCAACTACCTTCGAAGGGAACAAAGATCTGAGTATGTGGCAAGCACAATTCGACGTATTTTGGACTTTTTCAACATGTAATCACCGCTCCTGGTGGAACTCGTCCCTAGAAGGGGGAATAATGTCACGGAGATAAGATTTACTCCAATAAATTATCTAAGTAATAATAGACCAATAAAAGTAGGTAAAATAAGTTGATTTGATAATATGTGATAGAGAAGCTTCCTAGAAGCTTCATTGATGTAAAATCACCTTTATACATGTCTATAGGTGATTGGTAGGTTAGAAACTTGGTCAACAAGGTAGCCACATGGCGCACATGTTGATAGCTTGTAGAACAAGCTTGTCATGTGTCACACATTTTGGTAGCTTGTGGAACAAGTCAAGTATGTGGCACACATGTGAGAAACTTGTCATGCAAGTTTGACATGTGTCTTGCAAATTAGACATGTATATGAGATCCTATAGAATACCGCCACGTAGCTCTTAGTTAGATAGTATTTATAGAGGCAAGAGTGAAGTCCTCTTCACTCTTGTCAACTCCTTTCTTGATCCTAGTCTAGTTTCAAGAGTCTTCATGTTTCCAATCTTTGGCAATAGCTATTCCAGTTTTCTTTTGAATATACATATTTTCTTATTTTATTTTGTGACTTCACTTTGACACAGTTTTCATTAGATTATACATCTTTTTCTAGTTCATGTCCTTGACAATCAGTGCTTTAGAGGTTTTGGATTACTTTCCTCTAAATTGATATTTTTTTCATCACAATATTAGAGCTTTATCTTTCTTATAAGATAATGGATTACCACTCTCCTTAAAAGTTTTAAAGCATTTTAGAGGTTGTACATTACCTTCTTCTAAATTGATATTATTTTTTTATAGATTCATTTTTTCTTTCTCTTAGAATGGCTTGAAGTCAAGACTTAATATGATCAAATCTTTTGAGTCTAAGTTGGATACTATTATAAGCTCTTTTATTATTTTATTTGCTAAGACTATGAAAATTAAAAGAGTTATTGTAAATCTTCAAAATGATGCAACATTTGGAATACCACAACTTAGATTATACCTACCTCTAATTTCTATACTTAAAGATACAGTACTACATATGCTGCGCCAAAAAAATCAACCTATTTAGAAATATAAGAAGCCTTGAGTTAGTCTTTTGGAGAAATATGATAGTACATGTTTGAAGTTTTGAAGATTTGTCAATAAAATTCAATTGATAATGGTTCTACAACTTAATACTTATCTGACAAAAGAATCACAAATTAGATTGGTTAGCTTTGGTATAAAAATTGTATGATTTGAACTTTTTATGTAGGACATATAGGTGCTCAAAGTTGCAATATCAAAATTGTATCTATTATCATTCTTATGGATATAACTCGTGCGTATAGAATGCAACAAGAAAACAATGATTGGGGTTGAAAAGAATACTTTCTTTGTTATAGTTTTCATATAGAGCTTGATAAAATCCAAATTGGGATAAAGAAGATATTGAGACTAGAAGCCAATGCTTGCAATTTAAGCATAGTAAGTGACCCTATTTAACTATTGGTTATGTTTTGAGCTATATTTTAGGCAATTTGATAAGTTTTTGGTTCAAAATTCTTAAAAGTGTATATTTTCATGTTACAAAACTATACATATAACATTTCATGATATTGCTTTTTTACACTTTTGGATTATAAGACTTTTATTCAAAGTCTTTCATTTTATTAAAGAAATGTTGTATATCACATATCATTCCTATAAATGTATGTGTTATGATTTGAAAATATTACCTATTAAAACTTAGGTTATTCTCAATAAAAATTATATTAATAATTGTGATCCACATTTATTTAATAGATAGATGAAAATAATCAATATATAATAGATGTTAATAATATTATATTGGAGACATTATTGTATTGTAATATGGTTATTTGATATTAAAAAAAGAAATAAATATTAATAATTCTAAAAATATTATTATATTATTATAAATTATTGATAATTTTTAATTAAAAATAAATAAATAAAAAAAACTTGTATATAAATTTGATAGATTTTTTTAATATCTTAAGAGCTAATAGATTAAATTTAGTTGAAATATTTATATTTTAAATTATAATTTATAATCAAATGACTTACACTATCTTAGCAAGACCATAATTTGATTAAGATAAGATGGATTTGGTAAAAAAAAAGAGTATGGTTGATTTAAGAGTAAAGTTAAGGTTATGATTGTTTAAAATAAACCACAAAAATAGTAGGGTGGATATCAAAGAGATGGTTACTTATAAGACAAGAACAAAATCTAACTTAGACATACTAAATTGATCATATAAGATAAATAATTTTAGTTTTTAGAAATCTAAAAGTGAGAATGGAGAATTGGTTTTAGAAAATGCTTTTAGAATGGATGGCTTGACTTGCTATAGATTTAAGAAGACCTTACAAAAAAAAAATCAAAATCAAGGTTGTTTTGACTAGCTATGGATTTAAGAAGATCTTACAAAAATAAAAAATCAAGAAATCAAAGTTAAGATTGTTTTGATAGCAATAATTTAAAAATAATAAAAATAAGATATTGAATTTTGGATTTATATCTTATAATTTGTATTTGATTCATAATTTATTTTTAGTAAGTATATAGATGTATATAGACAGCATATATTTGTTAAATTTTATATTATTTTAATTCTATAATTAAAAGATATCTAACCATACATAAAACCTATGTATTAAAAGTTGGTGATTTAAAGTTGGTTGGAATTTTTACAATATCTATTGATTTATTATTTTTATCAAGATAAAATTTATAATATTACTAAAATATATCAAGATTGAATTCATTATTATATTTTAATAGAAGTTAGTAGTTAGAATAATAAAATTTTATATTATTGGACTACTAAGTTTGAGAAGAAATCAATCTTTACAAGTGAATAAGCTATTGAAGGATTTTGTTGAAATTTGAGCATTTTGTACAAATTAAAAGAATTATTTAGGAGCCAAGACTTTATGGAGGTGGAAAAAATAGATATATAGAGTTATAATAAAATTTTGATATGAAGATGAGATTTTGAAAGGAGATTATGGATTTTTCTTGAAAGTTATTGACAATCCAATTTATTAAGAACTGATTAGTTGTAATTTTATAAAAAAAAAGGTGTTAAGAATTTTTTATATATTATAGAAAGACTTTATATACAAATTTATTTAAATATAAGAGGATTTTATTAATATAATTTGTTTTATAATATTATCATATTATTTGTTTTTTTAATTAAAGATAAATCACTTATTGGAGTCTTGCCAATAAGTTACAAGTAAATTCTCTACAACCAAGAATCTAATGTATTCCTAGATTGAAGATCATGCCATACAATAACGTACTCTATATTAGTTTATATATCTAAATTTTGGCAATTAGCATACGACATCAATTGGAATGAAGAAGTCTTAATGAATCAATTCTATTGGAGATTAAGAGACAATGTGAAGGATTTGTTATTATTGCTTCTAAATCTACAATTGTCCATTAAAGCCATCAACCAAGTCATAAAATATAATAATCAATTATTCCAATATTGTCAAGATCAACATTCATGGGCTTTAGGAAGACAATACGCAATCTGACATGCTCCTATTACATTCACAAGCATTTTGAATTCACATTCAAAAATAAAAAATATATAATTTGATATAGTATATTTTAAACCTCTTAATTGAGAAAAAAAGAAGCATTAGATGGAAAAAGGTCTATGCTTATATTATGGCAAAGAAAGCCATAAGATTGGCTATTATCCAAAAAAACAAAATAGACACATCACCAAAATTAGAAATATAATTGTTTAGGAAAATAAAGATATTTAGCCATACTAAGAACCGTACAGCTAGATAATTCAATATGACAAAACTATTCAAGTTCCTCTCTTTCTACTCAACTTGCTCATTATTTTACAATTCTTTTGTATTTTGGCCCTCAAAAACTTCAAGCAATTGTCTTATTGGATTTAGGGACATTTGCTTGTTTCTTAGATAAGACGTTTGTTAAGCTTTATAAAATTCTTTTAGTATAGAAATCCAAACTTCTTCATATAGAAGTAATAGATAGACAATCTTTATCCTCTAGTAGTGTCATTCATAAAACAACACATATAGAAGTGTCATTTGAAGACCATAGTAATCAAATTATATTCAATGTTATTAGAACTTCTTCAAATCCTATTATTTTTAAACTTTCTTGGTTGAAAAAGCATAATCCATCTATAGATTGGAGGTTGCAAAGAATGACTTTTTCGATGGAAATTCTTATAAGAAAACTTCATAAAAAGTCACAAATTGGTAAACCTTTATTTATTAGAGCAAAGGCCTTTGTAAAATTAGCCAAAGAAGGTATACCATTTATAATTTATATGACTTCAATTAAAGAAGATATGACTTCATTGGCAATTATTTTAAAGTAGTACAGCAAATTTTAAGATGTTTTGTAAAAAAAATATTGATATATTACTAAAGCACTAACCATATAATTGTACCATAGATCTTCAAGAAAAAATACAGCTATCTTTTGGACCAATTTATAATCTTTTTCAAAACAAGCTTTTGGCATTGAAGGATTATATTGAAAAAAATCTTATAAAGAATTTCATCAAATATTCAAAGTCTCCAATAAGTATATCTATATTCTTCGTGAAGAAAAAAAAATAGTTCTTTGTATATGTGTGTTGATTATTAGAAATTAAATAAGATAATGGTGAATAATTATTACCCACTACTATTAATCTTAAGACTTTTGGAATAACTCGGCTAAGCTAAGATCTATATTAAAATAGATCTTTATAGAGCATACAACTTGGTATGGATTAAAGAAGGAGATAAATAGAAAACCGCATTTTAGACAAGATATGGATATTTTGAATATAATGTCATGCCCTTTGGATTAAAAAATGCACCTGTAATCTTTCAATATTTAATAAATGATATCTTTTGAAAGCATGCAGACAAGTTTGTAGTGATTTATCTTGACAATATTTTGATCTACTTAAAAAATCTAGAGGAACATGAGAAGCATGTAAAATTGGTATTATAAAAGCTGTAAGATATAAATTTATATGCTAATCTATAAAAATATATATTTCATTAATTAAAGATGGAATTTTTAAAATACATCATATCTACTGAGGATTTGATAATGGATTGCAAGAAGGTAGAGGTGGTTATATAATAGGCTATTCCAAAGATTGTAAAAGATGTTTAATACTTTCTTGAATTTGCTAACTTCTATCAGATCTTCATAAAAAATTATTCTTAAGTTTCTGCCTCTTTTATTCAATTGACATGTAAAGACAAGTTGGAATGGGGGCCTCAAGTAGAGAAGGCATTCCAAAATCTCAAGACAACATTCACTATAGCTCTAATCTTTGCAAAAGCATTCTATATGGATACCAATGCTTCGGATTTTGCACTAGAGGCTGTATTTTTATAAATAGATATAAATAATAAATTCTATTTTGTTATATTTTATTTTCAAAAGTTTTTTATTATCAAAATTAATTATAAAATCTATAATAAGGAACTTCTTGCTATTGTGGATTTTTTTAAAGAATGGCATTATTTTTTTGAAAGAGCAGTACATCCTGTAATTGTATATATAAATCAGAAGAACTTGGAATATTTTATGCCAAGTCAAATTTTTAATTGTCATTAAATTTAATAGAATATATCATTATCTTGATTTAACTTTGTTATTACTTATCAACCTAAAAAGTAGTAAGGGTTGTTTGACACTTTATCAAAGATATCATATCTTGTACTAAAGATAGGAGAGGCAACATTTAATCAATAATATGCAATTTTATTGAAGTTAGAGCAATTTCACCTTTGTGCCACTATTACATTGGCACCTATTAATTTGACTTTCCTTGATGAGGTGCATGCTACAACCACTAATCATGCTTTGATCATTAATATCAAGCATCACCTTAATGAAAATATTGAAAAGTTTAAGCTTGAAGATCTTTTATATTTTGGAATATACAAATTACGTGGATTACTTTGAATTTAACAAGACCTTGGAACTTATTTCTTAAGATTTTTGGTGGCCTCAAATGTAGAAGGTTGTGAAGGACTTTGTGCTCTCTTGTAACATTTGTTTAAGGTCTAAAAATCCTTGATATCACTCTTATGTACTTTTATGTCCTTTGCTTGTTTTAAGATAATCATGGTCTTCTGTCTTGATAGATTTCATCATGGCTATTGCCATCCAATTCATTAGACAATATCCTTGTAGTAGTTGATTGACTCACAAAGATGGCTCATTTTATTTTTTATAAGAAGATTGCTTCTAGTAAAGAAATAGCAAGGCTCTCTTTTAACAATATATTTTGATATCATGGCCTATCAGATGATATTGTATTCAATTGAGGATCCTAGTTTATATCTAAATTTTAAAGATACTTTTTTGAAATATTGAAGGTGAATATTAAATTTTCTTTGATTTTCCATCTTCAAATCAATGACCAAATAAAATAAGTTAATTAAAATTTGGAGCAATATTTATGATACAACATCAACTATCAACAAGACAATTGAATCTTATATCTATTGTTAGTAAAATTTGTATATAATAATATTATTTATATCTCAATTCAACAAACACTATTTTATTCCAATTATGAATATTATCCAAAATTTGATCTATGGAGTATGCTAAATAATAACAATCCAGCAGTTGAAGGGTTTGCAAAGTATCTATCACATCACCAAATAACCTTAAAGCTTCAATTGCAAGCAATTCAAGATGTTTACAAGGCATCTACAAATAAATTCAAGAATCAATTGCTTATTTTTTATATTAGAGATAAAATATGGCTTCTTTAATGAAACATAAAAATTAAACAATCATATAATAAGTTAGACTATTAGAGATTAGGACTATTTTTTATGTAGAAGCAAATTAATCTAGTAGCATATCGCTTAAAACTACCATCTTTTATGAAGATACATCCAATTTTCCATATCTCTCTTTTAAAGCTTTATAAGGAGTCGGATATTTTAAAAAGAGTACAATAATTACTATCTAATATTGAAATAAAAAATCATGAAGAATACAAGGTTGAAAAGGTGTTTGATTTATGGCAAAGGTGGGACAAATTAGAATATCTTATTTATTAATGCAGTTATGATATCAATAAGTGTACATAAAAACTAGCTGGAAATTTCACCAATATGCCTCAAAAGAGATAGGAATTTCATCTATTCTATGCCAACAAATCCAAATATGTTTGATGATAACTTCTTGATAAAAATTAGATTTGATGAATACTTATAAGAGGAAAAGAATCAAACTAAAATCTTTATGAGTATGCACTCATCTATTCTAAGATAGAATAGAATTATAGAAGCAAATTAATCACCATATCAAACTTTTAAGTATTGAAAGATTTAATAGAACAAGATTTAAAAGATTGACTTGCTATGCAAGCTTCAAACAAACTAGTACAGCTTTCATAGTCTTAAATTGAGCAAAATAAGGACAATACATTTCAATACCAAGTACAACCATGGTTGGAGCTATTAAGAGCAACATCCAATCATGCAAGTCTCAATTCGAATGCTCAAGCTTTACTGATATTGCTTGAGCTTGGAAAGATGAATCCTTTTAAGTCTAAGATCTTGTTTGGAGGATGTTTTGAAGGCCACAATAAAAATCAGGTCTTGGAATGGAATGTTTCAACAATAGAGGTACTAGCTTAATGCCATAGGCAATTTTTTTTGAATACCAATAGAACCTATTGTCTAAGAATGGAAAATAAAATAAATAATTTTATTGATATATTATATTTTCAATTTTCTACGTATGTAGGAAGATTTTCAAAGGTTTGAGCTTCTCTTGGAACTTGTTGCTAGAGAAGGGAGTGATGTTAGAGGCATATACTTTAAAAATTTACAAAACATTCTAGAACATTCTAGAGGTTTTTTAGTTAGTAGAAGTTGCTTCAAAAGTTTTGTAGTCAGTGAAAGGAGCTTGAGAAGCTTCTAAGTTAATAGAAGCTGCTTGAAAAGCTTCCTAATTTGATGGAAGCCACTCAAGAAGCTTCCTAAATAAGAATATATATTAGAGCCAAGGCTAAAGAATTTTTCAGTCTCGACAATATATAACTTGGAGTTTTAGCTCACCTTTTTTGGTGTTGTTTTTGTATTCATCTATATAATTTAAGTCCTTGTTGATTTTTTTTTTAAACTTCTTTCTAGTTCAAGTCTCTTATGTTATATTCTCGTATCCTTAGCAAAACTTTAACTTATTTTATAGATGAAGATTTTGTCAAAAAATAAGAAATATCTTTAGTTAAAAAAAATTAAATTTGTGCACGTAGAAGTTATAAATGGTCATTTATTGTCATTTGGAAATATCATCTGTGAAACTATTCCTTTAGATATAGCAACAAAAGAACATAATAGCATAGTAATATTTAATGTAATTAGATTTATTTTTAATTTAGTTATTTTAGAATTATTGTGATTAAAAAAATATAATCTTAAAATAAATTAGACTTCTTATAACCTTGATTTTTTTTGTAGTTTAATCCAAAAATCCATTAGTCAAGTGAAAATATATAAGTCTAATATATCAAAATCTTTTTTAATAGGTACAAAAGTTTTTATATAAGTAGCAAAAAAAAGATCATCTTTTGTTATATACACCACATCCATTTCTGATGCTGAAAAGACTACAAGTAATATTCCTAGTCAGTATCAAGATTTTCAAGATGTTTTTGAAAAAAAAATGTAGATATTCTTGTAAAGCATTAATCTTATGATTGTTCAATTGATCTTCAAAAAAGAGCTCAACCACCATTTGGACCAATTTATAATTTATCACAAAATAAATTAACTATATTAAAGGAATATATTGATAAAAACTTGACTAAAAACTTTATATTCCATTCAAAATCTCTAACATGAGCTCTTATCTTATTTGTGAAGAAAAAAAATGAATTATTACAGATAAGTATAGATTATCAAGGACTTAATAAGATTACCATCAAGAATAGGTATTTTTTTATCTTTAATTTTAAGACTTCTTAATCAATTTAGTCAAATAAAGATCTATATAAAAATAGATCTATAAAAAGAATACAATTTGATCTATATTAAAGAAGGTGATATATTAATAGATATATAATATTTTTTGAGATTTGTCAACTATTACTAGATTTTTATCAAGAATGTTTTTTTAGTTGTAGCTCCATTGACACACTTAACTTGTAAAAAAAATTTGAGTAGAATAAAGAAGCAGAAGCATCATTTGAAGCTTTAAAGATAGCTTTTATTTTTATACCAGTCTTTTATTGTATCAATTTTTTCAAAGTATTTTTTATAAAAATAGATGTATTAGACTTTGCCTTAGGTGCGATATTGTTATAAATGAAAGTAGATGACAAACTTCATCCAATAGCTTTTTATTTAAGAAAATTTTCAATAATCAAGATTAATTATAAAATCCACAACAAAGAATTTTTTGTAATCATGGATTCTTTTCAAGAATGGCGTTATTACCAAGAATAGTATTATTATTCAAGAATGGCATTATTATTTATTCTAATCCAATCATGTATACAAAATACAAGAATCTTAAGTATTTTGTATCAGCACGTGCTTTGAATTGTTGCCAAGCTAATTGAAGTATGTTTTTGTTAAGATTCAAGTTTATTATCACTTATCAACTAGAAAAACAATAAGATTTGTCTAATACCCTTTTCAGACATTCTTATCTTGTACTAAAAGAAAGAGATGCAACTTTTAATCAACAAAAGATAATCTTATTAAAGTTAGAATAATTTCATCTTTGAGTAATGAAATCAACATTGATTATTGATTCAATTTTTTTCAAGCAAGTCTAATCAAGTATATCTTTAGATCTTCTTATTCATGATATTAAGAATAATTCATCAAAGTCTTATAATACTTCTAAGTTCAAGTTTAAAAATAATCTACTCTATTTTGAGGGATGCTTGTATGTTCCAAAAGGTGAAGCACGACTATGTTATCAGGGTAGATAGAATTTGCCTCAAGAAAGTATTGGGCTTTTAGTGGTCACTAATTTTTCAATCAAGTATCAAGATAGATAAAAATCCTAAATTTATATAAGTTGTTCTTAAAAAGAGCCATCACATTAAGTACACAAATCTTAAATAATCTAGAATCTCTAAAATGTAGTAAAATATACTAAACCTTTTATTAACCTTAAAAAAGATTTTTTTCAAACTTCAACAATGCATATCTCCAAATCAGATTGTCTACAAGTACTCAAATTTTATATGAAGTATTCATGTATTCTTAACAACTATCATAACAAATTTCAACCATTGATTAATAGTCCATCTTTAAATATTATCAAAATCCTAATAATAGCTTCAAATCCTTATTTATAAATACTTGCATATTAAATTCTTCATATCTCACAAATTAAATATTCAAATATCATGAAATTTTGATATATATCTTTTTAACATAATAATTTATTTTTTAAAGATTTTTAAACAAATATTCTTTTAAAAGCTTAAGATATGGTAGAAAATATTATTAATAATAAAATGGTATACTTATTACCTTGGAATTTAATTTGTTATCTTTAACTTTCAATATTTTCTTCTTTTAAATTCCAAATATAATAATTCTTCTATGTAAGATATAGGTCTTAAAATCACCTCTCCAATTGTATCTTCTAATTTCCAAAAGTTCTTATATAATTCCTTGTATCCTCAAAAGAATGATAGTAGATACAATTTATATACCTTAACTTCAAGTGCCTACTCTTCCCTCATAAAGATTCCAAATTTTTATTAGGAACATACACTTTGGAGATTCAGAAAATCTTGTAGAATAATTTAGAAGCTTCTTGAGTTAGTGAAAGTTGGTTGAGAAGCTTCTTAGTTGGTAAAAGTTAGTTGAGAAGTTTCTTAGTAAGTAGAAGGAGCTCAAGAAGCTTCTCAGTTAATAAAAGAAGCTCAAGAAGCTTCCAAATTGATAGAAATTGCTCAAGAAGCTTCTTAATTTGATCTAAGCCGCTCAAGAAGCATCCTAGACATGTATCACGATCAATATTTATTCCAATAATTATCTAATTAATATAGATAGATAAAAATAAGTAGAAGTAGGTTAATTTGATAATATCTTATAAAGAAGCTTTTTAAAAGCTTTATAAATGTGGATTCATCTTTATATATGTTTATAGAGGATTGATAGATTAGAAACTTGGCCAATAAGCTAACTACATGTTGAACATATTGGTAGCTTGTAGAACAAGCTAAGTATGTGGTATAATGTAAGAAACTTGTCTTGTAAGTTTGACATGTGTGTTGCAAGTTGGACACGTGTTAGAGGTCCTATAGAACGCTGCCACATAATTCTTAGATAGATAATATATATAGAAATAAGAGTGAAGTCTTCTTCACTCTTATCAATGCCTTTCTTATTCCTAGTCTTGTTTCAAGAGTCTCTAGTTTTCTTGTCTTTGGCAATAGCCATTCTAGTTTTAATACTATACCATCTTTGAGTGATTTTGAGTAGCAAAAGAATATATTTTATTTTTTTATGATTCATGTTTTTATCCTAAATACTTTAACAAGAATGAAGATTCATTGTTCTTATTTTATGTTTAAAAGGAGAATAGATTATCCCACTTCTATTGTTATATTTGAAGATTATAGATTATCTATCTTTAAACTAACATTCTTTACTTTTTAACCTTCATTTTTTATAAAAAAAAAGTGGATTACCTCTCTTTGTAGAAATTTTTTTATTTGATATTAGAGATTGTAGATTATCTTCCTCTAATTTGAATTGTGGAGTTATTAAGATAGAAGGAAAGATCATGGATACTACACTTAGCAAAAGTAAGAATAGATTTGCAACTATTGCAGATCTTCAAGAGCTTATTAGTACTCTTAGGGTGGAAATTTTACAAATTATTAATATCAATCATGGAAGCACTATTCCTACGCCTATGGAAGAAGTCTAGAGCCTATACCAAGAAATTGTATAGTTGAGGATATTAAGTAAATCCACCTCATCAGCAAATCTAAGAAGCCTTGCTTCTACCAACGTGAAAGAGGCAAAGATCAGTATGATTGAGAAGTTCAATAGAATAAGATCAAAATTTTGAGGA
Source organism: Physcomitrellopsis africana (assembly GCA_036785485.1). Lineage (NCBI taxonomy): Eukaryota > Viridiplantae > Streptophyta > Bryopsida > Funariales > Funariaceae > Physcomitrellopsis > Physcomitrellopsis africana. The sequence continues at coordinate 455,351 of JAWRVF010000211.1, read as the reverse complement.
TTTTTACAATAAGTCAAGCTATATCTAAAGTTGAATCCTTTCTAATATCCTAATAGATTTATTCAAGTTGGATTTATAGGCATACTTCTATTTGGAAGTATTCTTTCTTGGTTTGTACCTTTGATAGAAAAAGATTCACGACTTTTTTATAATTTGAATTCATTTTTTGAAATGTTTACAGTCACATTTGGAGAAATTGATTAATAGAAGGTAGCAAAGACCAAGCTCTTATCTTTGTGATAAGGATTATGGTCAGCTACAACATATGTTACAAAATTTTAAAATATTGCTTGCAATGTGGAGTGGAATGACAAGGCCTATATCAATTAATTTCATTATGGTTTGAAAGATAATATCAAAGACTTGTTACTAGCAATGCCAAAAGCAAATTCCTTGCAACAATTTATTGCTGAAGCCATTATATGCAGCAATCATTTATTTGAAAGGCATCAAGAATATAGATTTGGCTGGAGAGGATCAAGTCAATTGATGACGGTAACTCCTAAGTTTTCATAAACTTATCTAATTAAGCTAGACTCAATGGAAATTGATACAATACATTTTAAACTTCTCACCAAATAGGAAAAGATTCGGTGTTGTCATACTATGATTGCTTACAATATATAAAATCTAGTCAAAATGTATAATATATTTAAAGATTCTAATATGTGTATGAATAGTTAGAAAAGTAAATTAAAAGAAGTTGGTGTAAAAAAATTTATTTTAGATTTATACTTAATTTAATTATGGCATTTAAATTATATAAGACCTAAATATTTAGTATAAAGCCTTGAGAGGCAATTGGGATCCAAAGAAGAAAAATTAAACTACTAGGAGGCTTATTTGGAAGGATGAAGATAAATTGTGGATGAATAAAGGCAAGGAATAAAGTTCTTCATTCTTATTGGTCAATAGTCATGTCTAATAGGCTTTGAGGAGGCTGTCTGCAAGGAGAACAAGGGTTTTGGTAATTTCAAAGAAAGAATTTGAAATTCAAAGACTAGAATTAGAAAGCTTATTTTTTATACTATAATTTTGGTATAAGAATCAAGAGAATTGGATTTTTTATAAGAGAGAAGTAGGTGCTTGAAATTAAGGTATATAAATTGTATCTACTATCACTCTTTTGAGAATACAAGGAATTTTATGAAAGCTTTTGGAGATCAAAAGATGCGGCTATAAAGGTGATTTTAAAATCTACACCTAATGTAGAAGAATTGCTATATTTAAAGTTTTAAAGAGGGAGATATTGGGAGTCAAAGACAATAGATCGAATTCTAAGATAGTAAATAGGCCATTTTATTGATAGTGATGGGGTTTGCCATATCTTGAGTTTATGGATGAATATTGGTTTTTAAATTTCTAAAAGGATGTATTATTATGTTAAAAAGTTATATATCAAAGTTTCATAGTATTTTGACATTTATTTTGTGAGATATGAAGAATTGAATATACAAGTATTTGTAAACAAAAATTTGAAGCTATTATTAAGATTTTTATAATATCTGAAGATTGATAATGAATCAATACTTGAAATTTGTTGTGCTAGTTTTTAAGAATACATCAATATTTCATGTAAAATTTTAGTAAATTTGGATAGTTAGATTAAGAGTTATAGATTAATAAAATTTGAAAAAATTCCCCTTTCTATGGATGAATGAGGGTTTAGAGTATTTTATTATATTTTAAGTGTTTTGTGGAATAAGACTTATGTATTAGGTGTAATAGCCCTAAGAAAAAGACTTTTATATAAATTTGAGGGTTTTATTATTTTAGATCTTGGTTGAGTATTTAGTGGCAGCTAAAAGCCTAGCGCTTTCTTGAGGCAAATTCTCTCTACTATGATAATGTTGTCAAGAAGGGTTGTGCTTATATTGTGGAGAAGCAAAGCACACTTTTCAATATTGTTCAAAGAAGCAATGCAATCACAAAATGAGGAGTATGGTTGCTAAAAAAGATAATATATTGGAAAACGAGCTTCTCCAGTTACAATAGGGACCGTGCAACTGGAATCATGTGCAATACCTTATAGAGGTCCTATTCTCTCCTTTGATCCCTCCCCTTGTTTTATAATAGATGTATTTTTAGGACCTAAAAATCACAAAGTCCTTATCTTATTAGATTTAGGAGCCTCAGCTTGTTTTATAAATAAAGACTTTGTCAAAAAAAAAAAAAAAAAAAAAAAAAAAAAAAAAAAAAATCTCTAGTTAAGAAAATTAAATTTGTATACGTAAAAGTCATAGATGGTTGTTCATTGTCTTCTGGAGATGTTATCATAAAACTATTCTTTTACATATAGCAACTAAGGGATATAATAATATAGTAATATTTAATATAATTAGATCTCCTTTCAATCTAATTATTTTAGGATTATCATGGTTAGAAAAATATAATTCTCAAATAGATTTGACTTTCTGTAACCTTCATTTTTTTCACAGTTTAATCGAGACATCTGCTAGTCAAGTATATATATATATAATTCTAATACATCTAATTCCTTATTAATAAGTGCAAAAGCTTTCATATATGTGATAAAAGAAGGATTATCTTTTGCTATATATGCTACATCTATTTTGGATGCCAAAAAGACTACAAGTGATATTCTTAACTAGTATCAAGATTTTTAAGATGTTTTTGAAAAGAAGAACACAAATATTCTTTTAGAGCATCAATCTTATGATTATTCAATTGATCTTCAAGAGGGAGCTCAACCACCATTTGGACCAATTTATAGTTTATTACAAAATGAGTTGGCTACATTAAAGGAATATATTAACAAGAATTTGACTAAGAATTTCATATGCCATTCAAAGTCTCCAGTATGAGCTCCTATCTTATTTGTGAAGAAAAAAGATGGATTGCTAGAGATGTGCATAGATTATAGAGGACTTAATAAGATTACCATCAAGAATAGATATCCTTTATTTTTGATTTTAGCAATCAAGAATAGATGTCTCTTATTTTTGACATCAAGAATAGATATCCCTTATTTTTGACATCAAGAATAGATATCCTTTATTTTTGACATCAAGAATAGATATCCCTTATTTTTTTTTAAAGCTTCAAATGATGCTTCTGCTTCTTTACTCTACTTGAGTTTGTCCTTACAAGTTAAGCATGTTAGTAGAATTACAATTTGAGATAAATTTTTGATGAAGATTTAATAGTAATTGGCAAATTCTAAGAAGCATTGCACATCTCTTATTATTCTTGAAATCTTCCAATCCATGATTGTTTGGACTTTTTTAGGATCCATCTTAAGACCATTATTCGAGATGATGTATCCTAAGAAGTAAACTTGAACAGTCTGAAATACACACTTTTCTATCTTGGCATATAGTCCTATATCTCTAAGTTTTTATAATATATAACAAACAATTTCTATAAAATTTAGTTCAAAGTATAAGCAATCCTCTTAAGTTTTACTACAAGAAAGAATCAACTATAAATTCATTTCCAATCGTCCGATATCTCAAAATCCCTAGTAAGTGCTTAAAATCCTAGCTCAGAGACACTTGAGTACTATTTTTCTTATATCTTACAAACCCATAATCTTAATGCCACAAATTTTTTGCATATAGTCTTGTGACAGAAATATATACATTCTTGAAAATTTTGAACCAGAAATCTATCAAATTGCTTAAGATAGAGCTCAAAATGAAACCACTATATAAGCAGGTCACTTACTGCCATTAAGTTTGTATACATGTATACATTGACTTCAACTCCCAATGTCTCCTTCATCTTAGCTTGGATTTTATCAAGCTATACATAAAAAATATAGCCAAGAAAGTGCCCTTTCCAACCCCAGTCGCTAATCTTCAATTGCTCTCTACATGCACGAGTTATATCCAAAAGAGTGACAATAGATCTAAAATCAATACCTTAACTTTGAGCGCCTATAACTTCTTCATAAAAAGTGCAAATCATACAAAATTTGCACCTAAACCAGATCCAAAAACCTAAACCTTATGATCCTAGCCTCTGATATTCAACTCCTCTCGAAAAATAAACCCTAACTCCTAATAAATCCTCAGGCAGTCTCCTTGAAGCCTATTAGGCATGATTTTTGGCCAATTAGAATAGAGATTTCTATCATCCACCTTTATCCATCCACATGGATGGCCAAACTACCTTTTTTACACTAAAAATCTTTTTTTAATCCTTCTTCTTATAAGATTTACATACTTTGTGCTTTAAGCATCAAATAAAAGAAGTAAACTAAGATTTTAAGAATCACCAATGTCTAACAAAGGTGACTTGAGATATATATAAGTTTTTGTCAATATAAATCAACCTCAAAATTACTATAAAAAAAAAAAAAAGGTTGTATAAATCTCATTAATAGTCCTATTAAACGGATTCTTTCTAAATTAACAACCTAATCACATCTTATAATTAATAAAAGTCTATTGATATGGCTCTCATTTAACTATGTAATAAATTATACATTAAATATACATGTATAATTTTTTCACATGGTAGCCGAATTACAACACGACATCATGTATATGGATTACAAGAACCTCCAGTACTTTATATCAACATACATGTTGAATCATTGTCAAGCTCATTGGAGTATGTCTTTGTCAAGATTCAAGTTCATTATCACTTATTAGCCAGAAAAACAATAAGGTCTATCTGATGTCTTTTTTAGACATTCTTATCTTCCACCAAAAGAAGGAAATTTAGCTTTTAATCATCAAAGAATAATCCCCTTGAAACCAAAGCAATTTCATCTTCGAGTAATGAAATCAACATTAACTATTGATTTAACTTTTATCAAGTAAGTGTCAAGGACAAGAACTCAATGAAAACAAATAAACATATGAAACTTCTATTAAGAAGTATAACAAAATAGAAGTAAGAAAGTATATATATTAAAAGAAATTAAAATGGCTATTGCCACAAGATAAGAAAATTATAGACTCTTAAAACTGGACTAGAAGCAAAAAAAGAATTAATAAGAGTGAAGAAGGCTTCACTCTTGTCTCTATTTATACTATCTATCTAAGAGCTACATGGCGATATTCTATAGAGCCTCCTATATATGTCTAATTTGTAAGACACATATCAAACTTGTACGATAAGTTTTGCACATGTGTGCCACGTACTTGGCTTGTTCCGCAAGCTACAAACATATGCGACACATGGCAAGCTTGTTCCTTAAGCTACCAATATGTGTGCCATGTGGCTAGCTTGTTGACCAAGTTTCCAACCTATCAATCACCTATAGACATGTATGAAGAAGATTTCGCATCTATGAAGGTTCTAGAAAGCTTCTCTATCAGATATTATTAAATCAATTTATTTTATCTATTTCTATTGGTCTATATTAATTAGATAATTATTGGAGTAAATCTTCTGTCTATGACATTACCTCCTTTCTAGGGACGAGTTCCACAAGGAGCAGTGATTACATATTAAAAAAGTCTATAATACATCGAATTGTGTTTGCCACATACTCTGATCTTTGTTCTCTTCAAAGGTAGTTGATAGGTCCTTTCAACCATCGATAATGTTTCATATTAGGGCGAGAGGACCACCCTATTATTTGATCATTATTGAGGCCTTTATAACTGCCTTCAAAGAAAACATTAGGAACACCATCAAGAGTAGTTTCTACCTCTAAAAGTATCACCAAACATCAAGAGTCTCTTCCAAGGTTGTGATACCAAACACGTTATATTTCTCTATTAATCCGAAGAAGGACATGTTGTTCTTGAGGATCCTCATCTCTATTCCGTCATCTTGAAGGTTGTGATAGTCGTAATGTTTCATCCGATAAATCAGCAAATAAAGATTCTTGAGTTGAATCTGCTAGTTGTTGATTCTACATCTTTTTAATATCACAAATACAAAGAAGCTACAAAAAAAAAGATAGAAAGTAGAATGTTATCTTACCTAGATTGTGTTTTTTTTATAGAGAAGGTCGTCATCTTGGTTTTGATGGATGTTATTGATGAAAAGCCTTTACTTTTCTTATTGCATTTGCAAGATTTTTTGCTAGTTTCTATATGTATTAACTAATATCATATTTGTACTAATAGACAAGATATTCCAACCTATTTCAGCGCTGCCTCGAATCTAAGATTTTTTCCACTTCAAATTCTTCATTATTATCTATGTCTAAAGGAAGAGGTGGCACTTGTCTTCTTTTTAGTATATTTACTATCTTGTATGGTTCAAGAAGAGATACGTGGAATACAAGATGGATCTTTATGGACTCCGGTAGGTGTAATCGATATACAACTAGATTGATTTGTTCAGAAATAGGAAAAGGTCCAAGTCTATGATAGTCCAACTTATCACAAGAACAAGTAGTCTTGATGTTGCGACAAAGTAATCATATCTTATCTCTCATGTTGAATTGTGGTTGTTCCTTGCGATACACATCTGCATTTATTTTTTGTAGTTCTTGAGCTTCTTTTAATTCCACCTTTATTATTGCATATAGCTCTGACAAACAATTTGCCAAATCTTTTGCTGCTGGATTATCAACTTTTGAAAAATCAAAAGTATCAAGTCATAGGTGGTAACCATAATTGGCAAAGAAAGGTGTTTATTACATAGAAGAATGTATTGTATTATTATAAGCAAACTCTGCCAATGATAAGAGAGTTGTCCAATCATCTTGTTGGTAGTTGATGGTACACCTCTAATATTGCTCTAAGACTTTGTTTATATGCTCTGTTTGTCTATCAATTTGAGGATGGAAAGCTGAAGATAGCTTTATGTACACCTTAAAGATCTTAAAAAACGTTCTTCAAAATCTTGATACATATTGCGTCCCTCTATTTGATATAATATCTCTTGGTAATCCATAATAGCGATAGATGTTGTCAAGGAAGATTTTAGCTGTTTTTTCACCTGTGATAGAATTTGTACATGATACAAAATGTGCCATCTTGGTGAAACAATCTACAATCATGAATATAAAATCATATGAACTTGAATTTAAAAGATCTGTGATGAAATCCATAGAAATAAAAGACCAAGGTTGTTTTGGTATAGGTAATGGTTGGAGAAGTCCGTAAGGTCAATGACAAGGAATTTTTGATCTTGAACAAACATCACACAATTGCACAAACTCTTAAATAGCTTTCTACATTTGTGGCTACTAAAAATCTCTTGAAATTAATTCCAAGGTCTTGTTGTATATAAAATATCCAATTGCGAGGAAGTTGTGACAAGCTGCAAGAGCACGTAGTCATGCTTCATCTTTTGGGACATACAAATGTCTTTCAAAATAAAGTAAATTTTCTTTGAACTTGAACTTTGAAGTATCATGAGATTTAAAAGAATTATTCTTAATATCATAAACAAGAGGATCTGAGGGCATACTTAACTAGATTTGCTTGAAAAATGTTAAATCAACAATCAATGTTGATTTTATTATTTGAATATGAAATTGCTCTAGTTTCAAGAGGATCATTCTTTGTTGATCAAAAGGTGAATCTCTTTCTTTTGGTGTAAGATAAGATTGTCTAGAAAGAGCATCAGATAGACCTTTGTTGTTTTCTTGGCCGATAAGTAATGATGAACTCGAATCTTGACAAAGACATGCTCCAACGAGCTTGATGACGATTTAATATACTGTTGTGTTATGATTTGGCTACCATGTGAAAAAATTGTACATGTATATCTAATTTATAATTTATTATGTAATTAAGTGAAAGCTATAATAATAGATTTTATTGATTATAGGATGTGGTTAAGTTACTAATTTAGAAAAGATCTATTAAAAGGATTATTATTAAGATTTATATAATCTTATTTCTTTTTTTGATAGTGATTTTGAAGTTGATTTATATTGACAAAAACTTATATATATCTCAAGTCACCTTTGTTAGACATTGGTGACCTTTAAAATCTTAGTTTACTTCTTTTATTTGATGCTTAAAGCACAAAGTATGTAAATCTTATAAAAAGAAGGGTTAGAAAAGGATTTTTAGTGTAAAAAGGATAGTTTGGCCATCCATGTGGATGGATAGAGGTGGATGATAGAAATCTCTATTCTAATTGGCCAAAAATCATGCCCAATGGACTTCAAGGAGGTTGACCGAGGATTTATTAGGAATTAGGATTTGTGTTTCGAGAGGAGTTGAATATCAGAGGCTAGGATCATAAGATTTAGGTGCAAATTTTGTGTGATTTGCACGTTTTATGAAGAAGTTATAGGCGCTCAAAGTTAAGGTGTTGATTTTAGACCTATTGTCACTCTTTTGGGTATAACTTGCGCATATAGAGAGCAATTGAGGATTGGCGATTGGGGTTGGAAAGGACACTTTTTTGACTATATTTTTTATGTAAAACTTGATAAAATTCAAGTTAGAATGAAGGAGACATTGGGAGTTGAAGTCAAGGCTTACAAATTTAAGGGCAATAAATGACCCACTTACATAGTAGTTACATTTTGAGCTCTATCTTAAGCAATTTGATAGATTTTTGGCTCAAAATTTTCAAGAGTGTATATGTTTATGTCATAAGACTATATACAAAAATTTTGTGACATTAGGATTTTGGATTTGTGAGATATAAGGAAAATAGTGCTCGGATGTCTCTAAGCTAGGGTTTTAAGCACCTGCTAGGAATTTTGAAATATCGGACGATTGAAAATGAATTTATGGTTGATTCTTTCTTGTAGTAAAACTTAAGAAGATTGCCTATACTCTAAACTAAATTTTATAGAAATTGAATGGTTGGATCAAGAGTTATTGAACTCTAAAGTTCAACAAGAAATAAGTCCTTGCGGATGAACAAAATTTTGAAGGGTTTTTGTGGAAATTTGAACCCTTTTTGTACAAACTTATTTGAATACAAGAAGGTTTATATATATAACTTCTCTTTTATAAGATTTTTATATTATTTTTTCTTTTTATTAAGGATAAATCACATGTTGGATTTTCACCATTAAATTTCAAATAAACTCTTTACAGCCAAGTATCTAGTGTATTCCCACATAGAAATTCACGCCATACGATAGTGGTTGAAAGATTTACAAAGCATCTTTTGAAATACCAAACAACCTTGAAGCTCAATTACAAGTAGCTCAAGTTACTTATAAGGCATCTACAGATAAATTCAAGAATCAACTACTTATTTTTTATATTGGAGATAAGATATGGCTTCTTTGATGGAACATCAAGACCAAGCAGCCATATAATAAGTTGAACTATTGAAGGTTGGAACCATTTTCTATCCAGAAGCAAATCAATCCAATGGCATATTACTTGAAATTACCATCTGCTATGAAGGTACATCTAATTTTTTATGTCTCTCTTTTAGAATCTTATAGAGAATTGCATATTCCAAAAAAAATACAATAATCTCCACGTAGTATCAAAATTAAAGACCATGAAGAATACAAGATTGAAAAAGTACTTAATTCACAATGAAGGTGGAATAAATTAGAATATCTTATTCATTGGGAAGGCTATGATGTTAATGAGCACATATGAAAACTAGCCAAAAATCTTGCCAATGTGCTTCAAAAGATATAGGAATTTTATCAATTCTATCTCTATAAATCCAAATGTATTTGATGATAACTTTTTAGTAAAGATTGGATATAAAGAATATTCATAAGAGAGGGAGAGTTAAATTAAAGCCTTCATTAGTATATTATTATCTATTTCATGATAGAATAGAGTGGTAGAAATAAATTAGTCATCATATCATTTGCCATGCAAGCTTTGAATAAATCAATGCAATTTTTACAATCCTCAATTGAGCAAAGTGAGGATAATACATTTTAGTGCCAAATACAACCTCAATTGAAACCATTAAGAGCAAGATCCAACCATATAAATCTTGATTCTAATGTTTAAATTTTAATGATATTGCTTGAGCTTGGAAAGGTAAATCTTTTTAATCTTAAAATCTTATTTGGAAGATATTTTGAAGGCCAGAATGAAGATCAAATCTTTGGATGGAATATTTCAACAACGGAGGTACTAGCTCAAGGCCATAGGCAATTTCTTCGACGACTAGTAGAATCCATTGCCCAAGAACAGAGAACAGAATACATAGCTTGACTAGTACAATATATTCTTGATTTCTTACGTATGTAGTAAGATCAAGCTCCTTTTAGAACTTGTCATTAAAGAAAGAAGTAATGTTAGAGATATACATTTTAAAAGTTCACAAAACCTTCTAGAACATTCTATAAGCTTCTTGAATTAATAAAAATCGGTTGAAAAGCTTCCTAGTTGGTGAAAGTTGGTTGAGAAGCTTCTTAATTAGTGAAAGTCAGTTGAGAAGTTTCTTAGTTAATAGAAGGAGCTCAAGAAGCTTTTCAATTAGTGGAAGGAGCTCAAGAAGCTTCCCAATTGATAGAAGCTACTTGAGAAGCTTCTTAGTTTGATGAAAGTTACTCAAAAAGCATCCTAGACAAAAGTATATATAGGAGTCAAGGCTAAAAAGTTCTTTAATCTCAACAATGCATCTCTTGGAGTTCTAGCTTATCTTTCTTTGTATTATTCATATATCATTTGATTAATTCAAGTTCTTATTGGTTTCTTCTTAAAATCTTGTTTTAATTCAAGTCTTTTATTTTGTATTCTTGTATCTTTGACAATTTTTTAATTTTTATATCAAAATCATAGTATAAAAAATAAGCTTTCTAATCCTAGCCTTGGATTTTTGAATGCCTTCTTTGAAGTTGCCAAAATCCTTGTTCTTATTATAGATAGCCTACTAAAAGCTTATTAGATATGACCATCGACTAATAGGAATGAAGATCTTTACTCCTTGCCTTTATTTGTCTATATCTTATTTTCATCCCTCTAAATAAGCTTTTTAGTATTTTAATTTTTTAAGGCTTCACATTTAATATTTAGGTCCTATAAAATTTCAATTTCATAATCAAAATAAATAAAAAAAATCAAAATAAAACTTCTTATATCAATTTCTTTAAATGCTTTACTAACTATTCTAATACATATTAGAATTTATAAATATATTTTATATTTTGACTAGTTTTTATATATTGTAAGCAATTATAATATAATAATATGCTCTTGAAGCTTATCACAACTTCTCTACAACAAGATATTTTAAATACAATAAGACTTTGGAATTAATATCAAGAGATTTTTAATGGCCTCAAATGTGAAAGGCAGTTAAAGAGTTTGTGCAATCATATGATGTTTGTTTAAGATCTATAACTCCTTATTATCAATCTTATAAACTTCTCCAACCATTATCTATATCGAAACACCCATGGTCTTTTGTTTCTATAGATTTTATCACAAATCTACTAATTTTAAGTTTATATGATTCTATATTTGTGATTGTAGATTTTTTCACTAAAATAATATATTTTGTACCATATACAAAATCTATCATAAGTGAAAAAATAGCTGAACTCTTCCTTGACAACATCTGTTGTTATCATGGATTGCCAAGGAATATTATATCAAATAGAGGGATGCAATTTGTATCAAAATTTTAAAGAATCTTTTTTAAAATAGTTAAGATAGACATAAAACTATCTTCAACTTTCTAACCTCAAATTAATTGATAAATGAAACAAATAAATCAAATTTTTGTGAGTCCCACCTATAAATTTTAATTGTTGGATTGATTAAAAATCAAGTCTTAAGTCATTTAATTATACAAATATGATGGTTAGAGAGTCTTTTTGACTATTTAAGTATTTATTAAAATTTATAAGTATTTATAAATATAAAAGTCTTATTAGAAGAAAAGTTACAAAAATGGAGTCTTAATAAGTCTTGGAGGTAATTATTTTAATTGGTTTAATATAATTATTTATTATTAAATATTAAGAATTAGTTATTGAGACCAATGTCTAAATTGGCCTTTTAACTACATGTAGTACTCATTGAAATCCTATAAATGTTATTTAGTAGGTAGAAGAAGCATGAGAAAGAAATCTCATGTCTTTTTAATTATTTTTATAGAAAATACCATTTTGAGTTGATTTTTATTGATTTTATTATTATAAAACATTTCCAAGGTAAAATAAAGTAGTTTTAAATTGATATTATCATCTTAAAAATATTATAGAGAGTTTTAGAATTTATTTAGAATTTATTTAGAATTTTTAGAGTAATTTTAAAGACTCTAATAAAAATGAGTTTTACCACCTTGGGAGCCATTATGAAGAAATGGAGCAAGATTTGAAGGCCTTACAAGGTTCTTAGGCTAATAGGATGTTTTTGAACACCATAGTGAAGTAAAAAATGCAAAATTATTAGTTCTACTAGTATAAAATAGGAGAACCAACAGCTAATGTAGTCCTTGTAAGAAGGGAGGTGCACAAGTCCCATATGAGTTGTGGCACCTTGGATGTAGGTAGGAGGATAAGACTAAGGCCTCGTGGCCCCTCTAGGACACCTATATACACTACTTGTGAGCCTTGGTGAGATTCAAACCCATGATCTTGTAACAAATTATCCTTGAGGTAAAAAATTTTACTTAACTTTATCCATTATTTACCTTCTAACTTTGAATTATCATAACTTACTTATAGTAACTTAGATTTATATGTTTTTTATATCATTGGAAAGATAAAAAAAAATTACCTACTTGAAAATATAATTTGCATTTTTTACTTTTACTTTTTATTAGGTGAAAATCTAGTAAACAGAGTATGATTAGTTTTGTAGTGTGCAATTACTTAATTGCACATATTTCACTTGTTTTGTGTTGTTCTTTTCCTTCATTGTTGTTTATTGCTCCTTATACTTCACACCACAATTTATAAGCAACTCTGAATTGAGACCACCTCATAACTTGGGTTGAAGAGTGAATTTTACCCTCACATAAATGGTGCATTTGCCGGGAGGTGGTGCTTCTAATTGTGTGTGTGAATGTGGAGTTAGTATGTTGTAATTCACATTTTGCTTGATCTTTTTGAGTGAGAAGTTCAAGGTTAATCTTCATCATTGGTAAGTTTTCTACATCTCTTCTTTATTGGTGTCAACAAAGCTTTTCAAGTTCTCAATTCATAAGGTGTTCAATTTTTTTTTATTATTGAGTGCATGTTGATTTGCTCTCGGGTTTTCATCAATCAGTTTTTTTGTGTTGCATATTTTAAGTTGAAACTTTTTGCATTGGTGTATCTTGATGTTGGCTTTCCAATAAGCTATTGCACGTTCAATTTGGACTTGATTTAAATTTGTAGTGAATTTTAGACTAAGAAGTGGTTCACTGCCTTGGCAGTTTCATGTACCTCATGTTTGGAAAGGTATTTCTTTGTGCGTGGTGACTACTTAATAGTGGAATTTTTGGTGTACAAGCACTTTGAAGTTAAGATTGTAGTGGTGTAAATTTCAATGCTATTGAACAAGAAGTGAAGTTTTGGTGATTTTTGGAGTAGAGAGAGGGTTCTGCTTTAAGTGGAATATAATTGAGGTTAGTGATTTTTATTTTTTATTTTATTTATATACATGATAATTTTTCTATATTGATATAAGTTTAATATATTTTTATTTAAGTATTAATTTATTTTCATGTAATATTTTTACTTCTAACTTGAAATACTATTTGGTTAGTTTAGTATTAGTGTAGTATTATTTGGTGGTTCTATTTAGATTGATTGTCACTTTGGAAGCATAAAGAGTGGAATTTAAGTACAACTTCAAATCTAAGACTAATCTTGATAAGTTCCAAACCTTAGCTTTTCAATTATTTAAAATTTTAGACAAAAGCAAAGAAGGAGCACGCCTAGGACAAACTTGGTGGGTTTCAATTCTTAGCTTTTCAATTTATTTGAAATTTTAGACAAAAGCAAGGAAGGAGCATGGTTAGGTGAAACTTAGTGGATTCCAAACCTTAGATCTTTTTTTTATTTGAATTTTTAGGTATATTTAGGAAGGAGCATGGCGAGACTTGTTGTCCTACAAGTAACATCTAAAACCATTCTATCACCTTGTAGTATAATTGAATATTAGAACATTTAATTATATACACCAAAAAATTCTCCAATCTACCTCTTTTGTTAAGAGAACTTGGTTGTGTTTGTGATAGGCGCTTCAATTTTTAGATATTTTGTAAAGAAGTAAAGTCGGATTAATGGCCAGCATAACTTCTTTTTGGCATTGAATGTGTACTTGTGGAAAGTGATGATCCCTATGAGGCATAGTTAATTATTGCATGTTGCCCTACAAGTTGTCTTTTATCCACTCCATCTGATTTTTGTGATATCCATGTGTTAAAATTTTTAAATTACTTGTATTATCCTTGGCCTTGTTTTCCAATTTCTAAATTGTGAATTAAGTCCAATTAACTGGAGATTCCGCCATATTAAGATCGGCACGAGATCTTAACTTGGTATTTAGTTGAGCCTCGTGCATTACTTGTAAAAAAAATTTAATTATTAGGTGATACCACTAATTTGAGATCGGCATGAGATTTCATCTTGGTATAATTAAATCCCATATCTTATAAATAGATAAGAAGAGAAAAGATTTTATATTAATTCACAAAATAAAAAATAATAATTTAAAATCTACTTATTTTGCTTTAAACCACCTACTAGATCTTTTTTCATAAGGGAGTTATATAGAAACCATATACTTAGTTTTATGCCACCTAAGATTAAGTCTAAGATAGTTCATCCTCTTATTGGCCTTGTTTTGCGATCTGGATGTGTTTTACAATCTAAATTATATATTAAGCCTATAGTTAAAGAAACCCACGTATTAGAAGAAATTTGCGATAAGATGTCACAAGCTTCTATTGGCATAGAGTACAGAAGAAGACAGCCTTCAGAGCCTCAAGTAGAGCCTTTACCAATTTCAACTTCAAAGGCTAATGTAACCAATGAAGAAAACCACAACTTCCAAACAAATATCCAAATCGATCCAATGATGTTACCTAGAGGATTACCAATTATAGTATCTTCAGGATTACAAGGGACATCAATTCCACCTAATCTTCCAAGATTTATTAGATCTATCAATGAAGATGCAACAGTCCACGTAGAAAGGTTTATAGAGATACTTATCACCAGTTTAGTAACCAATCACATTTACTATTTAATATGGTTTCCAACAACCTTGATAGATTTTGCATATGCTTGGTATAGATCTCATATAGAGGGGACATTTACCAAATGGAAACAACTTCTAGCAGCATTCCTTTGTCAATATAGGCATGTGATTGGCCAACAACAAGCCCTTTCAGCCTTGACAAACATTAGACAAGGTCCTTCAGAAGATATTACATCTTATGTGAGGCAATTCTAGATAGTATGTACTCGATATGTTGGCAACTTGTTAAACAAGGATACCATAAGATACTACTTTATCTAAGGTTTTGTCATGCCTTCTACAATTTGGGATATTTTAAACAAGAGACCTAAAGATTTAGAAGGAGCCATTCAAGCTGCTTTAGAAGTGGAGGTTATTGATAAGGAAAATGATCGTATGCTTAGAAGGATAGAAGAACAAATATCCACCTTTATACCTTTGCAACATCGACTTGTAGAATTTCATCAATCTATAGTTTTAAGCTACTCACAATCTTCTACATTTTCTTTGCCAATTAACAATATGACACCTTTAGCTATACAACCTCCGCATGATCAAGCTCAACCTAAAATCTTTTATGATAATAGATTGGAAGAATTCAAAAGTGAAGTACGGCAAGCCAATAAGATGTTCAAAAATGAGATGATGAATATTATAAAAGCCATTAGTGAATAAATGTCTTGCCTTGTCAAAAATCAAATTCTATTTATAGAGCCTAGATATCATGAATCAGAAATTCATATCTCTAAATTATGGTGTACAAATTGTTGATAAGTGAACCACACGACACAATTTTGTCCACAATTCCTACAACAACAACTTAGAAAAAAAAATCAATTCCAATCGTATAAGCCTCCTCATCAATTGAAACAAGTAGGTTTTAATTTTCCTTCAATCTAAAAAAATAATATAACACCTTGTCTCACTTGTGGAAAGCCACATCGAGTAGGTCAATATTGGATTGAAAATGGAGTTGTATGCTCTAATTGTGGAGGTTCTCATCCTATGGATTGTTGTAGAAGACCCAATTAAGTTATTCCCTCAACTTCTTTCTCAAAGGAGTATAAAAATCAAGTTGGAGGAAATACGCGAGGAGTTAGATTTGCAGATCCTATTGTTACATAAAGTCCATCAAATATGTATTATGACCTTTCAAGAAATGGTCAAAATCATCACCCTTCAAGAATAGTTCAAACCAATTATGAGACATTGCAAGGATTTGTAGCATATATCCAAAACCAAAACCAAAACCAAAACCAACAGTCACAAACTTCTCAAGATATTAGATATCCAATAGCTCAACTTGATATACCTTCTACATCAAATTTACCATCTCTTCAATCCTACTTGGTGCAATTAGACAACAAGGAGATCTTCAAGGACAATGCATATTTACCTTTGATTGTAATCAGAAGTATGAATGCCAAAAATTCAATAGATTTAGCACAACTTGAAGAAGATGAGGTATCTATAGATACTTCAAAAGAATCACTCAAATTTGTGGAATTGTCAAAAATTACTCAAGAAATAGCTAAAGAATTATAAGACAAACAATCTTCTTTTGTAGTTAAACCTAATGATGAAGAATACCAATTTGTAGGCAAGCAAGGACCTTGGACTTCTAGTACCTTTTTGAAACAACCAACAATTAATAGAACCTTCAATCCTATAGAATCTTACGATATATGGCAAGATCTTTATAGAGCTAGAGCCAACATTTCTTTTGGACAATTAATTTAAGTAGCACCAAATATCAAAAAAGACCTTGAGGAAGGAGTAATATTACGAAAGAAAATTAAGAACATAGAAGGAATAGCTCGAATTGAAGTTGATGATCTAGAAGAGAATTTCACCTTGGAAGAAGAGAATGACAATAAAGAATATGGACCTGTTGAGATAGATGTAAAAATTGTGGATAAAATAATTTCTAAGATTATAGTAGATGATGGAAGTAGCATTAATATTATGCCTGAATCCACTATAAACAAATTGGGATTAAAAATCACTTACAAGGTAGCTATAAAGGTCAGATTAGCTGATCAAAGACCTTCTCAATCTCTAGGTCAAATCCCTGACCTCCGTATGCAAGCAAGAGGTATAGATTATGTGATATCATTTTATGTGATACAGTTATATGAAGAAACGGATAGTTATCATCTCTTGTTAAGAAGAGGATGGTTGAGACTATCTAAAGGAATAACAAATTGGGAGGCTTCTAAGCCTTATTTTACTTTTGGACCTTTAAATAATCATATAACAATTATAGTATCTAATCACTTTAGACTCCAAGTCTTGGTTCTATTAGAAAAAATACCAATATCTAAAGAAGCCAAGCAAAGTAGTTTTATGCAATCTGATTTAATATCAACTATAGCACCAATAAAATGTATTGGCCCTAGATTTTATTCATATGAAGATGATGGTGATTTTGCCAAATGGTTAAAAGAAAATCCTTACAAAGAAGAAGACATCCACATCTGATTTATAGATGTTATTGATTGGTTAGAGCTTGAAGACGATTGCCTTGATCTTATAACTTTGGTTGATAATATTTGTATGAATCAAGCTTTTAGCTTGAAAATTGATGGAATCCAAATTGAAGACCTTGATGTTATTATAAAAGAAGAAACCATCATGCCTCTTCCCTTGCAATTTAGAAATATATCCCAAGGCATTGAGGTTGGACATGAAATACCTACTTATTCACCAGTGCCTAAAGATTGGTATCATGGACCTATCAATCCAATACATGTGATAGAATAAGATTGGATAAAAATTCTAGTTAAACATGATGAAGAAGAATTGAGATATATCAAGTTTGGATCCCAATTAGATAAGAAAGAATTAGAAAAATATAAATCCTTGATAATGGAATATCGTGATATATTTGCTTGCTCTTATAAAGACTTAAAAGACATTCCTCCTAGCATTTTTCAACATACTATCCCACTTCTTCTAAATACCACACCTGTTAGATAAAAACATAGAAGATTCAATCCTAGGATATAACTTATTGTGAAGGCAGAATTGAAAAGGCTTCTTCAAGCAAGATTTATAAAACCTATAGAAATTATGGATTGATTGTCTCATATTGTCTTAGTAAAGAAGAAAGAAGGAAATAAGCTCAAGGTTTGCATGGACTATCAAGATTTAAACAAGTATACTCAAAAAGATCATTTTCCATTACCTTTTATTACTTCTATAGTAGATGATGTAGCAGGGCATAACTTATATAATTTTATGGATGGCTACTTTGATTATAATCAAGTATCAATAGCTCTTGAAGATTGGCACAAGACTGCATTTACATCACCGTGGGGAACCTTTATATATATAGTGATGCCTTTTGGATTATGCAATATTCCTTCAGCTTTTCAAAGAGTCATGACCTATGTATTTTCAGACCTTCTTCAAAAAACCATGTCAGTATTTATTGATGATTTTAGTTGTCAATCATCAAAGGATGATCACCTTAAAAGCCTTCAATTGTGCTTCCAATGTTGTAGAAAGGTAGGAATTTCTCTTAATCCAGAGAAAGTTTATTTAGCAATTAAAAAAAGAGTTTTATTGGATTATGTCATTTCGAAAAAAGGAAAAAAATTTGATCTTAAAAAAGTAGGAATTATTGCAAATCTATTAGCTCAATAGGTGTGAAGGATATTCAAAAGATTTTAAGGCACATGGATTGGTATTGTGACTTGATTGAATCATATTCTATTCATGCCTTACCATTGACAAATTTATTGAAAAAATCCACCAAATTTGAATGGACTTCCGAATGTCAAATTGATTTTGATGCAATTAAAGCCAAATTGCTATCTTATCCTTGTCTATTGACGGCAAATTGGGATCAACCTTCCTATGTCTATTGTGATGCGTCTGAAATTGCAATAGGTAGTGCCTTATGTCAACCAGATAATAAAGTGTGATCCATCCTATTGCCTTTGCTAGTAAGCAATTGACAAGTGCTGAACGGAATTATACAACCACGGAACAAGAATGCTTAGCTATGGTTTTTAGTGTCAAAAAGTTTCGGCACTATCTTTTGATGAACAAGGTCATTTTTTTTGTAGACCACATGGCTCTTAAATACATTGTAAATAAATCAGATTTAAGTTGTAGATTAGCAAGATGAATGTTATTTTTAGTAAAATTTGATTATATAGTGCAATACAAACTAGAAAAATAACACAAACAAGCTGATTATTTTTCACAATTATCTACACCTATAAGAATCTATGATATAGATGACAAACTTTCTCATGCCCATTTATTCTATGTTATGATAGTACCTATTTGGTATGAACATATTGCCAAATTTTTGAGTACTCAACAATTATCCAATATCTTATCAAAAAATGAACGACGCAAGATTAGAGTGAATAGCACTCATTTTACCCTTAAAGCCAAGAAATTATATCGTCGAGGGATGGATGGAATTTTAAGACGTTGTCTTACTTATGACGAAGTACCACTTGTGTTAGAAGTTTGTCACTTAAGTGCTTGTGGTGGACACTTCTCTGGTCAATTAACAGCCCAAAAGATCTTTAGAATAGGCTATTCTTGGCCTACAATGTTTGCTAATTTATTTGCAAGAACTTTTGATGCTTGCCAAAGATATGCACATAATGATTTAAATCTTGCAATGCCTTTAAATCCTTCACTTCCACTTGTTCCATTTGAAAAGTAGGGTATAGACTATATTGGACCTATTTATCTTGCATCTTCACGACAAATGCAATATATTATTGTAGCTACAGAATATTTGACCAAATAGCTAGAAGCTAAAGCTGTCAAGAAGGATGATGCTAAACAAACTATCATATTTTTGTATGAAAATATTATAGCCCACTTTGGTTGTCCAAAAATCTTTATGAGTGATAATGGTTCTCATTTTTTAAATGAGACCATTAAAGAAATGACCACATTATTTATCATCAACCATAAGAAGACAACTCCTTATCACCTTCAAACAAATGGTCTTACAAAAAGAGTCAATTAAATTTTAATTTGCATATTGAAGAAAATCATAATGGATTCTAAAAGCAATTGGGATCTTAAGCTTACTTTAGTTCTTTGGACTTATCGAACTACCTACAAAGTTTCTACAGGGTGTCGTATGATGTGGTCTTCTATCTAGGAATACACTGGATACCTAGCTGTGGAGAGATTATTTGAAATTTGATCGCAAAAATCCAACAGGTGATTTGTCCTTATTAAAAAGGACAAATAATATAACAATCTTATAGAGGAGAAGTTATATATACAAACCCTCTTGTATTCAAATAAGTTTGTATAAAAAGGGTTCAAATTTCTACAAAAATCCTTCAAAACTTTATTCATCCACAATGACTTATTTCTTGCTGAACTTTAGAGTTCAATAACTCTTGATTCAACTATTAAGTTTCTATAAAATTTAATTCAGAGTATAGGCAATCTTCTTAGGTTTCACTATAAGAAAGAATCAACCATAAATTCATTTCTAATTGTTCGATATCTCAAAATCCCTAGCAAGTGCTTAAAATCCAAGCTCACAGACACCCGAGCTCAGAGACATCCTAGCTTGGATTTTATTAAGCTATATATGAAAAGTATAGCCAAAAAAGTGCGCTTTCCAATCCCAATCGCCGATCCTCGATTGCTCTTTGTATGCACGAGTTATATTCAAAAGAGTGACAGTAGGTCCAAAATTGACACCTTAACTTTGAGCGCCTATAACTTCTTCATAAAAAGTGCAAATTATACAAAATTTGCACCTAAATCAGATCCAAAAACCTAAACCTTATGATCCTAGCCTCTGATGTTCAACTCCTCTCGAAAAACAAACCCTAACTCCTAATAAATCCTCGGGCAGCCTCCTTGAAGCCCATTGGACATGATTTTTGGCCAATTAGAATAGAGATTTCTAACATCCACCTCTATTCATCCACATGGATGGCCAAACTATCCTTTTTACTCTAAAAACCCTTTTCTAATCCTTCTTCTTATAAGATTTACATACTTTGTATTTTAAGCACTCAATAAAATAAGTAAATAAGATCTTAAGGATCACCAATGTCTAACAAAGGTGACTTAAGATATACACAAGTTACTATCAATATAAAATTAATTTCAAAAGTCACTACTAAAAAAAAAATAAGATTGTATAAACCTTAATAATAATCCTTTTAATAGATCCCTTTTAAACTAGCAACCTAATCACATCCTATAACCAATAAAAGTCCACTGATATGGCTCTCATTTAACTATGTAGTAAATTATATATTAAATATACATATATAATTTTTTCACATGGTAGCCGAATCACAATACGACAACGAGCTACATCTTTTTCCTTGGTGTATGGAATAGAAGCTATTTTTGCCTATAGAATTTGAAGTTCCATCTTTACGCATCGCCATTGATAAAAGATTAGATACTTCTGAATCTTTGAAAGAACAATTAGAATATTTAGAAAGATTAAATGAGAAGCAAAGATTTGCAGCCCAACACATAGAAACTTCTCAAAGAAGAACAAAGGAGATCTTTGATAAAAAAATAAAAAGACGTCTACTTACTCCATGAATGTAGGTGATGGTTCAAGATACTAGGAAACTAGATTTTCCAGCTAAGTTTGATGCACTTTGGATAGGACCATATATTATCAAAGAGGTCTTTGATAATAACTAAGTCAAACTTAAAATGTTAGATGGGAAAGACTTTCCTACATAAACTAATGGAAGTCGTTGTAAAGAATATAAGGTGTGAACATTGGTTAAAACACCAATGTACCTTGTCATTTACATAATGATTTTAAGTCCATCTTAATAGAATATAGGTATTAAATTAGTAACTAAGCAAGATATTGCTAAATATAGAACCATATTAAGTTAGTAATAACCAAATGTCTTTCTGTTCTAAGTCATAGTCTTAGTATTTTTTCTTTTTTTTTCTTTTTTTTCCTCTCCTTAATCCTACTTCCTTTGATAGAGTATAATATCTAGGTTATAACTTTTTAATATCTAGGTTATAACTATATATCATTTTCTTTATAAACCGTGCCAAAAGCAAGAGTTGGATTCTTTCTATTCTTACAAATAGTCCCAGATGGTCGCCATATGTGAGTTCCACCAATGGATCTTAATTGGTGGATTGGTTAAAAATATAATCTTAAAATATTTAGTTATACAAATATGATAATTAGAGAGTTTTTTTGATTATTTAAGTATTTATTAGAATTTAGAAGTATTTATAAATATAAAAGTCTTATTAGAAGAAAATTTACAAAAATAGAATCTTAGTAAATCTTGGAGGAAATTATTTTAATTGGTGTAGTATTTTTATTTATTATTAAGTATTAAGAATTAGATATTGAGACCAATGTCTATATTGGCCTTCTAATTACATGTATTACTCATTAAAAACCTATAAATATTACTTAGTAGGTAGAAGAAGCATGAAAAAAAAAATCTCATGTCTTTTAAATTATTTTTATAAAAAATACGATTTTGAGTTGATTTTTATTGATTTTATTATTAAAAAAAATTTCCAAGGTAGAATAAAATAGTCTTAGATTGATATTATCATCTTAGAAATATTAGAGAGATTTTTAGGATTTATTTAGAATTTATTTGAAATTTATTTAGAATTTTTAGAGCAATTTTAAAGACTCTAATAAAAATGAATTTTACCACCTTGGGAGCCATTATGGAGAAATGGACCAAGATTTGAAGGGCTTATAAGGTTCTTAGGCTAATAAGGTATTTTTGAACACCATAGTGAAGTAAAAAATAAAAAACTATTAGTTCTACTAGTATAAAATAGGAGAACCAACAGCTAGTGTAGTCCTTGTAGGAAGAGAGGTGCACAAGTCCCATATGGGTTGTGCCACCTTGGATGTAGGTAGGAGGATAAGACTAAGGCCTCGTGGCCCCTCTAGGACACCTATATATATTACTTGTGAGCCTTGGTGAGGTTCGAACCCATGATCTTGTAACAAGTTACCCTTGAGATAAAAAAATTATATTTAACTTTTTCTATTATTTACCTTCTAACTTTGAATTATCATAACTTATTCATACTAATTTAGATTTATATATTTTTTATATCATTGGAAAGATAAAAAAAATTATCTATTTGAAAATATAATTTGTATTTTTTACTTTCACTTTTTATTAGGTGAAAATCTAGTGAACAGACTATGACTAGTTTTGTAGTGTGCAATTACTTAATTGCACATATTTTATTTGTTTTGTGTTGTTCTTCTCCTTCATTGTTGTTTATTGCTCCTTATACTTCACACCACAATCTATAAGCAACTCTTAATTGAGGCTACTTTATAACTTAGGTTGAGGAGTGAATTTTATCCTCACAATTTTGGAGCAGTATTTGAAGTGTACCATCAATTATCATCAAGATGATTAAACAACTCTTTTGCCATTAGCAAAATTTTCTTATAATAATTTGATATATTTTTCTATTTAATAAATATCTTTTTTTATCAATTATGGTTATTATCTATATTTTGATATTTTTAACTTTTTAATAGTTGATAATCTTATAATAGAAGATTTGACAAATCAATTGCTAAAGCTACAAGTAAAAATGAAAGCACAATTAAAAGAAGCTCAAAAATGATAAAAAACCAATATAAATATCTATTATAAGAAATAATCTCAATTCCACATTGATGACAAGATATAGCTACTTTGTCATAATATCAAAACTATTCATCTTTATAATAAGTTGAATTATTATAAGTCTGCACCATTTCAAATTTGAAAACTAGTCAATCCAGTTGCTTATTAATTATACCTACCAAAGTTTATAAAGATCCATCCTATATTCTATGAGTCTTTGTTTGAGTCATATAAGACAATAGATATACAAAGAAAAAAAAACAAATATCACTATTTTTTATAAAAATAGATAATAATGAAGAATTTAAGGTGGAAGAGATCTTAGATTTGAAGTAGTACTGAAATACATTAGAATATCTTATATATGCACATAGGAACCATCTAAAAATCTAACAAATATATCAATCAAAATCAATACATTTCATCAATGACATCTATCAAAATCAAGGTGAAAAAAAAAATTATTATAAAGCAATAGAGATATCTTATATCATTATTTGTTTGAATTTTTTAGCATTAAAGAGATGGAGAATCAATAACTAGTAAATTTAACTCAAGATCTATAATTAATTGATTTATCAAATAAAACATTATCACTATCATAATCTTCAAGATGACAAAATAGAAATAAAGATCCTTAAGAATAATATATTCTTCTTCAAATCAATGGCAAGATACAATATATTTGATATTATAACCTTAGAAGAGACTCTTGGTATTTGGTGATACTTTTAGAAATAGAAACTACTCTTCCTGGTGTTTCAAATGTTTTCTTTGAAAGAAGTTATGAAGGCCTTAATAATGATCAAATATTAGGGTGGTCCTTGTGCCTTGGTATAGGATACTATCAATGGCTAAGAAGACTTATCAATTACCTTCAAAGATAATAAAGATTAGAGTATGTAACAAATACAATTTGGCATATCTTAGACTTTCTCAACATATAATTACCACTCCTTATGGAACTTGTCCGTACAAAGGCGGATAATATCATGGACATAAGATTTATTCTAATAATTATCTAAATAATATGGATAAATAAAAGTAAATAAAAATAAATTAATTTGATAATATCTTATAAGAAAAAAATTTAGAAGCTTTATAAACATGATTTTATCTTTATTCATGTCTATAAGTAATTGATAGGTTAGAAACTTGGTCAATAAATTAGCCATGCATCACATATATTGGTAGCTTATAGAACAAGTTAATTATTTGGCGTACATATTAGAAACTTATCTTGTAAGTTTGACATATGTCTTGCAAATTGAATACATGTTGGAGGTCTTATAGAATATTGCCACATAACTCTTAGGTAGATAGTATATATAGAGATAAAGATGAAGCCTTCTTTACTCTTATTAATGCCTTTCTTATTCCTAGTCTTGTTTCAAGAGTCTCTATTCTTCTTGTCTTTGGCAATAGCCATTTTACTTTAATACTATTCCACCTTTGAGTAATTATTTACTTCTTTCAAGTGACACAAGAGTATTTTGATACTTTAGTTGTTTGTATTTCATATCCTTGATAACTAATCACTAGCCCCAAAAGAGTTGATCCATGGCTTACCTTCTCAAGGCAACAAATAGTTTTTGCAAAAAATATCCTTTTTAAATTTGATAAGTTTAAAACAATATGGTCTTCATTAAGAGGCACATGCTTATAGATAATTTGGAGGCAATGTAATGACTTTTTATTTAATAGAGAAACTTGGAAAGGTAAGAAAGTTAGAATAGAAATATGGTCTAGTCTCCTCGATTATAATAGAATGAGGTAGAAAATCACCCTAAATATTATAAACAAAGAAGTTAAAAATAACAAACTTTTGCTTTGCTATTACAACAAAATGTAGATGGTTAAAAAAAATATTAGGTATTAAATACAACAAATCCATTAGGTGGAATTTAATTCGTCCTTATAGAGGCATAATTGTATACATCAGCTTAACAATTAATATACAATAATAACTAATCTAGCAACTATGAAAATATTTCATCCATTATCCAATTTTTTAGATTTTAGGTCTGTAGAAGCCATGTACTTATCTATTTAATCAATGCATTGAGAATATCTTAGTTGTATAAAAAAAAATTAAAAAAATTAAAAATTAAAAACTATTTTTTATTTTAAAAAATAGATGATTAAAATTTAAAAAAATCGTTTTTAAAGATCTGATTATTATTACATTTTGCCAAAGGTTTATTTTCTTATTTTATATATTTTTAAAAGTTTTATATATTTGATTATATTTTTGATCTTTTAAATTATTAGGATCCATTCAAATTTTATTTTATATATTAAGATCAGAATTAATGATTCTAAAATATAATTTTGACTAAAAAGATAATTATTTATTATAAGTTTATTATAATACCATATATTTTAGTTATATAATTTCTAAAAAGATTAAGTATTGGATAAGTTGTTAAAAAATAAATAAATTGTAGGAAGTTGAGCAATGAATTCAAGCAAAATAGAAGAATAGAAGAATAAAACCATGCATGGAGGGAAAAGAAAGTAAATTAAAGTAGATGATTAAATATGTGGAAGTGAAGGCTAAAACTAGCTGATTGTATTTCATCCTATTTAATATTAATCCAAATTCTATTCAATAATCAAATTTATACATGTAATCTATATTGAACAAATTTTGATCTTCATTTTATTAGTAAGGCATATGGTCCAAAATTTGTGGAAAAAAAAAGAGGCAATGCTTATTTAACATATCTAGAACAAGGACTTAGCAATGAATGCATAAAGTACCAAAGCACATCTAAACATTCTATCTTATTATTAATTTTAAAGACCAAGTAATTTCTATTGCACCTCTTCCACCCAAATTCAAATGCTTTAATGTTATATTGTCACTTTTGCAAAGCCTAAGTATGTAGGATATATGGACCTAACATTATACAAAAGTTGTTGGAGATGAACTATTAGAAAACTTAAAAGGGAAGAAATTGATATTGACAAGGCTTATTGAGTACAGTAAGATAATATCAAAAATAATAGAAGCTAGGATTAAAAGAACAACCTAAGTTTAGTACCAATTTCCTATGCAGATTGGATAGAAAATACATGAAAAGAAGAATATATAGATGGTAGTATAATTAAGTAGAACAAATCAATTCTACTTAGTAAGATTATAATCCATTATATCTTTGATCCATAGTAGGAACAAAGTAAGTCTCTTTGTATATTAAACTCCACCAATGTCTGCCTCATATAGAATGTTAAGCATTGGGAGCCCATGTTCCAATATTTCTCCCAATGTAGGGCAACAGAAATTCTCCATACATGCCAAAAAAAATTTTAAAAATTTAAAAATTTATCATAACATCAAGTATATGCATGAAATATTAACTAGGCTAAATTCAGATGGAAGAGGAACCATACATAGCAAGCTCCAACCTCAATGTTAATGTGGAACTGGAGCATTAAAATGACCTTGATGTCAGAAACTAAAACCTGATATCTTGGTGAGTTCCGGGTGCGAGTGGGCGAGCAGGTGAGATTTTGTAATCAAAGAGCAAACCAGGGGAACCTCCACTTGCAGATGCGATTGGCTCCGCCCAACGCGTTCGTGCTCCATCCCACACACAACTGACACAAACACACACACACACACCCACCCCAGCACACACTCTCTCAATGAGCACGTTGACATTCCCAGCCCCGGCTTTATTAGACCTGCCCCCGCAATCCAAATGGCGGCACGGCAGCCCCTTTCCCTGCAGCTACCACCACCAACCTGGGATGCTCATCCCTGCCGCACCACACACCATGTGTGTCGCTCTCCCTCCCTCAACTCAACTCAATGCTATAAGATCCCCCCGCCGCCGCTCTCCCTCTCCATCTTCATCAGCCGCTCTCGTTGCTTGAGCACCCGCCTGCGCTACCCCGAGCTCCCCATCTTCTTCGTTTCCTCAATCAATCCGGGTGTCGGGGTTGCATCTGCACTCCGCCGCAATCCAGCGCCATGAAGCTCCTCGCAGTCGCCGCTGTGTCCTTGGTCCTGCTCGTGACTTCTCAGATGGTGATCACTTCCCAGGCAGCCGGCTGCGACATCTTCCAACTAGCGCCGTGTATTGCAGCCAGCAAGAATGCCAACGTGATGCCCTCCAGGCAATGCTGCTCCAACATCGCCAGCATGGGCAAGGGGCTTCCGGGAGCCAAGTGCCTGTGTTCTCTCCTGAACCACTCTCTGGCCAGGTCGCAAGGGGTGGTTCCCCGGATCGCTCTTGGCATCCCCCAGAAATGCCGCATCGCCGTCCCAAGGGGCTTCGTGTGCCAAGGTACGCTTTCACGCCTTCTCCCACGCTGGTGCAGTTCTTTGCCTTCCAGCCGCTCAGCCGCTCCAGGGGGGTGGGTTGTAGCAGCGAATTGTCACGCCCCACCCCTCACGTCGTCCGGTGATGTCTTTGCTCCTGCTGCCTTGCCTTGAACGCCATGGCTGTGAACATGCTGCCGACAGTGGGGCGGTGAGTGCACCGCCTTGTGCGAAGCGGAGCCGATCACGATGATGGGGTTGCCACTCATGGCTTAGAGTTGCATGCTGTGCAGGAATTCGCGTCCCCGGAAGCTGAGCTCTCAGGGTCCAAGCCGGAGCACCGCCGTCGCCACGTGGGGTCGGAGTGGATGGAAAGCTTTTGAGCGTGCACCCGAGTAGAGTGACATTGTGTACTCCCCTGTGAAAGCGGGAAAATATTTATAAATGTGACAAATCTGTTCCGTGACCTCAGGCACGCAGTGCTCGTGTGATAGCCTTTGTAACGTGGTTTGCGATGCGTCCAATGCAGGTCCAGTCCTGTGGTGTGTTGTTGTGCCCGTCATGATACGTTGCATGCCATTGTATGTGAGACATAGAGCAAACGGCACCACGCTGCACGGGATGTCGTATTGTGCGACAATGCTCCTGAAGTGCGTTGAACTGAACTAGTCCGTTCACGTGGAAACGAGATGGTCACAAACGGCTCGCTTCGATGGGCTCACACGTTGATCTGTTCGGGGGTGGATACTACTTCGCAGCTAGACATTGTCGTTCACTGCTGTACCAGGGAGCGAAACAGTTGTATCGAAGCTCTTGCAGCGGAGACAATGCATGGGAACCAATTTGCTGAGGATGAACTTTTTGTGCGGTTGAACGCTAGCGGCGGGTTCAAAATTTTCTCTCGTCTGAGGAGTATGTGTTTCCCTCGACTAGGAAACTGCTAATCGTTTCTGTTGCTCCGGCCTAAGGTGCGACAAATTCATGCACCAAGAGCCAAGAGAGTCAGGCCTATTGAGGAGACACATGCTGAAGAGGTCCTGAAAAACGGTTAGCAGATTATGGTATGCAAGAATGAACCAAGCTGAATCATGCAGAAAGCTCTGAAGCTCATGACTCGACAGGCGATAGAAAAGTGAGACAGCATGATGTTATTTTGCAATTACAAATGGAGGTAGACACCGTAGATGGTGATCCAGAGTGGACCGTTAGGAGCTGTATGTGGAAAGAATGAATTCGAGACAAAGATGAAATGGGCAACTAGGAAGTTCAACATTCTGTGACAACCATGCAGCTCCGATTGAACTTGGAATTGGAGGCAATCGCAATTGAGAATGAGCAAAAACTTTTAAGAGAAGGTTGAAGCTTCTGGACTCCTTCAAAAACAGTTAGAAGACACTATCTCACAACTACATACCGAAAAAGAAGCAATCATCTTTCTCAAAAGTTGTCTGATTTGATCGAGAATGAGATTGATTCACTGCAAGATCACAAAGTTTAGTAACGTTCAGTAAAACTTTGTGGAGAGACTATGACAATCTTGGTCATTTGAAACAATGTCACTCACCTTTTGCAAGTCTAAAATCAGTCCAATTCCATCAATCATTCCATCAATCATGTAGAGCTTCTTTATATTTTCTACATCTTTTTGATATTGCTTTTTTGCACTTTTGGATTACAAGACTTTTATTTAAAGTCTCTCATTTTGTTAAAGAAATGTTGTATATCACATATCATTCTTATAAATGTATGTACTATGATTTGAAAATATTACCTATCAAAACTTAGGTTATTCTCAATAAGAATTGTATTAGCAATTGAGATCCACATTCATTTACTAGATAGATGAAAATAATCAATGTATAATGGATGTTAATAATATTATATTCGAAACATTATTGTGTTGTAATATGGTTATTTGATTTAAAATTTTAAAAAAAAAAAAAAAGAAAAAAAAAAAGTAAGTAGATATTAATGATTCTAAAACTATTATCACATTATTGCAAGTTGTTAACAATCTTTAATTTTTAAAAATAAAAATAAAAAACTTGTATATAAATTTGATAGTTTTTTTTAATATCTTAAGAGCTAATAGATTAAGTTTAATTAAAATAATTATATTTTAAATTATAATTTATAATCAAATGGCTTACACTATCTTAGCAAGACCATAATTTGATTAAGATAAGATAGATTTGGTAAAAAAAAAAAAAAAAAAAAAAAAACATGGTTGATTTAAGAGTAAAGTTATGGTTGTGATTATGGAAAATAAACCACAAAAATAATAGGGTGGATATCAAAGAGATGGTTACTTATAAGACAAGATCAAAATCTAACTTAGAAGCTCTAAATTGATCATATAAGGCAAATAATTTTAGTTTTTAGAAATCTAAAAGTGACATTGGAGAGTTGATTTTAAAAAATGATTTTAGAATGGATGGCCTGGCTAGCTATGATTTTAAGAAGATCTTACAAAAAAAAAATCAAAGTCAAGGTTATTTTGGCTAGCTATAGATTTAAGAAGACCTTATAAGAAAAGAAAAAAGAAAAAAATCAAAAAACAAAAATCAAAGTTAAGATTGTTTTGGCAACAATAATTTAAAAGTAATAACATTTGTGCACTTTTATTTGCAAGATATTTTAATTTAGAATTTATTTCAAAATTTGTAAGCTTATAAAAGACTTAAAATAGAAATAGCTTCAAGATTTTAACAAAAATCTAATAATTTAATTAGAAATTATAATTTTTAAAGTTTACTAACTAGAATTGAAGTTTATTATTAGTGTTTAAATTTGTAGCAATATGAAATAAAAGCAAAGTATTGAATATTTATATGTGCTTGAAGATATTAAGAAAAGTAGAATAAAAAAAGTTTAAGTAGAATTAAAGCATCATAGCTTGGAATTAAAGTTTTTATATATTTAAAGATATTAAAATCTATTTGAATTTATAAGCTCATTGTAATTACAAAAAAAATTCCTTCAATAATAAGATGTTTAATGCATTCTCAAAAAAGACCTCACATGATGCAATAACAAGCTTGGTAGTGATAACAATCTTAATAACATTATTCTTTAATATATTTTGTAGCAATAAAGAGATGAATCATGTTGAATAGTATTAAGTGTATGTCAATAGATACATATATTTGCAAGAAAAATGATAGCTTGAAAATAATGTGGTCTCTTTTAGCAACAAAATAAGTGTTTTTATTTTGTGGTTCTTTTATTTTAACATCCTCTTTTATTTATTTTAGTTACAACTCTATTAGAATTTTTGTTATTTCATTAATATTGTGAAATTAAACATGTTAAGTTGCAAGTAAGTTATGTAGAAATTATTAGCAATTATTATTGTTATAAAGTTAGAACATCCAATGTTATGTAGGTCAAGAAAATAGAAGAAATTTTATTACTCTTATATAAAAAGATATTTACTATTTTATATAAAAAAATAAGAATACATACATTACAAGACAAAGCATTAGAAACAAAAAGTGAATCTATATTGATAATACAAATTATATCCAAAAATAAAGAATCTAGTATTAGTGAACTACTTGGCTTTTTTATTAAAAAATTTATAAAAGTTTTGTTTAAATTTTCAAAGGTGCTATAGTTCTTGAGATGGTGAAGGCATGTTTTTAGACATGTACAATTGAAGTAGAAAAGACACAAAAGTATAAGAAGAAGAGAGTATTTTTCAAGGAAGCTCTTAATAACAAGTAAAAAAGTACTTGTAAATCATCAAGTATATGATGAAGAAGTTTACACTTAAAGTGACCATTAGTACAAACAACAATATCTTCTATGACACCCTTAACAATTGAAGCATATCAATATCATGTATTCATAAGATATAAATAAAAAAAAATATGGCCCTTACACATAGTCAATTAAGATTGT
Source organism: Physcomitrellopsis africana (assembly GCA_036785485.1). Lineage (NCBI taxonomy): Eukaryota > Viridiplantae > Streptophyta > Bryopsida > Funariales > Funariaceae > Physcomitrellopsis > Physcomitrellopsis africana. The sequence continues at coordinate 423,558 of JAWRVF010000211.1, read as the reverse complement.
TCATCTTTTATCCACATCTAGTAATGTCTTAAGTACCAATATCAATACTATCATTTATTTTCTTGATACCAAATTTGAATCTATATAAAAAAATCTAGCAAGAAAAAAATTGATGATGATGCTTAAAGATGTCTTTCAGCTTATTGTGCAAGATCTACAGGTTGGCAAGAAATTGTCTTGCAAAATGAAGTTTATTGACAATAGAGATGAGTAATGCCAAATATTTGTGAAAGAAGTAGCTCTCATTTTTTCTAAGAATTCACTTTAAAACCTTACTAAAAAAGCCTAAGAATACAACATCAACTCTCAAGAAGTACAATTTGATGAGTGATGATGCTTTAAAGGATTTGAAAAAAATAAATATTGGTAGCTTCTTGAATGTTGTTCTTATCTTATTGGCAAAGATTGAAGATACTTTCACGTATGCATTTAATATATTGATAATGGTTGGAAATCCATTAGAGCAAATCTTTAATGTCATAAGAGAAGTCATATCTTTAATAAAGTTTAAAAGAAAAGATTGTAAAGGTTTTATATTATTGATTGAACTAACCTTTGACTATATGCAAAATAAGTTCAAGTGGATAGAATATGATGTGGATGTTGATAGGTATTAAATTAAGATATTGTACTTTGAAATAAGTACATTAAAGATAAGATTATTAATTATCACAAATTTATGATTTTATTTTAAAAAAAGATATAATCTTTTTTTCTTTTTTCTTTTATAGCAAAGAATGATATAATTTTTGATGTCTTACCAACAGTGCTATTTAACCAATATTATAATAGAAGCATTAGATATATGCAACCATATCAACAAATTACAAACAACATTATCAATTACATTAGATAATGTGAGTTTTTTAAAATTGTTTTCTTATACCACTACAATCTTGGTTGTATATTGGATCCTTGGTACTTTACTAAACTAAAAAATGTCAAGAAAACCGTAAAATCAATTAACAAATATTAGCAAAATCATACTACAGTATTTTAGAATAACATCAATAAGTTTTTTTTTGATATGTTGATTAGACCTTCTTACAAATGACACTGTAGATCTTCTATTTCACCTTTATTGTCATCTAAGACAAATACTCAATCAAAGCAATTCTAGAATTTACAACAATATGTCATGTCCAAATTATTTCAGATTTTGCAAGGCATTTGTTAAAAGAATTTATGGAACAATGAATGTCTAATAATTGCCATACTTATTTCTATTGAAAAGCCTTAGAGTATAGTTGTCAATTGAAGAATAACATCAACTTGCACTATATCCCTATAGCACTTTGTATATATTATTATAATTAGTTCTAATGTATAAAATATTTATAATTTATTTTATTATTTTTTTGTATTAATATATGAAAAACTAAACATTGCCATAATTTTAAAATATATATTTTTTAAATAATGAAGGTTAAATATTTAGATTAAGATTTTAATAGAAAAAATTAAGATTTATTAATACCAATTGATATTGTTACTCCAAGTGTTTGCATATGAAGTTAAAGAAGATGGCTAGAAAATGTGGATTGATGTTGATTACTAATTATTAAAGGATTTTAAAAGTATAACAATCTAAGAAAATACCATTGTCATGCCATATTGGGCTTAAAAGTACTTAAATTTATTCATTGAATTAGATGACCATACATTCCATATCAATATTTTTCCAAGATTTTATTCTAGTAAAACTATTGATAATTTTTGTTACTTATTATATATAGGATGTGCATTATTAAAGAACTTCAAGCCAAATTTAATAGAACAAAAGATATTTATCAATAAGAACATCATGAAGGTTGGAATAAAAATATAGATTTTAATTAGAAATATAGATATAATATAATAATCTATTTTTAGAAGTATTTCTTCTTCTAGGAATTATTATTAATTTTAGTAATAAATACTATTGACAACTTCACTTATACTAAGAAAAAGAGAAGTACCATCAATGGTTCCTATAAATATTGTTCTTTAAAATCATGTTTCTACTATTATACTTCTTTGTACTAATTTTATAAGAAAAGAGTAGCAAGTTTTTTAATATTGGTGTAAAAATCTTTAACCAACTAATAATATATAAAGTTGCATAAGAAACTTTTGTAATAAAGAGGGAGAGGAACATTATCATTACTAATGCCAATGTATTGGAGATACAAGTGTTATAAGTAAAAGTGGTATATATTAGAATAAACATCATTATATAATACTTCTAATAAGGACAAATAATATGAAGTTGCAAAGAAGAAGAAGATAGAGTTTGAAGTTATAAAGAAGAAAAAATTATAGTATATAAATAGATTTTTAAAAATTAATATATAATTTTTAAATGTTATTTTTTAATAAATTGTATAAAATTTTATTGGCTTTTTTTAACAATCCTTGTTTAATTTATTGTATAGATAAATGATTATAATTATCCATGTCACATTATGGATATCTTAAATTTTAAAGATAATGCTTGATTTACTTCAATTATTAGGTATTAGCTATTGGGTATATAAAATTTCTATTATATTATCAAAATTATAAGAATTATAGATGAATTTTTAAAAATCTAGATCCCAAATCTCAAGAAAATCTTATGTTTGCAATAGCATATATTCTAAATCATCATCTAACAATTAAAATTGAGATGTCTCTTTAAACAAGATATAAGACATTGTTTTCTATTGATAATTCTATTACCACATATAGCACATTTATAATACAAAGAGTGGTGATGAAATATCTTTTAAGTAATAGATATTAATATGCTTATTGAATAAGATTGATGGCAATTTGATACAAGTCATTAATGTTATCTACAAAATATTTTGTAATACTATTTGTCTTAGCATTTATTAAAAAATTACAATAAAGCTCATTACTCAAGTTGTCCATCCATAATCAATGCATTTTTTTTTTCCAAAAATATGATTTATTTTACCTTTAATAGTTTCTAGAGGTATACAAAGGTATCTTTTTATCTTTCCCTTGATAAGATTAGATATTATTATTTGTTAAATTTTAATTTGATACTTGTAATTTTTTTTTTTTTTTTTAAATAAATTTACATATAGTCTATTAGATGTAAGGATTATATGCAACTTATTAGAGATGAAACACCTTTGAATATTAAATACAATTATAATCTTTAGAAGATGCAATTAGACATATAAGAATATTAAGATTATTTTAGATCTACACTTTTAAACTCATCATTGATGCTTGAGCCTTCTTATTTTTTATTAATCTTTGTTCCTTAAAAAAATTTAAATAGTTATATTAATTAATAAAATGACCAATTAATTAAAAAATAAATCAATCTATATATCTTTTTTTTAATATTATTTTAAATTATATTAATACATATTTAAGATTATTGCAAAAAAACTTGATGGCAAATCTAGTATCTTGTCTAATATGAGAGATGTTTTTTTTATCTATCACCTACATATCAAGTTTAACAATCCATTCTATCAAAATATGTTTAAGAAATAGAAGCAATTTTGATAAAAACATTTACTAAATCATAGTAGTGCTTTACTAAGCTTTATAAATTTTGTGGTGTCAATATGTTAATTCACATGTGTAAGAAAATTTGTCATATACATCAACTTGTGATATTATTTAATATTGTCACTCTTGTCTTGATATCCTTAATTTTTTGCAAGCTTGTTTTATGTGCCAAAGATATAAAAAAACACATCTATATTGGACCAAGAATCTTTATGTATTGGAAAAATGACACAACAATATATTAAAGAAATATTATCCATTGGCACAATTATATATGTTAAATATAAGCATTAAAATATATATTTTTATATTGGAGGATGCATACTTGATAGGATTTAAGGTTTTCAATTAATTTGCATAAAATTATTGAATTAAAGAGCATTTATAGAAGTTTCTTTTGCATTTTTATTAAAATACAACAAATATTAAGTCATTAAAACATGTCCTAAATTAATTGTCATTTAACTAACCTCATATTTTATAAAGCATAAGATTAGAACAACAAGGAAATTAAAAACCAATAAAACTAAAATATTTAAACCTTTTTAAATAAACAAGTAATTACTTATAAGAGCAAGGGGTAAAGCGCTTCTTTTATGGAAAGGCCTGAAGATATTCTGAGCTTTTGAAAGAACACCACGAGATATCCCTCTCAAATTCAAAAGCCGGCCCGCCATGTGTCACACACACGCCACCCTGCACTCATACGACAAATGTACGTATGTCGGATATGAATACAGATACCATAAAACCTTATCCCTCCCGCTTATTGTTATTGTGCGGGACGGAGGACTTGTAAGGAATCCAGTTTTCGCAGCGAGGCCAGAGATTCAGTGCCGCCATAGCCGTCATCTCTGTCTCTTGCGCTTGCAGCAGCCGTTGCTTCCACGGGATAGGAAACCTTCAGGCGAGCGAGTGAGCGAAGCGAGGTAGCTATGGCGTGCGCGACCGTGGCGGTCGTGGGAGTTGCGCCCTTGCAGCAGCAGCTGAACCAAGCGGCCGCTTCCTCGTCGTCGTCTACCTTCGGTAAAACTACGTCTCGAATTGGATTTGTCTTGCTGATTGAGTCAGAATCGGAGCTGAGCGAGCAGTTTTCGTGGTTGCGTGCTTGAATGCTAGTTGTGTGGACGTCGAAACCAGACTACAATGTGAACTTCCGGAGTGGCCAAGGTGAAATAGGTTCTGTAGGGTTGGAGAGGAGGAGCTTGGAACCGGAATGCTCTACGTTCGGTTTTCGTTTGCTGAATGTTCATTTTATATTCCAATTTCGCTTGTTTTGGTGAAGGCATTTTGTGCTTGGCATCCTCGTTGTGTACAGACTGTAGCTATTGTTGTTTTCGTTGTGTTGAGGTGTTCGTTACTTTTGTAGGTGAGCTACATGAGATTGTTTCCTGTAACTATTGTTTCTTTTTTCGAGATTCATGCTTGCAGTCGGACGGGGTTTCAGAGGGTCTGGGAAGTAGGAATGGCATTCCTCTATCGTTTGCAGTCATTTCTGACGGATTGTTTCTTTAACGTTTTGGGAGGGCGATATACCAGAAGATGAATGCAGTTTATTTGCTTGATTTTGAACTCGTTGTCAAATTTTACTCTTCATTTGTCATAATTTTGTTTCGAGATCACCTAGATTATGAATTTTTTATTGTGTCAAATGATTACTAGGGCACCCTGAGTTTTTATCTGTATCAAAGTCGCGAATCCCCTAGTAGCCATGTCGATTAGTGCCTTCCTTGTCGATCTTAATTAAGCGCTTTCTGAAATTTATGTTGGTGATAAAACTAATAGGTATATGTGAAGATACAGACATTGGATGCTTCAGTAGGTCTGATACCCGGATTTCAAATACTAGTCAATCCGGGATTGTTACTTGTCCTCCACAATTGTTTTGCGATTTGTTCCGGTTAATTTAGCGTAAGGCTATCATAAAAATGCATTGACTTCTCTGCAGTCCAATATCCAGAAGGGTCTACCATCCTAATAGAACATGAACCAACGTTTAGTGATCACAGTCCTTACGGTGTTATGATCAGGAAGTAAGTGTGCTGAGGAGATGCTCTATTCCTCTGTTTATTCGGCATCTAATGCACACATTCTGTTTTTCGGTGGTCAATTTTCAATAGGTTAATTTGGTCAAAAGAGTTTGCGAAGAGTGGAGTATTATTGATTGAGATCGTGACTGAAGGCCTGGTTTTTCATGTACAGGTTCTAGAGTGACTAGTGTCTTTTTGAAGAAGAGTAATGAGCAACTAAGCTGTGCCCAGCGTCCTTTGAGTATTACCAGCTTGTGGGGAGGTAATAAAGACCAGAATCCGGCCGACACTAATAAGAAGGTGAATTTTAAATACATGTAGCCATCCTTTCCATAATTTTTAAGATTCGGACCTTTCCGCTAATATTAGCACCACAACCGGTGAGGTATTATATCTTCGTACCATTGATTTCTGGATTTTTTATTTTTATGAATTATCTGAAATTCTTCAGGTCGGATCCCTGTAGACTTGTTTACATTTTATTCTTTTTTGCCCTATGATTTGTTACCACCACGATAAAAGACTACTAGATTCAATTGAGGTACTAATAGTACACACTTCTGAAATCTTAAAGTATTCAGATTCTATCTCACCGACTTGGCAGTTAGATTTGTTTCAAATTTGCAGTTTTTAAATGTCATTGGGATTAGTTTTGTAGTAAAATCTGTAGCATTTCTGCTTCTTGTCAGGTCTGCACTATAGAGATCTGAAGGCGTGGCTTCTGGAATTTCTGCGTATCATTTGGTATGGTTAACGAGGTACTGATATTTTCAACACTCTGTACTGCAACAGGGTGGAATGGGAAATATGTTAGGGGCTTTAGGAAACATGCAGAATCTGTATGAAACGGTGAAGAAGGCTCAACAGGTGGTGCAACTTGAAGCTGCCAAAGTTCAAAAAGAGCTTGCTGCGTAAGTACTTTATCTTTAGTACTCTGTGAAATAGCTTATAAATTTTAGGGAAACTAAATGATTTACCAATAACTCAGTATTTCGCTCAACTCCGAACCGAGGTAACCGTGGATTTAATAGGGTGATTTTTCGAGAGAGAAGAGTGTATTAGAAATAAGGTGTTTTCTTTCCGTTGTGATATCCTTTTGTCCTCTCATCTGCCTAAATTCTCTATCACATGAGATTATCGTTGGGTGACATTTGAACACCCTGTAGATTTAAGTTCGATTGTGTATCTTTAAGTAGGTGTTAACGAAAGTCAGAAGGTAAAACAAGCCGTTACAATAATGAATGTTCACCGGAGCAAAAATTAGCGTCAGAACTAGGAATAACCAGCTTCACATGTGCCACTGGTCCCCAAACATCCACGGCTGGCTGATTCGTGTTAACAGTAACTGGTTGATGCTTGACGCATAGATTACTGGGGAATAGATGAGTCACGGTAACTCAAGTCAATTAATTTCTTTTACTCACCAAGCACTCTACGAATTTCTATGAGATACCTTTGTCACCAAACAAATCCAGTCATTTAAGGGCATGTAACAATTAATAACCACTTGTATTTTCTCTATGTATGAAATAATTGGGTTTGCGTATGTTACGGTATACGTGTATGACATGTTAAGTTTACTCTGTCAAGTAGCAAACTTATTTTTTCCACGTTTGCAGTGCGGAGTTCGATGGTTATTGTGAAGAGGAGCTTGTGAAGGCCACCTTAACAGGCAACCAGGAGCCTGTTAGGATTGAGATCACAGAAATCGCCTTGGAGAAGGGCCCTGACGTAAGTAACATCTTCATTTTAGGAAAGGAACAGTTGAATTGGACCTGGCTTTGAAATCAATATGGATCCTTATCCAATATCGGATTTCCAGCGGTTTTTTTCAAGAACAAAACTGATCTGTGCACGATTCCCTGTTTGTGCAGGCTCTGTCGGCGATGGTTACCCAAGCATACAAAGATGCTCACACAAAGAGCGTTGCGGTAAGAAAGCTTTCATCTGTAATACACGGTGTACCAAGATTCCATCATTTTACTGGAAGTTGTAGAAACCTCTCTTGGCCTTGTAAAACTATTGGGCCATATATTTTTAACATATACTGCTTTACAATACTTCAGAATGTTCAGGGCTGCAGTGCTTATGCCTACATTGCGCAAGCACTGCGATTGCCCATTGCAATTTTCAAGTCAATGATGAGCAACGATGAGCGTTGCGGACTGATTGAACAGCTGTTCACAAGTGAGGTGTCTTTCGTCTTGGTGTTGGAATATCGTAGAGACGGTCTTTGAATGGTAGCCTGCATTGTATATTAGTTATACTGAATTTTTTCTCAACCTGGAACGATATTGTGATGCAGGCTATGAAGGATCGTATGAAGAACCTAGCAGAAAGTATTGGTATGCCACCCGGCATGGGCGGTGGCATGCCGGGTGGCCCTGGCATGTAGCGCTCCTCAAACGTGGGTGGTTGTTCATTAGAGTTGGCTCATCTTGAGTAGTAGGATGAAAATCGGAGTTTTCTTTCTCAAGAATCTTATTTCAGTTTCTTCGGAACATTTTTTAGGAATGGCTAACTGGGTTTTTTTTAAGACTCAGAATGGCTATGTTGCGGTTGACCAACTGTGAATCTGTAGAAAAGAGTCTTCTTATATAACAGCTGATTTCGACATTGTTACTTCAGGATTTCCCCCTGCTGCATCTGTTTATGTGGTTTGGTGTAATTACAAGGAACTGCAAAAATGTAGGTACTTTATATAGGCTACGCATGTTTCTCGAATTGTATTGACAAAGGTAACATGGATATTATCTAAAATGGCCTCTAAATTGGAAAAAAACTTCTATTTCCAATTTGGCATTACATAGGAAGAACAGAAAACAAAAAAACTAAAACAAAAAAAAAAATTGCGCGGTGATTTGTGCTTACTATTTGTGCTGACCCTCACACAGTAGTTAAATATGCACTTCTGAAGGAAATGGAAAGCGCATGAATACATCCCACTTCCTACACCCGTGCCTGCAAAAGTGGGAAATCCATGTGGCACATGATGTAATCCCATGGAAGGCGGATATTCATCACCAGATATCTATTCATAATTGTTATATTAAGAGGAAATAACTGTCAAGCAGTACAGGATGTGCTAACCCATCCACTCTTATGCTTGAGATTATCTTGTTGAAAAACCACCCTTGAAAGCAACGCAATCAGATTCTCGGAAGGTTTATCCAGTCATTCAAATCGATATTTTCGGAATGTTGTCTCCATCATGTCTCATTTGGTGTCACTCGTACCATCACAGCCATCACAGGAATGTGGGGGCAAACGTGTGAATGATTTGAGTGTAATGACACGGAATCGAATCAAACGACTGATTGAGCAATAGAACGTCATGCCTGCTGATGGCTCTAAATGGAGACAGTTTCCTGTCACTTTGGGTGGAGTATTGCCTCTTTTATATAGATTTGTCGAAGCTAGACCCAACTTCTAGTCTCCTCTTCGGAAAGTCACCGTGCGCTCGATCTGGTCGAAACTTGCTTACTGAACCCGTCATAGTAAGATAGATGGGACCTAGAAATTTCTGAAAATTCAGGGAGTCGCATGTTTCTGATCTTCAAACAGAGGTCAGCGCATTCATGACCGCGCACTATCTGTACAATAGCCCTAGAAGAATCACTTACTGAAATCCCTCTGCTGGTAGTCACGGCGGAGGCAAAACAGCGTTTCATTCTCATGTCAAAAGCAAGTGAAGTTATATCAATAAAGTTCTGCTTCAGCATACGGAACTCCTCAAATTGACCTCAATGCTCACTTCGAGTAATGGTTGCTTATTTTCCATGTTCCTCCCATGTATGTATTGAAAGATAACTCATGAGACCTCTTTCAAGTCTAAAAAAAACTCCAGGTGTAGGTGCCTGCAACTGAGCATCTGCTCTGGTGGCTGCCCCGTTACGGTGAGAAATTCAGGCCCCTTTCATGTCCGTCACACTGGAAGCTTGTCCAAGGATCAAGGACGACTAGCAACTGGTAGTCCTCACAGCAGTAGCGGAGTCTCTCGTTGTCACAAACAGCGTCACAGTTCAAAGCCGCTGTGATAACACATCTTCAGGACGAGGGATTAGGCCTCTTCATGATTGCCAATTTCATTGTTCATGAATTGCACAGTGGTACCAGCAACAGCAAACGTCGGAAACTCTGGACACTAGCTTATACTATATCAGATTCAGTGACTAGTTACTGTTCACGTGTGCAAAGACCGATTTGAAGAATTTCGTCATTCAGAGGAAATTTATTGAATTGTGAATTGAATACCCATCAAAAGAATTAATCATCTATGGGTGCAGTAGACAGAGTTAAATACCTATCATCCCTTGTATGCAGCTCAGACCTAGTATTATTTTCATTCCACCTGCTACCTACCCCGTACGGTGGAAAGATTTACAATTTTTCTCGGATTTCCTAAGCATAAATTAAAACATCCTTGTGCCGCACCACGGTACTCCTTCACCTCTTCAGTGCTCAGACTCCACAGTTAGCTCGTATCTCTCATAGACATTGACCACACGTGATGGGAGGCGTGGTCAAAGTCTATGAGATTCCACGGAAAACACTTCCGACTGGAAAATTACAAGACATGGACTACTCGCTGCGCACTGGCTTTGTGAGGAACCCAGCACAAGAAAGAACTAGATTGATCATAACCTTCAGGTAAGCCGGACCATGCTTTGAAGGGAAGAATTGGTAGAAGAATTTAGCTGATTTAAAATCCCCATCTCCATTCCTGCAACTGAACCGGGATAGCTCTGATCAAAAGACATCGGTTCTTGCAGCTTGAATGAGAAACCCGACGGCGTCTGTTGCAGAGACGGAAAGAGAGACACCGTGGACATGGGGTTGAAGTGCGAGAAGGTGGGAACTTCTGGATAATGAGAGATGCTGGGGAGGGACATCCATGAACTGTTGGTCTCGCTGGAGAAGGGAAGGCTGCCGGAGTAGCCATGGCGGGCGCACTTGAACTGGGGCGCCTCGGGAATGTCTTTGAGCTCCGGAAGTGGGGTACTGTGAAAGGAATTTTCAGGGCTAATACTCTCCTCGCGCGGTCTTTTAGTTCCACGGCCAGAAGGTGTGGAGTTGATTCCGCCGGGGCTCTGGTCGGAGTCGCCGGAGGAAGACGGTGACTGGTTGGTCATCGAGCTGGCGCCTCCTGAAGTTGTCGACGAGGTCGATGGGCTGGTCTGGGCATCCTGACACGCCGGGTGCGCTTTCTTGTGCGCCACCAAGTTACATTTGAAGGCGAATTTGAGACCACACCTGCACTCGATTGGCTCACCGCACAGCTTCTCATGGTCTCGGACGTCCACCTAAACCACCCAAAAAAGGACAAATTCAGTAATTATGTTGTGGTCAACTTAATGTACGTGATCAGTATGATGAGTAGGCGAAAAAGGATATTGGCTTCGTATATGCTAGTGAAGATGAGGTTGTTTACCTCAATGTAGAATCGCTTGCCACATTTTCGGCAGCCGTGGGGCTTCTCGCCTTCGGAGTGTTTACGGCCGTAATGCCTCCGGAGCTCGTAGAGACCCACGAAAGTCTTCTTGCATTTGGGACATCGAGATGGGATCTTCTTGTTGTGCCCAGCCTTGAGAGAGTTGCTCAGAGTGGGCAAGGGCTGTTGACCCGTTTTGCTGGTACTGTCCGTGTAGTGCGTCTTGTGGTGCATCTTCATGGTTTGTGGATTCTTGAAGGTTTTGTTACACCCTTCATGCTGACATCGGAAAGGGCGCCGGTTCTGAATCAAGTCTACGGATACCACTGCCGCCTCGATAATGTCCTCAGACTCTGACTTCTCAACCTAGAGTCACATGTGCGAGGGTCTCGTAAGGACAAAGAAAACATGCAAATTCTATTGATAAAATATGATATTCCAGTGAGACCCAAAATGCCAGTGAGCGTAGAAACGAAACCGGCTACCAAGAAATGAAAGAAAAAAATACCTTCAAAGATTGTGAGTAAGTTGGTGCGATAGCTTGGGAACACCCATTGACACTCCTGGACACATCGACGGTGGACTTGAGATCCGCTGCATGATGAAAATGCGACAAGGGAGTGTTCGCCGCCGCGTCATTTTGATTCTGCGAGTTAGCTGCCTGCTGTTGGGACGTCAGCTGCTGGTCGAAGAAATGGTAAGAATATTGAGAAGAGCTGTGTCGCGGTGAGGCTGGTCCCGGCGCTACCATATTTTTTAAAGTGCTGACCAATTTGGGGTGCATGACCGCCGGAGTGCTAACCAAGCTGGGGGGCGCTACATTGATCTGGCTCATGAAGTCGGAGTGGCTACCCATCAGGAGAAGGTCAGGAGAGTGGTCTTCGGATGAGCACAGCACCTCCGAACTCGAAGATTCCGGAAAATTTGGAAAATTGAAGGAGCTGATGGACGAATACGGTGTGTATGGCGTGTCCGACCAGCTGGAGTTGCCGAAACTGAAGCCGTCTGCAAAGTTTGACAGCAGAGATTGTCCGCTACCACTAGACAGCGTCGCAGATCCATAAGAAACTGTCCCATTGTCGTTCAGCATGAGAGTGGGGTTGGACACAGGCGCCACCTGAGAAAAGAGACCAGTGTCGCTGTATAGAGACAGAGATTGAGCTGCCACAGCCATTTTAGAGGTACTATTTTTCTAAATGTTTCAATTAAAGTCTCACAGAGCGAGACCTCCACACCGGACTGAAGGGAAACCGCTTACCTCCAGAGAAGGGGAGATCTACCAAAAGAATAATGCTACAAGGCAGACTCAGAATCTGCCAAAAATGTTGAAACTCTGAGTTCCAGAATACTTGAGTTCAATGGTTTTTCTAATCATCTAGATAGTCTTCAACATTGTATGTATCTTTCTTTTTCGGCCATTTGTGGCAGAAAACACCGAGGCTTTTCTACATGAATTGAAGCCAGCACAATTCCCACGGAATCTAGCCCGGGTCCGCAACGATACGAAGAACGTGACTAGAATCACATTCAACTAGCAGCGTCAAAGACAGCTACTATACTTAGATTGCAGTTAGTGCTGCTAATGTCATCAACTTGTCGAGAGTTGGAATAGCGAAAACTGAGTACCACGCAGTACTGTAACAAATGACTTATGATAACCTTACAGTTTCTGCCTACCCGGGCACAACTTCGAGACTACTTGATGTGCAACCTCACAATCAGCTGCACTGACGGGGTTCGGGTGGGCTAATGGTACAATGCAGCTGTTGCACTCGGAGTCTAGCAGACCCTCAGCAGCACACACTCCACTCAGCACCGGTTCCAGTGCACAGGCTGTAGCTTACTGCAATCTTCACCCTGACTAGCAGCACCTCTACCGCGTGCTTGACCCACTCAGATAAATACTAGAGTATGCGCGTGTGTGTGAGAGTGTGACTTTGTCTGTGGATCTAACTGCACTTCTGTTTCAAGCAACGTCTGCTCTTCTGTACTCTCCTAACCGCAAGACGAGACTAGATCTGTCTGGATCCCGGTGTTGAGGAACTGATCGATCACTGGATGTCAAGCTAAGTTCAGAGGAGGGTTTTTCTGATACCCCTGAGCCTGGTTTTATCTTCGTCCACGTCCGGAATCCTGCACAACGATGCTAGACCGCATAACCAAGTGGATTCTCCAGCGATGAGTCGATCGGGCTCCCAAGGTTTTCGCGGGTAGCAGCCCTCCCCCTCCCCCCCCCCCCCCACATTCCGTGTTCGTCGCGCCTTTGCCATCCTGTGCGACGTGACAACACACAGCTCCTCGATACCCGGGCTCGTCGTTACTCCACTCCCGGGCATCTCCCCGTACACACACACTGCTATTGTTGTTGTATTTCTTGTTTTTTTCTTTTTTGAGATGCATGGGGTTACTCCTCTTCTTATATTAGTAATAAGATAGAATACATGTTACCATTGTCTTCAACACAATTCTTCAGGCAAATTTTGGAGTGTTACAAAACCTTGCTAAGATTATGGGTGGGATGGATTGTGATCCCACTAACTGTACCTCTATTGATCTATATAAGTACACTATCTTCCTTATATTGTAGTATTTTCCTTGCCATCCATGTTCTATCTCAAGTGTACAGAAAATTGGCATTGAGGTCTAGTTATTTTTTCATTCTTGCTTCTGTTAATTTCCATGGTATTTTTCCATATTCAATGATATTTGTTCAGATCATTTTCTGAACTTGGATGTTGTTCCATATTTCATACTCACACTGTTTTAACCTTTCTCCTTGTGATGGGGAAGGGGAACACATATGGAACAGGTTGCCATTTTGAGCTTTCAAAGCTTGTGCATGATACACATAGGTAAAAGTGGAGCTAATGGCACTCATGATGGTGAAACATCCATCCTCTTGTCGCAACTGGAGAATAAAGAGCTTTAGGTCTGGAAGAACTTTCTTAGACATTATTACTAACCAATTCCAAGCAAATGTCTGCTCTGCCAGCTACAATTCTATTTGGAAACCAAAACCAAAAGAAAAAGCCGGCATTCATATGTAAGGTACACACAAAGTACTTGCAGTTTTCTGCACACAGAACTGCTTGCTGGAGCAGTAGCCTATTCACATAGAATTTGAGAATATTTAGAGAATATATGCATAGAATATTTTGAGAATTTGCATGCTGGAAAATGGTGATAATCTGGCAGTGCCACCAGGATTATTCATTGAAATTGGACTCATTGGGAATAGAGAGAATTTTCCCCTACAATTTTTATTTTAAAATTTTTTTCCCTGTTGGAAAAGATGTGATCCTTGCTACAAATGATAAGTAGGAAGTACCAACAAAAGGGGAGGGAACAAACAAACAAACAGACAAACATCCCTGTCGGTGGTTTTTTGGATTTGCTTTGAAAGAGGAGATGGCATTCTTCATACTTCCAATTATCTTCTATGTGGGAAAATCCTTTTGGTGGCTCCTTAGTATGTCAAAGGTGCACTATTCAGAAGACAGATTTTGAAGCTGCTCTACTTGACTGCCACTGGCAGTGACTAAGGATGATGGCCCCACCTCCAAGTAACACAACCCATGAGGCTGGAAACATGATGAGCAGTGTTCACATTGAGGGATCACCAGAGGATGGGAAAATTTTATTCTTGAATGGCGGACTCTGTTGCAGCTTAAGTATACAGGAGTACAGAGGGGATTGGTGGACTTTACTTGGCAAATGACCACCAAGAAAAGTTTTCTGACTTGGGAACATGTTCCCATTAGTTGAACAGAGGCTGTGTGCTTGCATCCACTAGCTGTGGCAGATGTCCACAAGAACACCCCATAAAAGAAAGGAAGGGAGGAGAAGAAGAAAAAGAAAGACTTTATTTAAAAAATATAATAATAACAAGTATAAATCCACAGTATGACAGAAAAATGTACTTTTGTCATGCTGAGCAAGCCCGGGAAATCAGTTGCCTTGGGAGAAACCACTCTTGGACTCCTACCCAGGAAGGTATGAAGGTCTGTGGTAGCTGTTTATCCAACTTTAAAAAACTGGGCAAGTCCAAATCCTTTTGGCATGTCTGTTAATCTTGATAGCCCAATGGTAATGGACCCAGGTGATACCTTTCTTTAAAATGATAAAGCATACCTGGTATCCAAGAGTCAGGAAAGGAAAATAGTGTCCATTGTTGGCATTGGGGTTCAAACCCAACACTTCAAGAGCTGCAGAGATATCATTTCCTCTTTATCTTGTTGTTTGTTTTGTTTTGTTGTGGTGGATTCATGCATTGGTGACTTTCATTTGTGTAGGTATCTTCACAAACATAAAGAAGTGGATTTTAAACTTAAAAAATAATAGCAATTTGAAGTCAAAGTGTTGAAAGTCCAATAGAAAAGTTATAGCTATGTGACATTTGCATTGATACCTAATTTGGAAACTTGATAGTGCAAGGTAAATGGAAAATCTGCCCCTTCCCAAAAATGCATGTTTGTGTATAAATAAGTGTATATATATACACATACACACACACATATATAGTTTGGTCTCAATCATTTTTTTTAGTAATGAATTGTACAAATTGAAGGTTAAATTTAAGATCATATCACACAGAAGGTGCTATTTTATTATTTTTTTCCTTTTCTTAATTTACATGCTCTTTTTTTTCCATCTCAGTGGCATGTAGCTTTTATCCACAAGAAACATGTGAGCAACTCCACAAGCAGAACATGAAATACTGTTTGAGCACAGAAGGCGGGTCCAAATTGGTTGGAGAAAAGAGGACACAAAAAGGTTGAAATTCTTATTCAATAAACGAATTGAATGGCTCATGATGTGTTTCAAATATAACTTTTACTAATTCTAATTTGTGGATAAATAAGATGTATAGTAATAGAAAAGAAAGAGCATATGATTACTATAGCACAACTTCATAGTATGTTTAGAACCCACATATGGCAATATAAAAATAGTATCCAAGGATAATTGACCCCCTCATGGATTAAATTAGTAGTAAATTGGTAAATTTAATAATATCATTTAAATAACATGCATCAAAGGTAATACTCATTGACTGCATATTCATAGGTGTTTAAGTGTGTTTCTTTAACAAAAATAAAGGTGGGTTGTATTAAATAACTACTTACATATTCATGTATTTCCAATTTTTTATAAATTAATAAGTTTTCAAGAATTTTGTTGCTTTTTTGGTTAGTCATACATCAATCATATCAAACTAAGTCAACTTGAAACATTATAATGTTGAAACTTATTAAAATGTAGCTCAATTTAAAATATAAAAATATATTGCACCAACACTAAACTTTCATCACAAAGGCATGCATATATTGTTGAGATGCTTTTATTTAACGAATTTTTATTACTTACTGCAAAATATATGAAAAACTAATGGCATGGATTTGATCTTTCTTTGAGTATGATGGAATGATTTGATGTTTTCATGGTCAAAAATTTCAATATAAATTCAGTATGGTTTACATGAACTTAAAGTTGTTAAACTAAAAGATTATGGAAAAAATCAAATATATCTTGGCTTTGATTACAAATGACCATAATGTTAGGAGTGAAGTAAGATGTTAAATGAATTGCAAACACCTTAACACAAGCAAACACACCCCACAATCAGTTTATTTTCAAATTAGCTTCAATTTTACATTAGTTGATATTAAGGGCGAAGTTAATCAAAATAGCATCGTCAATATGACACCATGCAATGGTAAAGTTCTGCCAAACCCTCCACCCACAAAACCTAGGTGGCTAAGTTGTGGAGCCTATCCCCTCTCCCCCATCCTTCCAACTTTAGAGTTCGTAAAGGCTTGCTTTCGAATAACGACTTTCTTTATCCTTCCAATTGTCTTTTTCTTTACCGCAGCAGCAGCAGCCGTGGTATGTTGCAATGGGCATGATAAGCAGCTATAGCGTATCAAAAATCAAGAGATTCTCGGCTACTTCTAACCCGTTCTGATCACCTCCAGATACTTCCAGTGGAGGGGCAGAGTGCTTCACAGTGCAAGTTGTTAGAGGGTATTTGGCAGCCCTTCTTTGCAATGCGTTCGTAGGGGAGAATATACCCAAGCTTCTTCTATGGTGGGCTGCCGCAGACTTCTAATTGCCCTCGCTCTGGCATGCTGTGAATAAGCACAGCACACCCCAGCACATGAGGCGAACATGGGCACAGAAAGGGATCTTGGCTCCTGGTTTGGAGATGGGGCTCCACTAGCAACCCCTCTAAATAAAGGATGATGGGGAAGGGAGGGAGAGAAGCGAAGCAGAGAATGTACTCCGCGTGGCTCCAATATAGTGGGCTGCCCTTGGATGGCTCAGATTTGCCGATTGTTGCCACAATAGCCGAGCCCCAGGTTTTGTCTAAGTTTAGGTCCTGGGTAATGGCCGACTTAGGCTCTCCTGCTACGTGCCATCATGTGGGGCCTTAGGATTCACTATCAGCTGCTCACCTCCGTAGACCTACAGTAACAATCCTTATTACTACTACATCCGGTCTCGTTTTAACTTGTTAGTTACTATATTTATATTTAATTGGCTACGTGGTACAGCTATTTATATTGTAGAAATAATCAGAGCAGCTACATGAATCAAACCTTTGAAGTTAGGAGCTCAGGGTTTTTGAGTACCCTGGTAGACTCCAATTTTTTGTCGAAGTTCTCATTTTTCTACAGCTTTCAATTGACAAAATACATTTTGCTCTCTCTCTCTCTCTCTCTCTCTCTCTCACTGTGTGTGTGTGTGTGTGTGTGTAAAAGGAATTATACGTGATTGCTGTATGTGCCAAAAACAAAACAAAACAAGCTGGAAATTTAGTACATTTTGACAAATCAAGGGATGTTACTTTATTGAAAATATAGTGTAATGAACAGGATAAATTTTCAAATCTCTTGTTTTGATTTCTTTTATTGCTTTACTGGTATCTTGTAATACCTTATTTGATTTTGATATGTTCCATAATCATTTGCCATGTCAAACACAGGTGTATATGAAGAAGTTAGCTCAAGCTACACAGTTGACATACATTAACAAAATGAACCCATTTTTGAAATTTCCTGAATGCCTGTCTGCAACACTATTACTTCTGTTTTTTTTTAAATTTTATTTTGAAAATGGAACTGTGCTGATGTCTGGGCTATGAGAATCAACCACACTGCTGCAATGTCCACAGACACACCCAAAACACACACACACGATACTTTTTTCCCAGTGTTAAACTTTGGAAAAATGTCTTCCTGCTGTGAAACCTTCATTCTAACTCCTCCTTGTAGCAGCACTGGTGGGAAGAAGAGTAGGCCAGAGTATGCTTGGCTGCAGCTTAGTGATTTGGTTTGCTGTGAGCTCCTATGGCTCTCTCCAGCTAGGGGCAAGTGAGTGAGCCCCTTGTGAACTCTTCCCAATCTAATCATCTTGTCTTTTTTTTAATGGAAACCATTAGATATGCCTAGGGGTTTTAGTTATTTGATTTTATTTCTATTTTATGTTTTATGTCTACTTTGTTTTTTTAATATTGGGTGTGGCCTTGTTTTCAGTTAAACCTTCAAATATCTGTTGGTTACTGTGTGCTGAAGCAACACTACCACATGGGCACCCACAATCTGGGTTCTATCCACACCCAATGTCATTTTTTAATGACACAAATGAAAATTGTCTCAAAGTTTGTTAATGCAGGTGTCCCTTTCTTCAAGGCATACAAGGTCACATTGAATGGGACCAGTGCTCAATGTTAAATGAAAATAGCAACTCTATTAATAGCGATATTGTGTAGTGCTTTAAAATGGATTGAATGTTTTCTTTCAAAATGACACCTGAACGAAGTGTATTGGTCATAGCTAAAAGCAAAATTCTCCAGCTCCAGTGTGGCAAAGCCAGGTGTTGAGGCTCTGTTAACTGTGGTTGGAAGCATGCTGGCAATTCTCTGTATTAAACTCCAGCACCCCCACTTATTTAATACATTAAATCTTGAATTTAATTCCTTTTGATCATCATTTTGGAAAAAAGGTTTTGGATTAGCTAAGGAATCACCTACCTCATTCATGAGCCAAGTAGCATAGGTCAGCAAGCAATGATTTTGCATTAGGGTGAGAGACACTGGAATCTTATCCTACACCCCACATAATTAAAAAAGCATTGGTGGGCTACAACACCCAGTGTGTTCAACTAATAAGCTGGTGCCATGGCCATGTTTCTAAATCAATGGTGTCCCAGATGCTTCCAAAACCCATCATCTAGTTTTTAAGTAGCCCATGTTTTGTGGATCCCATTGTGGGAGTTATGGAGGGTCCACCCACAAAGACAAAATAGGAGGAAGCAGCAAAGTAATATGAAGCCTTATCTTGTGGAACTCATGAACACATTTGTAGTTATTCATTAAACATAATGAGGGTTGCATTTTTATTAAATTAAATGTTTTGCTACTTCTGAACAGATTTTTATTATTCAGTTATCTATATATATACATGCATACACATAGAAAGTTTTGCAGTTGAAACATAGTACTTTTCTCCTCACCCTGAGCCATAATGAGAAAATGGTCCCGCATGAGAAGCCAAAATCCATACAATGCCCTCACCTGTTTGCATGGAATTCCTCTTTCATGGTTCTCAAAGCTGTTCCCCCAAGTTCCCAAAAGTTCCAAAGTCAACTGAGTGAGTGTGAAGGGTATGGGCATTTAAGGTATACAGGTAGGGGATAGCCCCTTGTAGACTGAGGCTGTGTTGGGGCTCAGTGAATATGGGGGACCTTTTGGGAGGCTTTCTTAATTCTATACAACTAAATGACAATGGCCCCTCAATCATATGATTCCATGGCACCATCTTCTATAACTAAACAACCCAACTCAATCCATTACAATGCACAACTTTCAGTTTTCTTTCCTGTGGCAATTGGCCCAGCTTTAATTGCATCCTCGCATTATGCAAAATTTGGTCTAAATTTGGGGGTGGGATGGTGAGTTTAGGTTATAGATTTTGATATTAAATTGGTAGCATTGATTACCTCCTCAGTTGATAATTGAATCAACTGTTTTCCACCTAACTCTGCCTTTCATCAATAACTCTCCACTCACACCCAAAAGTAAATGAACAATGCAGGACCATATCCAATGTAAATTGTTGTTTTCCTCTCCTCCACCCCTCCAATGGGAAATGGAAAATGGGGTATAGAGGATTATGTCAACTACATCTTTACCTCTTTGAAATTTAAGTCAAATATACATATTTAGTTTTTTATTTCTTTGTTCAAAATTTTCTAAAATTTGAAAATGATCCACTTTAAGGCTTCATACCAAAGGGGAAAAATCCATCCTCAAGGTTCCCTACCCACCAAAATTATGGCAGAAATTGAGACAGCTACAATTCTATGGCCATGGTTGTGCTCCCTGATTACTAATTAAAGATTTGATTAGCATTAAACAAAGAGATACTAATTCCATTTCTTTGGGGCCACACTGTAGTCACTTTAGGATTCTTGCTGGAACAATGGATCAGGGGATAATTAAGTATATGCCTTGCAATCATGGCCAGGTCCACCATTGCATCCATGGCCTTGTGCATGCTTTTAATATCTATAGATTTATTTATCTTTTTATTAATTAAAAAATATTACTGTGCTTCTTGGTATTTGCAAGGCATTGTGTTTGATCTATTTCATATTGTTTCTCAGTTACAGACTCTAGCTGTGAGCATCATTTGCAGTTTCAAGTTTCTTGAGAATGAACATAAATAGATGTACACCCATAGATATATTTGCCTGTTGTTCCTCTATATCACATGGGAAAAAAGCTAAAAACAAACTTTACATCTTTATACAGTAATTTAAGAGTTGGGATTTAAGCTCAACTAAATAATAATCTATTAACAATTTAAATTTTTGTATTTTTTTAACTTATTATATATATATATATATATATATATATATTAATCAGTTAATAAATAAAGTGGTGGGCATAGAGTACAATGCAGGTGCATTGTTTTAAAAATTTAAGCACATGTGACATTCTGAATATCGTCCACAATTGATTTTCATTATATGTGGATATGTTTAATACACCATTTTTCATAGAAGTGCAAAGATTCAAAAAACTGAATATGACAATTGTGATAGTAATGTTGAAGAACTTCAAGGACACAGACACAAAGTATGCTGGAAATTTGGAACAAGAAAAGTAAGAAACATAAAATTCCATGTTTATTAGTTCTATTCTAGTTTTGGAACTGTCAAACTTTGATCACTTAAAGTAGTGATTTGTTGTGAAAATGTGATTTTTCAATAAAGCTTGTGACAATGTTATTAATTCAAACACAATCACATGTAAGAATGATTTCTTTGTCATACATATTCATACATATTTACATATTCCTGTAAAATTTCCTTTCAGTTTGATATTCTAAGAGTAAAAATGTAAAATAACTTAAATCTTATAATTGGTAGATGCAATAATACATTGAAAATAACAATTATATGAAATAAATAATAACATATGCATATATAATTTTCTTTGTTTACTAAATAAAGCAAATTATATATGCATATGTTATTTAATGTACACAATGCTGTAAATGTAATTTGCTTTATTTACTAATTTACATAATTAATGTACACAATGCTGTAAATGAAGTAATGAACCATGCACAACTTGATATAAGATTACAGATTATTACAACAGGTGTATTCTACATAATTAAATTGAATGGAAAATACGATGTAATTTGTTTCCAATGTGATATTTCCACCACTATAAATAGAACATGATAGTTGACTCGTCTGCATGTCGTAAATAAATAAAAATAGAATGTAAAAAGTATATTACATAAAAGTTAGACATCAGAATATTCACTGTTTTAAAATTTATTTAAACAAATTCAAACTGTATTAATCTGATATTGTAACAATATTGTACAATAAACTGGAAGTATGAGTCATATTTTTCTTCAGTAAAAATATTGTGTTATATACTTAAAAGGATCTTTTACTTTTAAAACACTTTAGTTATATTAGTTAATTTAGTAAGTTAAAGCATAAAAAATAAAAAATAAAACGAGTGCTTTGCTCGCCGCGCCCTTCAGAGCGGGAACGACCCTTCGGAGAGGAATACCGAGGATCTGCGAATTCTCCTGAACAGCATCCGTCTTCCACTTGTTCCCAGTTCCCGGTTCCCTCGACGTGTTTGAGAAGCGCTGCCTAGTGCCTACGACCGCAACATCGGAAACTACAGAAAAGAATCCCAATGCCTGTTTCCATCGGGTGAGGAGCCCATTTAAATCACCCAGTAAGTTGAGAACGCGGCTTCCCCCGAGCAAAATGCTATGTTTCAAATGCGTACATATATGGGGCGTGTCATATTGTTCATTTTTGTAGATCCAACAGGACGTAACCTGCATGCCACGTTTCGATACAACAACAGGGTATCAATCCACAACTGCTAACCGCCATCTATGATAACTTTCTTCATATGGATTTGTTCGGAAAATTATAGCAAGCACGATAACTGAAAAAAGTTTCATCGTAATTTCGTTGTACCGAACATAGAAAATAAAATGGGTGGAATGGAGCATTACTTAGATTTAGAACATTCCACCAATAGAACATGGAGACAGTGTAGGGCCAGAACGTAACCTAATGTTCTAGAACTCTCCTAGAGTCTTGGATTCCATGTGCACGCTAATATTGGTCTAGAATATACTGAGAGAATCTAGCTGGAACAAACTTTGATGTGGAGGATTAGTTAGTTCGAATGCTTGGTAACAGACTGGTTATATAAGCCATGAATGTTTCTATTCGGATGAACAGTTTTTAGATGAACTAATCCCTAACGAATTAACTAGGATGTACTCAGTGATTACGAAATCTTGTTGTGTTGATGTAGTAAGAAGCTGGTTCATGTAGAAGGCGGTATTGGATTAAAACATCTTACCCCATCACTGGAAGTAATTGTGATGATTTCTGAATCAGAGTTAGGTTGTCTGTTCTGTTAATCTTCAAACAAGGACCCATCTCTACTACTGATTGTGTTTTGATATATTGTACCAGTATTTTATGTACCTGTTTTTTATGAGCCAATTTTATTCAGATATTTAATATGCAAAAAATAGAGTTTAAACCCAAGACAGAAAAATAATAATAATAATCATAATATCAAGAATGTCACAAGAATATCAATTTTCTAACCACATTTTTTTATTCACTTATTATCAGTATTATTCATTGTTTTGAGAGCATATATATATATATGTATGTATGTATGTATGTATGTGTGTGTGTAGGTAAGTTACTATATAAAACACATTTTTGCACAATGACTTTGTTGATAGCAATTAAGACAAAAACCATTCAGCCAAATGGATTTTGGCAAGGGATCTGCAATTTTTATTTGTATTTTTTCAATTGTTCAATTCAAACATGAAATGCAGAAACAATCTGGTTTCTGAAGTGTGTTTATATATAATAGGATTTCAGAGCATCAAATTAACAAGAAACACATAACTTCTAATTTTACAACATAAACACTTGTTACTTTTTACTTTTTACTTTTTGATAGTTGGACAAAAAGTTTTCTCATGGTTACTCAGAGTGATTATACATAAATCATAGAAAATGCAAAGCCACAACAAGAATTTTTGAAAGGGAGCCTTTTTTTCACATGATGTTTAGAAGGGTTTTTCTTTTGCATCACCATGAATTTCTACTGTGTTGTTTTAAAAGGTCATCAATTAAATGTTCCTAAAAAGAAACATAGAATGACATGTTTCATTTTATTCAATAAAATCATTTTAAAAAATAGACATATAAAATGTTTGTGATTGTATTCAAACAATTGAATGAATGAATATATACATATATACATATGCATGCACGCACTTCAGCAATTTTGTACAGTTCCCTGGATCCAAACTCAACTTATGTTTGATTAACCCAACCCTCTTGGAAAGAAAAGCAAAAAGTTACATTCCAAACTTTATCTTATTTTGAAGCTCTTCAATTTAAGAAACGATGTTGTCACTAGAACCTCCATTCGCGGTAACAATAAAAGGAGGAAATTGAAACGTAAAGTTAAACTTTTGCCCCCACAAAGACAATGTCAGCCTTACAGAGGTAAAGTAAAAGCTTTCCTGTGGAGCTGACTGACACGTCACCAAAATCTACTTTTCCTTTTGGTTGGCCCTTGAGGGCCTGCACTGCCAGATCAGATCCGATGCTGACACGTTGCCCTAAACTGTAGGAGGTCCCGCTTCCACAGCCCCCTAGTTCTCAGGAAGTATAGAATAGGCCACTCTATTGAAGATAACGACGATATTTTTCCTCAATAAAGGAAGAGGTTAGCAAGATCTACCTAAACTAGAAATGTAAGATACAGCTAGAGGAAGAACTAAAATCTAGGCATTTTCTGGAAAGCAATATCTAGGCTAGAGGGCTTTCCTGTGCTGGCCGCAATATCCCACTAATACATATCTATCATATTCCATTTTATCTTTTTGGACACTCTAGCGCTTTCATAGCCATGCATATCATGAGCTAAAAACAAATACTAATGTTGCACTAATCCCACTAATACATGTGATTTGTTATTACTAATAGTGTCGCTTTAGCGGATGAATTGATGGGGCTTCCCAATAGCTTCCGAATTAAATGAACTTGGTTTTACCTTGTTAATATTGGTTAATTTTGAGCTAGGAGCTTAGAAGCAGACAATTAATTGTGAGTATTTTTGTACAATTGGTCAAGTTTTAGAATGAATATTTAATTTGAAGATGTAGATGCCCAAAGTAGAAGTAGTATATAAGTTACTTTCCATCCTTGAAGGCATATTAAAATTTGTTGGTGACTGGAATCTGAAATTGGTGCTTGGTTTTCAACAACCCAAAGTGTAATGACATTGTTTGAGAATGTGATACATTCCCAAAAGATTCTATTTCATTACATTGTTTGGACTGGGTTTGAAAAATAAATATTCCATGAGTGGATTGTTGACCGCAGCTGTCATAAAAACATGGATTGTCGTGTTTCAGAAACAAGTATTCAATAATGCAAAATCTGAGTCTCAGTTTATTTTAACTTGTTACTTTCAAAACTTAGAATTACCTTTTATTTATTTTGTTTTTCATTTTACATTAAAAAAAAAAACACATTTGTATTAGACTTCAACATTGCTCTGAAGCACTATGATTAGTGGATACGTATCAATCTGCTCCCCTCCCCATTTTTGACGTTTATAATGATTTTAAAAATGTCAAACATAAATTTTGTAAACCTCTAATTTCAAAATTCATTATTGATCAAATAAAATATTCCACTTTTTAAAGTGCTAACTCACTTCCATAATTGTCCTATTTTAAATGAAAGAGGTATACACAAACATACATTTTAAATTATAAATATAGTCAACACAGAAAAAATGCTGTTAAAATATCACTGTAAAGCCACTTCAAGAGTAACAAATTTGATATCTGCTATGGAAAGTGATCTCAAATCTAAAACTTGGATGGTTCAAAGTACATATTACCCCCTCCATAAACTCAATTATGACAACCCCTGCTACTAGCATTAAATAAAGATACAGTGTTGCATTTCCAAACACAATTAACTACTCACAATACTCTTTTTGCTTGCAATTCGAACCACATACAACCTTCCCCTCTCCTATCCACCAATTTCCAAACTATTAGATTCAACACCTATGGCACTGAGGTCACACAAGAACAAAAAAATAAATTGCCCATAAATGTTGGCATTGGACAAAGCCAACTTAGGAGCCATGCTCTCTTCATTGATCCACTTCCAATCCACTTCTTTAACTTTTAACTTTTTATCTTTTACTTTTGAGGTCTTTAGTGTTTTTGTCTGAGCTTGGGATGTTTTTAGGTGCTCATTCATCACTACTAGATGTCTTTGGCGGCTCAATGGAGGAGGAGGTCTTGGACTTGTTTTTGGAGAGGACAAATGCTGCATCCTTTTGAGAGCTCTTTACCACTGTGCCATCTGGCTTTCAAGGCTTTCATGGTGGGTACTCACTATGTGGACATAAACTATGCGGGAAATAAAGTTGTGAAGACTTTGGGAACTTTCTTTTAAAAGGGCCTTTAAATGTTCATCACTTGATTGTTAAATAGAAAGTTGTATCTTAAGCCAAGTTTTTGGGAGTAGTGCAGTATGTTATAAAAACTATTGAGCTTGTGGTTAATTATCATTAAAATAATTGTAGAAGTGCTGAGTCCATCTCATGCTTCAAGTTACTTTACAGTTTAACATGTTTGTTTATTGGTTTGTTCGTTTGTTTATATGTTTTATTTGGGATAGGAGTGTATTCTGTTGAGCTATCAATGTGTTCATGATATTATCATCGAAACAATTCCTAAACCTTTCCACACCACATTTAGAAAACATTAATTGCACTTCCACTAAAAGTCACTTTAAAGATGAAAAGTAAGCTCCTTTAAGGATCTAAGATGTATACCATTTGGAACCTTCATGAAAACTTACCAGCTTGAGAATGCTTAGGCCTTGTTAAATCTGTAGAATAGTGATACGCGTCAAGACTAGCATAATAATGGTTTAGTGAGCACCCATTTGTCAGTATGAGTAAAATTTGACTTAACAATTTCTGATATCTAGATGCGAACATTCATAGCTGGATGCACTGCTTGTAAGCAAAGCTTGATGGATTCTATTCAGTCAACACTTTAAATAGGATCTCAGAACATTAGAAGCGGAGGTGTGTGAAAGATGACCGAGTTAGGCACATCCAAGTTGGTTTATGGACTCCAACTGCATACTTGTGAAATCGGTTTGTGGATGCTACTTTGTTAACTTCTGCTGAGCAAAATGCCAAAGTGATATCCGAGGGGCATCTCCAACCGCCCCGTATCCCAAGCGTCCAGAAAACCATCACAAGAAACAGTAGCTACGACTCCCAAACTCTTCGTGGCATTGAAGTTGCAGGTCAGAGTACTTGAGCCTATAAATTTCTCCACATGCACAAGAGAATGTAAACTGAGAGAGGAACTACTCAAAGATTGTACACCGGCAACATATATGCTAGACAGTTATGAACTGAAGATGAGCTCATCCATTTTCGTATTAATCTTCTCTCGCGTACCCTGTTAGATAGACTACGGCTGGGCTTCATGTTGAGGCATAACCAACCAAGTTGATTTATCAGCAGATGGACTGGGTAATAAGTTCTACGTGCACCTATGGGAGGAATTCAACCACTGATTAGCGAATTCCATTATCAAGTGAGGCTTTGCTGAGAATTATCGCCTTCATGTGCTACAATTAACAGCAAGGAACGCACACTACGATACAGCAGCAGTCAAGTTGTGAAGATCCGCACTTGACTTCAGGCTCAACATAGATAGAAAGCACGTGCACGTCATCAGTTTCAATTAATGAGCAGTCCAAATGTGAACTCAAATAGCTGAACGTAAAACTTCTCACCAAAGCTCAACAATAACAGCATCTTCAAAGCCGAATCCACCAGCAGACGTGTCTTGGCCTCCTGAAGTGGAGAGTAGCCTGTCATAACGACCACCTGCAATTTCCTGGTCTTGTGAAAACCCTAGTAAGTAGCAAACATCAAAACATATCAACAAAGAGATCAACTTCACATCGATAGTTTACAATGATACTGAAGGCATGTTAAAAGAGCGGTTCTGTGGTGTCAGACCCGTTCACAAAGCTTCTAAAATCTTCATTACATAGTGCTAACCAGTTTGTAAGAAAAATTTATGCTCAATTGCCTTCCTGAAAGTGGCGGAGCTAATTGAAGGATAGATACGTAACTCACCTCAAACACTGTCCTGGTATGGTATGCTAGCCCTTTAACAATCGAGACTTAAAAACGTGGCCAATCCTGAATATCATAGCCCTCTGCTAATGAAAAGAGTGGTCGCAACTCTGCCACTGAACAAATCTCTGGTCCTATTAGAGCTGCCAAACATCAAGCAGATTTCAATCGTTAGTAAGAATGGAACGGACTCAACCATGCAAGCCACTAACATCAAAGTAGACGCCTACTGGAAAACCAATAATTGAACCGGAACCCTGCCGGGTTGACAGGTAACTGTTAAGACATTTACATTCTACGGCAGTATTTTCATTGGAATCACATTAAAGGCATCAACTTCAAGATCGTCGAAAGACTGGAGAGTAAGTGCTTGCAAGATTCCCTGAATTGCCCCAGTGGGAACGTCAGCTTTGTTCAACTCACTCTCGAATTATTTTCTCTGTGATTTATCCAACTAATGCACATGTCAACAGAAGATTGTCAGCATACAGATACTGACACTGAAAATTCCAACTGCTCCAACTGAAACTGAAGATTTTTCCAGAAAGTATCCTATGTTATCTTTACACCTAATACTTGTGTGGAGAACACGTACAGCACAAGGAGACTACAAGCCAAACAAAGGTCAGCAGATCTAAAGAGAATTGACCAATAACTATTACACCAAACATAGATGTACACCTGCGTTTGCTGACTAATTTTTTGCGGGAATTTGGCAAAAACTAATGTTTCCAAATGGATCTACAACGAACCTTGTCAACAATCACGCACATGGCTGCAATGGAATCCGCCTGAATATCATACTTCTCAAGCACTGCTTGCAGCACTTGTGTTGTACCAGGAACGTGCTATTCGTAAGTTAGGTACAAAGGTCCAGTCACTGTTGAACAATGAGTGACAATTCCACCTCCAGAGACACCAGGAGGTATTTAAGTACAAATACATCCCTTCAATTTTAGAATATCATAGCTTGAGAGCAGGATTATCTCAAAAAACCTTGCCTAAACCTCGTATTAGAATAGTTTCTGAACTGATCATAAAAATGAGATAGTAAGATGTAAACAAAAAAAAATAATAGGTTAACTACAATGCAAAACTAACCACACACACACCTTTCGGTTCGACACTTGATTCCAACATCATTAGATTTGATGCCAAGTCTAGTGAAAAACATCACAATGGCTGAAAATAGCTCAGATTCAGCTTATTCATATCCAGCACAATCAACCTACTTACGGAAACATACTAAAAAAGAACCATCACACTTCCATAACAGTAATTGAATGGGATTCATGCTACTTAACTCCAAGAACACCAACGATGTCCATATTCCGCTGATAGTACTCTGTACTACGACCTCAAGTCATTATCTCATATCGCCAACACTGACCAAGAGCAAACCACTTCAAGGGAATGACTGAGCTCTCCTGCCAAGCAAGAGATTCAAGTTTGTCAAAGATAGCTCAACCCCTCAAGGTCCACATAGTTATGAGGGCCCAAACACATGGAGAGAGGGAGAAAAGTCACAATGGAAGTAAAGATAGAATGTAAGGACCTTGGATGCCTTATAACTTTTGTGTGATTAATCCAAAACCCCGTTTTCTGTCAAAAAAAGAAAAGAAAAGAAGTAAAGAAAGGGTCGAAGTAAACTGACCTTTTTTCCAGAACAAGGCGGGCCAAAGAAGGTGTAGGCTTAGGTCGGAGAGCAACCTTTCTTCCACCTTTGTATTCAAAGTTCTAAAGCTGCATGGATGAGTTGACAATGCCCAGCATTAGAGTTGATAATCTACCATTTTTTAAAATCAGCACACACTATCTACCATCAAGTGTTCAACATGCAAGAAAGCATAAATCTAAATCCTCGCTTTCGTGAAAAAATGCTACTCATAATTCATGCGTTGATATACAGCGTCCTCACCCTGATTGAAAACTTATGTACCTGTCCAACGATCTCTTCACTCGCTTTAAGAGTATTGAACTCAAACTCTACCATCGGGAAGTCAACTTCCTCAAATGCAAACTATCTACATGCCTGCGTCATCGAGCAAAACGAGTGGACATCGTTGAGGAAGTAAAAAGAATGCAACACACAATCACAAGTACTAATGAATAATCTATCAGCGACCGCTCACACCATCAAAGGACATTTAGCTACTGAAGGAACGAGTCATTATTGACAGAGTTCATGTCAAAATCAAGAGCGGTTAAACACAAAAACATCTAACCTCTCTGAAATTGTTAAAGATCCATAGACACATACTCATGTCCTCAAGATAAAAAATCTCTGATCCCTCATGGGGAATCCGTGGCGCTCAGGAACTCCATACTTCCCCTAGAACTGGCTTTCTTTTCCTTCGCGATAACCGCTGCCGGAGCTTCAATTCCCGACATGGCTCTAATCCCCAGAGGGCTTTGTATAACCAACTTTTCTGCAAAAGACGAATTATTAACAGAACGCTTCGCAAACAAATCAAGTCGACACTCAACTCACCACTCAGCACGAAACATCTCCGAGCTGCAAATGCGTATAAACTGCGCAGGATATGATCTCGTCTCAGCAGGGGTAACTACCAGTGGTGTATCGACCACAAAAACACCAACACTTCAATTCCGATGTCCATGTAGCTCCTAAACTCTAAATAGTGATCACAGCCCTTCGAATACAAATGAAAGGAATCTCAGGAATAACACACTACGCTCCCTACCACATCGGCTGTTGCATTACTTGTCATTCACAAAGTTTCCTTCTGACAACAATATCGTATATTCATCAATCAAGTATGGTCACCATCTTCTTTAAACGAAAATTTGAGAAGTCTAACTACATAAATTTTGGTTAATTTTCTTGGTGTCCTCCGAAAGGAGCATATTTTTTATCTACTAGAAACTGAAAGTGATACGAGAATTGTGGAAGTTATTATTAGAAAATTCATTTAGAATTTAAGGCAATATATTAAAAAAATCTATATATAAATAAATAACTTTTTCTATTAAAAATTAAAAGAATTAAAGATTGTATTTTTTTACAATTACCAACAAAGTTAATTTGATCAAATTAATTTTAAATTTCTATTTAGTGTATGAATCTTTTTTTAAAAAAATTAAAATTATATTTATATAAATCTATCAAATATCATATATTTTAGAAATAATTTTTATTATATTTAATTAAAATATTTATAACTTTAGAATTGAAGATATTTCATACATAAGATTAGATATTATATTAATAAAAAATATAAGAACCATCATCTAACTAAATTAAAGATCTGGTAGGTAGACACCCTCTTTTTATTATATAGACACCTTCTTTTTATTGCATAGACATCTCTCCATTCCACACCAATAATATACCACTACTACAAGTTTTTGAACAAGCTCAATATTAATGAGGTTGAAAAGTATAAAAATAACAATAAAAAAACAACAACCTACAATACATGAATATTAGCGACACAGAAGTTAATCAAGTCAAATAAAACAAATAGTAAAAGTGGAGTGTCCACCTAGTAGAACTGCTATGTAGATATCTTCTTTTATTTATTTGCTTTGTTTAGCTTCTGTATTATTGATGTTCATATGTTATAGATTGTTGTTATTTTTATATATTTTAGCCTCATTAGTATCCAACTTGTTGAAAAACTTATAATAGTGGTGTATTATTGGTGTGGCATGAGACGGTGTCCACATAGTAAAAAGAAGGTGTCCGCTAATACAAGTTTGTGAGTTTTATTAATGATACTTTTATAAACCAAAATTGATATGTTTATTAAAAATCAAAGATAGTATTTTGTAAATAATATCAATAAAGTAGTTTTAGTACAAAAGTTTTTTTACCAAGACATACTTTAGAAGAATAGAGCAATTGATTTAATAAAAATTATTTATCTTTTAATTTTTTTTGTAAGTTAATATTCTTTAAATATAAATTTATAATATTATTATGTCAAATTATAAGTTTTTTTTAATGGAGTCTTAAGACACTCAATTTGAGTTTCATTTGTTGTAATTATTAAATCAACTACAATAGTTGTTAAATCAATTGTAATAGTTGTCACATCCTTTATCATCTTATAGATGCCCTTGAAGAAAAGCAAGATTTTTTAGATGTTAAAAATGACCTTGTTACAAACAACTTTAGCATAGAAAATTTTAAAAAGATCCTTGAGCTTTGATTATATCATAAGTTGATAGTTATAAATATAGTGGATAAGAAATAATTTATTATGAATATTTTAAAGGTCTAAAATTACACTAAATTAATGAAATTAAAATATTAGTATCAAACAAATGTAGCCATAGTTGTTGGTTGGATGAACTTATCTATTTGTTAAAAAAAGTCCAAAGTACATTATACATTTCAAAAATATTTCAAAAAATCTTTTAAAAATCTTGTAATCTTTAATTTTTTTAAATCTGAAGAAATGATATAGTAATTTTATTTATTTATTTATTTATTCATTTAAAATTATAAAACTTCTTACTAAAAAATATATACATATACCACAAGCATAAAAAAAATTGTAATCTTAGGTATCTTTTAAAAATTTTAAAATTCTTTTTGAATCTTTCAGAGTCACTTAGAACCTTCTAAAGTCTTCTAGAAGCTTCTTTAGGATATAGTTGATATAATATAAATAACAAGACAATATAAATGATACTTTAATCTTGTCAATACCAATTTTGAAGCAATTTAAACATTGACTTAATTCTTGTCTTGTATTTAGTCCAATTTCTCTTATAATACATAATTTCTTACTCATTTGTTCTTGGATCCTTAGAAAGTCCAAGATATTAAAAAATTTAGCTAATACAAGTGTCTTTCTTTTTATTATATGTTCCTAATTGCTACAAAATTTATAAACAATGTAAGACTGCATAGACATATAAATGTAACACAAGAATCATAAAAAAAAAATATATATATAATTAGATGCAGCTTTCATTCTTGTAATTGTCACCTATATGATATATTAAATTAAATACAAAATAAGTAATAAATATAAACATAGTTCTTTATTGATTTTTAAAATTTTATATTGTATGCATTATATTCATAATTTAGATAATTAATATAAAAGATTATTTACAATTATATAAAATAACTTATAATTTTTTTCTTAATCCTCAAAAAATTCATATAATTTTTTTGAAGAACTTTTTTGGATTCTTTAGTTTAAATAAAATTATATTTATAATTTACAATAAGACTAAATATGTAGCTTTTATGGTTTTAAAATTTTATTCAATAAAAAATATTAATTACAAGTTTTTAATTTTTATACATAATTATAACATATAAAATAATTTCATTTTATATTTAATGCTATAAGATTTTTTTAATATATAATGTCTCATTTTGATATATATATATATATATATATATATATAAGTTACTTATAAATAGTTTATAATAATTTAATTCTAAATTATATTTTATTTCTATTCTTTATATACTAAAATATATAATCTTATATTTACTTTTATTTTTACTTTTTTATCATTTATTTATATATCTATAATTTTTATATATACTAATATTGTATCTAAAATTGAAAGATTATTAGCTATAGTATATTATAAACAATGTATATTATACAATATATATATTTTTAACTTTTAGAATCTATTTACATACTTTTATTTAAGATTCTAAAAAAATAAAATTTTAGTGGAATTAAGTTCAAGTTTAAAAAAATCATTTAAGATTATTATATGGAAATATAGCTACTAAAATATTTCTATATAATTTTAATTTTTACTTTCTATATATATATATATATATATATATAAAATAAGAGATAGAATATACACATTCAAAAAAATTTATAAGAATACTTGAAAATGCTTAACAATAATATTTAAAATATTATCTTAAATTTTAAAAATATTTAAATATTTTAAATATGAATATAAAAAAATTTAACAAATGTGTAGCTTATTATTATTCTATTTATTTACAATATGCTCTTATATACTTTTAGGTGGATTGTTTTTAAACTTCCATTATTTTTTTAAATAAATAACTTTAATCCTATTACGTAATATAATAAATAAGACTAATTAATATATATTCTAAAATTAGATTTGAATATACTTTAAAAAATTATAAATAATTATAAATAAATAAATAAATAAATAAATAATTTTAATAGAAAAGAAAAGAAAAGAAAAACTTTAAGAAGGTAAAATTGATTTTGATTTTGATTGTAGATTCATCTATGACAACATGCTAATATTTGTGGCTATATTCTTAAAATATATACAAATATATAGATAAGTAAAGAGATGAATCTATATATATATATATATATATATATAAAATAAAAAATTTGAAGTTTTTTTTTATATAGTATATTCTAAAAGAAAATTTTATAACCAATAGATACAATGTTTTATTACAAGCATTCTTAGATAGCTTTCTATTGCATCCTAATAAGATATTAGATCTCATTATTTAAAATTTATCACTTGTCTTGAGGTTCTTTAAAAACTTCTCCTATTTCATATATTATAGATTATTTTTAAAGATTTTTTGTATCTATAATTGTATCACAATATATACTTTGTCTATGTCTTTTTAGACTAGGTTAAATTATCTCTTCCTAATTTTAAGTAATTCATAATGCAAGCAATCTCTCTCTAAATTCTCTTCAATTTTTAAAAAGTGTATAACACTATATCTAAGACAAGACATGATGGTATTCCAAAAGTTTCAACTACAATATTCTCTCTATTGATTAATATCATTTGATGCAAAAAATATATATATATATATTAATTATCAAAATTTATTAATCATCACATGTTATTAATCATCAAAGATGGCACATTAAAGGCAAGATGGAAATCATCCTTGCCAGGGCCCTACAAC
The DNA here is from genome assembly GCA_036785485.1 of Physcomitrellopsis africana. Classification (NCBI taxonomy): domain Eukaryota; kingdom Viridiplantae; phylum Streptophyta; class Bryopsida; order Funariales; family Funariaceae; genus Physcomitrellopsis; species Physcomitrellopsis africana. The sequence goes on along the minus strand of JAWRVF010000211.1, from coordinate 388,924 downwards.
CTAGCTTGCTTGCCTCTACTATGGTGGCTATATGGCCTTGCCTCATCCAATCACATATAGCCACGTGGCCTCACCAACCACGTGGTTTGTGTTAATTATCTCTGTTAATTAATAAAAGTAAATAAAATCAATTATTTATTAGAAATTAGAGATTATTAATTATGCACCATAGAATAGAGTTGGTTCCTAAAATTTTGATTAATTATTAGGGATTATTAGTTTTTCGAGGATAATTTATTGAGAGGAGCACTATATAATATTTTATAGTGTATAGATCAAAACTTGTTAGGAGTTGTTATATATATATATATATATATATATAACCTTAATTATAGCTAAGATACTTAATTTACTAATAATATATATTATAACATATTTTTTTGATATTAATGTATGAACATGTAAGAACTTCTTATAAATTCTTATTAAACTTTTTTTTTACAAATATTTCTTTAAAACTCAAAGTAAACCATATTTAAATCCTAGTTAATATTTTCTTGCTTATACATCTCAAATAAAAAAATAAAAATTGATATTCTTATAAATAAATTTTAAAAATAAAAAATAAAAATAAAATAATAAAATAATTTATTTATAGTTTTTAGTTATATTTTTATTATATCTTGTGTAAGTTCTCTTTTATATGAGAAAAAAATATTATGAAATTATTTTGTATAAAATATTAATTATTAAAAAAATTATCATTGAAATTTAAAATTAAAAAAATATATATATTTTTAAAATATTAGAACTAATAAGCTATAATAATAAATTTATAAATATATTAGTGTGATTTATTTTGTACTTTTTCTAAACATAAATTCTTATTACAAATATGTAACAAAAATGGTATATCTTTTTCTTTCTAATTTTAAAACAAATTATACAAAGTAATGTATCAGTTTCACATTTATGCTCTCTACATATGTTTAACATAATATGAGATATAATTAATTAACTTAATAATAAAATATATTAAAATTAATAATTAAACATATAGTTTATTTTTAAATATTCAGATATATATACATATTTATATATGATTTATTAAATATTTGATTGTTACATATTTAGTTTAAGATATTATGTATTATAAAAAATAATAATAACAACTAAAAAAAATAGAAATTTTAACAAAATTAATAAAATGGTATATTTTAAATAAAAATAATAATAATAAAATAGTTTTTATTAAATTTATATGTTAAATTGTTTTGTTGCACCTTGTAACACCTTAAAGATGTTTATTTTGAAATATCTTTAATATAGTTGTTAAATAAATGTATTTGTCAAAAAATAATCCTAAATTATAAGAAAATGGCATGTTGTACTTAAGTTTGCAAAAGAGCTTTAAAGAAATTGTTAATTTAAATTGAACTTGTCAAATCTTAACCACATTTGATAAACCTTGCATAGAGATTACTTTGTTGTATCATATATATATATATATATATATATATATTTGTTAAAACTCTAGTAATTGGTTACAAGTTAATTTGTAGAATCCATTAGAAGTATCTTTTTCTTTTTCTTTTTCTTTCTTACAATTGCAAGAGTCAATATCAAGAGAAAAGGTTGAATGAAAGGTTTAGAAAAAAGATCCAAGAAATCAACAATTCATAAAATTGTGACAAGTTGACGCCTCTTAATCTTGAGGGTGGGATGTTCACCAAAAAAAGCCATCCCAAAATAGTTTCTTAAAAGAGCATTAGAAGGTGGAAATGAAAAAGGATGTGGAGGTGCTCTACCTACCCACAATGTCACCTTATTGTTCTCTACTTAAACATATCTTTCTTCTTCTCCCCTAATTTGTTATGTTTTCCAATAAATTACACTATGACACATTCTCATTGGATTCTCCTTTCTCCAAACTTTATTCTCCCACATCTTCTATATTAGACACCCCCTAATGTTTCATGTTTGATTTTCAAATTTAAATTTATCAAATTATGCATCTCAAGATATCTTAGAGAATACCCAATTATATATTTACTAAAAAGTGTCAATCCAACTCTTTGAATAACCCAATGGTGCTCTTAAATTCTAAAGTAATCCAAATTCTTCTCAAAATCTTGTCAATGAAAAAGTCCAAAATGATCTTGGTAAATTATGAGCTAACCATACAAAAGAGTTGACTACTTTATATTTTGCTCAAGGGAAGTTAGATGTAAAGGCTAATGACTGGAAGGGAATGGATGGCCAGGTAGATCAATGTGGATGGCAATTCAAAATTTCGTGAGCACTTTTGCACTCATAAAGCAATTTGACATCATGAGACTAGGAGGCTCATACAATGTTCAAGCACGATTTTCAAAAGGCATATGCTGTTAAGCTAAGTCGATTGCTCAGGGTGAATCCACAGAGCTCAATCATCAAAGCATTGAAAAACTATTTCATGTTTGACTACAAAGTAGTCTAATTATAATAAGGATCAAGCAAGGAAACCTAACCTAATCTGATAATTTCATTGTCACATGATCCCCCAGACTCGCAACCAGAGGGCTTTAACGGTTCAATAAATACTCAAACATAATCACTTTAGACCCGAACATGATATTTTGCATCCAGACATGACATCAGGATCGATGAAACTAAGTACGGATGAATCCAGGCAGAAATGGATCTCCTTCCAAAAATCCTTGAACTCTGCAATGCACTGGAGGTTTTAAACATGTTTTCTTTCTGCTGAACATAATGAATGGTGCATCTCGATTTCTATCAGTAAAGCCAGGACGTAGGCCCTTTCATTAACCTGTTGGACGAAATCCTAGAAGTGACAAGGCTTAAATTGATTGAACACTCGGCCAACTCAACTGCAGTATATTTCTACACAATGCAAACACAATCCGCCTATGTAACATGCACCAAATCCCTTTGAAAGTCCAGGTATACAGAATGGCACAGTAGAACAAAGTGCTCCTACCAGATTTTTTACTCGGAGCTGAATAGACAGCGATATTTTCTGCAACACAGCATATTCAGTTTGATTAAGTGGGAAAAAAATTTCATATCATATTAAAAAGTATCACTCAACATCACAATCCACTACACTCCTTTCGTCTATAACTCAAGCTCATATCCCGGTGATAAAACCGAACATGCATGCATTAGTGTCCCTGTTACAATCGCCATAACAGGATGCATCTAACTTTCGGACGGTTTTAATCCTAGTTCAACTTGACTGTCTCTCCCCACCACACGCGGTAGTCTTATTCAGGCCTCTGGAATTCACTGTTAATCTAACCGCACCATGTCAGTTTTCCGCTGTTAGTTGACCAGGGACAAGGAGGTAACGCAATGTACCTTGACCATCGTAAAGATGGAAGTTCGGCTATCATCGCTGTACCCATGACGTGTTGAGGTCAAACGGAAATAACTTAGCTGCAAAGTGAAAAACTCCCATCTCAAGCTACTGATGGATGTTCCAAACACCGCCAAGCAGCTCCCAGATGGAAGGTGTAACATCTACACTGAACAAGACCGCGGCATCAAAACTGTCGATACGATACAACTGAGCGCCATCAAGTATTTTCATCCCCCTTATGTACTCTCTCCCACTATCCCACCTTCATAATTTCCATCTATACATGAATAAGGCGCGTCCAGATTTCCCTCCCTTCACAAAAAACATAGAGAAAGAGTCCAGTGACACAACCACGAATGGTACATAATGCTGATCCCGCCCTACTCAAGTCAGCTTCCTTTACAATCTAAAAGAAACTCGAAAAAATAAGTGGCCCTACTCCCGACAAACTCATTGTTGCACCCAAAAAAAGGGAAAAAAGGAAAAAAAAGAAAAGAAAAAATCAATTTTGGCCATCAAAGCTGAAGCTGATTCGGCATGGATCGACTCCCACCCACCCACCCACATCGACCGTGCATTGCAACAACGCGGCACTCCCTGTCTCCGTACGCTTGTGGGACCTCTCATTCCCTACTCTACCGATCCACCATCACTTCCAGTCGAGCTCTCGATGCTCCTGAACGTCTACTCTATGATATGCACCCACACTTTCCTCGTCCAAACTCTATCACCACCCATACCGTCCATCTATGTCAGGCAAAATTGCCTTCGGTCACCAACCGCTTCTACGCAGCTCCATTCCGTCAGAACCGTCCCGAAGGAAAAACTCCAATAACAAGACGGATGTCTAGCCGCTCCCCAAGTTACCATCCAGCAACACAAACCGCACTCTACCGTCACCTTCTCTTACAAGCAGCATCCACTTAGTCCGCACTTATTGCTGCTGCTGCTGCTGCTGTTGTTGCTGATGCTGCTGCTGAATAACTAAGGCCAGGCTATTCTTCTTCTCTTTTGCAGCCTCGATGGCTTGTTTGATCCTTTCCGCGGGCCCCAGCTTAATGTGCAGCCTGTGCTTGCTTCGCAGCTGGTCCAGTAACACCGTGATATCTCTAGAATTGATCAGAGTGTACTCGTCCATGTCTTCCTGCAGCATCGCATCGATGATACTTGTTGGAATATTGTAATCCCCGAATAGGGCCATCAGAGCTGGAGCATTCACGTTCTCTCTTTCCAAGTCTTCCAACGCTCTTTTCCTTTTCCTTCGTCCCTGAATCGGCGAAATTTTAGGGATCGTTTCTGATGTTTGATCGCCGTCGCCGCCTGCACTCTCTAAGTAGTACATCCTGTCCCCATCCTCACCGGATGTTCGAATGCCTAGAGGTGTGCCACCATTTTCCAAACCCAAAGGCGAATCTGCTCCTCCGAGCCCACCACCGCTACGCATATGCCTTGGATTTGCTCCAATCAACTCATCCATCATATCAAAAAATATCCACTTTGACGTCCCCGACCCCGAAACACGTTTCTTCTCCCTCTCCACTTTGTACCGTTTCTTTAGATTATCAACCTGCGTTATGCATAGATCATTAGAGAAGACGAAAAAAACATCTACTACCTAGACCTTCGTCATTATTAGTAGTCATTACACAGTATGAAACCTATCCGTGTAGAGACTGGACGACATTAATAAAAGGAGCACCAATCAATACGTTATGCAAGCGTAGTAAGTTCACCCACCTTGATGCGACACTGCTCCTGTGTCTTTGGTATGCCGTCCGCTAAATTACCCTACACCATCGACAGGTAAACACGTCAAACATGTGAGAGCAAGCAAAGTTGTTGAAGCCGTCTCTTATGAAACCATGAAGTAATCCAAGGGAATAGATACAGATCTCCACACACACTCCAGTGCCAACGTTTATCAGTGTTCAATGAGCTCGTATTCTATTATACCTCCTCCCAATCCTGGGATTAGAAAACTGACACTGAATGACTGCAGGACAAAAACTCATGATCAGATAGTTGAATTGTCCCTTATGACAATCACCTGCTGTGACGAGTGAATAATTTAATGCTCAACAAAATTTTACCCTGGCATCCACTGTCTTTCTTCTCCACAAAATATTCTGTCTACTTACCAGACAACGTGGGACGGTAAGAATAGAAACAGTAGAAATACCAACTTTTGTGGAGAAGCATACAGCAACTAGCTTACTAATGATATAAGCTAGCACTCTCAGTAGCCAAGTTCATAAGAGTGTCATATGAGAAAGCAAAATTATGTAGAAGCAGACGTTGACTCTCAAAACATGGTAGCTGAATTGAAACCAGCTTACATAACTGTCACCGGGACCGAACACTATCCACTGCACTCTTTGATCGGGATGCAGCTTCATTTTAGATGAAAAATAAATATCTATTCAAATTTCAGACCAAAGAAATTTAAAAACTTAAGAGAGGACACAAAAGGTTTGGATCTAGAAGTACTTTAACACTGAGTCCAGCTTCTAGAAAACTATTCATGACTGAAGCTACAACCCTCGAACAATCAAGAAATTCCAAAGGTCATGCCACGCTAAGAACAACTCACTCGCTAGTCACTCACTCTCTCTTGCGAATTTTATTCTTTACAATAATTAAAAATAACTTTCATTTTAAAATTAAAAACAAGGAAAAAGTTCGAGAACGTTAATAAAAATTAAAATACCACCTACGACTTTATAGCCCCAGGACGCCCGCTAAAACCTTGTTTGAGACATTGCAAACATCAACTTCCTGAGCCGAACCAATCACAAACCGCCAAAACCTAAAGAAACTTTGGGCTTTCTTCATACTATCCCTCAATCTTAATTTTTCCCACTGTCTATTTAGAGCTCTCCCATAATCCAGTTCCCCCCCATGCATTCTCCGCCGCGGTCGGAATCAATTATCAGCCTTTTCTTTCCATCCCAACCCTCCATGACCGATTTATTAAAATAAAATATTATTTTAATAAAAGCGATACACCACAATGAAACCAAACTTGCGCAGGCGCACACATCTAGAACGTTACAAAATTGAAACCATCGTTTACCGTAAGCGAGCCGCGGCTGTTCACCCTCGCCGCAATGTCGGTCCAAATCTTGCTTGTAAAATTCCCGCGATCAAGAGCGCGGTACTTCTCCCCAAACGCCTGCAACAAAACTGTCGTGGCGTTCTCACTCCACTCAATAGCCGGGTCGCGTGACGACCGACCACGGAGCTTTCCAACCTGCGACCCAACCTGCGGGCTATTGGCCGTCCCGACGTCGCCGTCGCTTATCTGTCGCTCACGGCCCTCCATCTTGGTATCAACTCGGAGCATGGCGGCGCTCAAGCCCCCGAGCTTCGCGTCCATATCATCCACCACGCCGTGCTCCCCGTTCCCCATTTCCACCGCGTACGCATGTGCGTGCTCATGTCCATTCTCATGCCCCCGGTCGCCATACACCACAACGTGCCCCGGATGCTGGCCCTTGCCCATCTCATCATGGTTGTGGCCCTTCTCCCCGTACAAAATCCGCTGATGCTCGTGCTCCTGCTGCTCGTCCAGCATCCTCAGCCCTTGCACCTGCGGCGCCAGGTCCATCCTGCCGACCACCACATGGTGGTCGTCGCAGGCCATGGCGTCCATAGCGCCCGCTCCCCCGCCATCTCCAGGGTGCTGCTGGTGCTGACGCTGTTGCAGCATCATCTCGCGGAACGATGATGGCTCTACCCACGTCGTCGTTGCGTTGCCTGCACCAGCGAGCGAGGGATGGCCGTCTCCCTTTCCTCCTGGTTCTGTTCAACAGTTGCTCCTGCTGGATGCGATGAACTCCTTTCCTTCCTAGCCCCCGCCCAACTCCGTCCGTAGCTCTGCTCCGCGGCGCGACGATGATATGCTTGGATGGATGCAAGTCTGCTCCCCGCTCTACCATCACCCTCCGTCTCTGTTGCCTCTCTCTCTCTCTCCAGCTCTCGCTCTCCTCTCTCTCTCTCTCTCTCTCTCTCTCTCTCTCGCTCCCTTTCTCACCCTTCTTCCCCCACCCACCTCCACGCCTCCTCACACCACTCAAAGAAGGTCCACCCCCACCCGTCGATCCTCCGACGAACATATCGAACGGCTATCCTTCGCCGAAGCAAGGGTATTCCCATGCCAGCCCGCTGGCTTTGTAAAGCCGTGGAAGTCGTGGGAACACACTGGAAGCTTGCGAATTGGCACGTGGAGGCCCCGGGCTTGCAACCAAGTTGATGGCTTGGTATTGTAACGAAAACCATCCATAGTGGACGGAAGGTACTCTTCTTTCATCCGCATCTGCTTCTTGAATAACTTGTTTTTGGCTTCTGAATGCTATCAAAAGTCGTGTTCCGGAAAGGAGAAATAGAAATATACACATTGGTGTACAGTAGAAGTTTGGTTCATGAAAGACCCTAGAATATGGAAAATGGTAAACTTTTAAAAATTAAAAATTAATGTATTGCTTTTGTTCCAACTTTTAATGCAAAGTTTTAACTTCGAATTGAAAGTTGGTGGTTTAAAACGTGAGATTTAAAGTAATTTTTAAACCTTTTAATTGTATTAATTGTATTGATTGTATTATTCATCTTTTTTCTTAGCTTCATTTGCACTTACTAAAACAGGAGCAGGTTTGCTGGTCATGCATTTGATATTGCTGAAAATATCTTGGAAACTTGACATTAATTTATTGGTTATATTTAAACGTAGATGGTTTATAATAAAGTAAGCAATGTATTCATAAAATATGATAAATTTATGATGATAATTCTGGTGATAAATTTATGTTGATAATTCTGGTGATAAATTTTAAAAGAAAAAATAAAACAAAATTTACTCGATGGTTTTTTTTAATTAAATTAAATAGTTATTCTTTTAATGTTCGGAAAATAACTCAACTTTAAATTTATCATGAGCTACGGTTTATATTTTATGTCCATTCTATACTTATAATTTTTAAAGAGCACATATTTAGAAATAAACTAACAAGATAAATTCATTTATATCTCATACTTCTATAATTGCACAGTATTTCTTGAAAAAATCATGATTCATCTTCTTTGTCGAAAGTTTACTAAATTATTTTAAACCATGGTCATATAATTATATTCTTTTAACTACAACACACTCTCATCAGTCCAAAGAAAATCATTTTTCAGTGACGAATATTCCTATGCTTTATTTGTATTCTCACGTTAAATTCATAGGAAATATTCATGATTTTATACGACAGTGTTAATTGTTTATTAGTAGGTCTAAAAAACTTATTATACTATAAAAAAAGTAGTATTTTGTAATCGAATGAAAAATCTGGGATAAATCGTCGTGTAGGCATGCATGAATAGTTTCTTTTCCATTCATATTACTTGTCGTGGGATTTTTTTTTGTAGACACGTGTACATATAATTTTCGCACTCGAAATGACATGGATGAACGAGGGGATGAAGTCGTTGCGATCCTTATGGAATAAGAGTGTGACGCAATGCGGTGCCATCCATCAACCACCGGGAAGAAGTTGATGAAGGAGCGCCATTGTCAATGTCAACCGAGCTCCGTGTGCTCCTTCCCCTCGATTCTTCCCGCATAAGATCGACGCTTTCTATTGCATTCCAGCCCATAGCTCATGATTCTCATGGTGCTGCGGTTGAAAAGGTTGGTTAGAGATACTCAGCAGGGAAATCGCACATGAGTAGAGCAGGCTATGGCGGCCAAGTTTTGGATGGAGCACAGTGGATCTTCGCACTCGGATGGTATGCTGGTATGAGATTGTGAGCAACATAATTCTCTGTAGTGATTTTGCAGTGTGTTCCTGCAATATGGAGCTCTAAACGGATACTGATTCGACTCAGAGCGCGTCGAATGGGTGAGGAAATCTGCAGTTGAAAGCTTGCCAATTCTTGTCATGCTGGGGTTGGATGGGGGATTTGGTGTTGGTTCATGACCATGTGATGTTTATGCTTGTTACAAGAACCCTGCAGACCTTTAAAGACGAACGTAGATTTCGATGATCATTGCTCGATAGAATAAGTTCATTAGAGGGGTAGTAAGATATTTGATGTCGTTCACATGGCAGCAAATCTTTGAATGTGTGCAAACTGTTTTTGGAGATAATTAGGTTATTGATGTGTTTAATTCCATCAACGCATCTGCACTCAAAATTTATGGACAAAAGAATGTTGATACCGGCAAGGAAACAGCGATAATTTGTACCATGCGGATGATTTGCACTATGCCTATTCAGGAGGTTTCGTAGACAAAATTTTCATACGTGAATTCTGAAAACGAAGTTTGGCTTTCATGCTGCAGGTCTTAGTATGTGCCTCTAAATATCAGTTCGATTTTGAAACTCAAGTTCCACGAATTACGGGTATACTGGTTTGGAATAATTCTTCAAGGTGTGTGGCATAGACAACCATGAGAAGGAGATTATCAGGTATATTTTAGGCCGAACTTCAGTTTTTGATTTTTTATTGCAAATTAAAGTAAGCCAAACACCCAGTATAAGCGATTGTGTTGATGTATTTCAGAGTTTTGATCGAAATCTTGTGTTAACAGTTGTGGTTATTGAAATGTTAATAACCAATTTTGAGTATCTTGAGTCTTATTAGCTATTGAAGTAGCTATTCAATTATTCTGTAACGAAATTTCAATTTCTGCTTGTGGTGTGGAACCTCAATAGCAACAAACCAGGGGGCTGCAAGTCCCCCTGCAGTCGAAGCTGGCGCTGCATCGAGTAACTGGTATTATATCAATGCTTCACAGCTGCCCTTGCGTTAATTTCATTTCAAATTTGAATACATGAGAAGAGTCATTTGAGCTTATGTCTCCATCCTTCGATGATCTTTGCTGAACGTAACAATCATGGTGTAAATCATTTCAGGTATACCAAAGTTCTAATAGAACACCCTATCAAGACAAAGGCCATCACCCTCAGCATTCTCAACTGTGTTGGAGACATTTTCACTCAGGTATACCTAGTTGATGAAGATGGTGACGACACCTCCAACAGTTGATACTTGCGAGATAATGGTGATCAAAGAACTTCAGACATGTTCAACATTGAGAAGTTTCCCAGAATCTCTATGCGATTCGAAATTGCAAAACTCTGTCGTGTCTGAGCTAATCTTTTCTTGCAATAATTGGTTTAGGACTCTAATGGAAGTCATGGATACGTTGTAACGAATATTTTTTGGCAGCTGTATGTAGAAAAATTGGGTGGTTTGGATTATAGACGGGTGGCGTCGATGACTACCTTTGGGCTTTTCATTGTGGGACCAACACTCCATTACTGGTACGACGCCTTTTAATTCCTTGCTTACGAAAAAACTTCCGCTCCTGCAATCTAGGATGTTTCTTTGAGTTCAATTTGCTTGGACAATGATGAACAAGCCTATTTTAATGCTGCTACAGGTATAGTTTCCTCAACAGAGTAGTGAAAGCACCTGGACCAAAAGGTGTGGCAACTCGACTAGTTTTGGACCAGGTATGTCTACTTTCTAACTCGGTCTTGCAGATGTCTAGTGAAAGCCGAGTGAGATCACATTGCACAACTGTAGATATAGCTGCTACACAGTTGTGCCCGAGCCTATGGAAAGGCAACATCAGGTTGCGATGCTAATGAAGAAACATGTGTGTGCACAGTTCATCTTTGCTCCGATTTTCATCGCTGTAACGTTCGCCTACTTGTTGCTGGTGGAAGGACATGTTGACAAAATTCAAGACAAGCTTTCGAAAGTATGGTAATCTTAGCTTGAAGAAACATACTGTTTTTGCAAAGCAACGGACTGTCTACGCATATATCATGTTTACCTACAACTCCATGCCTGTTAACACTGCTAAAGTTTCAGAATGTCGGTTGCACAGGACTGGAAATCCGCACTGATTGCAAATTGGAAATTATGGATTCCCTCGCAGTTTTGCAACTTCATGTTTGTCCCTCCAGTTTTGCAGGTATCCTCTTTGTACCCTCATCATCCACCAAAACTTAAGAACTTAAACTAGACGACATATGAGTTGCATCGATTCTATGTAAATGCTCGTCATTCCTGATGCCTGCTTTTTTTATATTCACATTTATATTAAAGATTGTATCTCGTTTCATATTCCGTAATCCAATCTTCATTGACCCTGATAACCTCGCAGGTATTATTTAGCAATGTCATAGGCTTGGTATGGAATGTGTACGTTTCACACGTCAGCCATAAGCCCTCAGGTCAATCCGCTATTTACAAACAAGTAGCACAAGAAGTGCAAAATGCAGCGCATGCACTTCATAAGCCCCAGCTCCCATTTCAGGCAGAGCCTCAACAACCATTCCTTGCAGAACAGCGTTAATACTAATTTCATGATAACTAAGTATACTGACTGGGTAAACTGACATCCATCCTGAGAACAGCGGTTTCCGGTACAAAAAAAAAAAAAAAAAAAAAAAAAATTGCTCGGAACCATGCTCTAACTCTCAAGGCGAAAAGAAAATTGGGTGTTGCATAAAGATCAGAATGAGATGGAGTAGGAAAAGCACCCTCAATAATTTGGGATCCAGTAGCTGTACAAAACAATGAAGACCATTTTTGATCTAATTAAAATACAATGAGGCCCTAAACAATCCAATGAAAACAATATCATATCTATAACTTTATCTCAACCATAACTGGTAAGAAAGAAGTTGCTCTGATTCCGTTGGAGAAACTTCAGAAAATCCGCCAATTTATGTTGCAGCTGGGTCAATGCTTCATGCTCCATATTTGTATACACAAGCAACTCGGACAACTTCACAAATAACCGAAGCAGGTGTTCTGCCCCATATATGCTGCTGGGACTAATGTCGCTTCCATGTGGTACTGCACTAGCGTATTGAGCTCGTTCCTGGGGGTATAATAACATCGCCGAAAGAGACTTATCGAAGTAGCTTCTCAAACCATTCAGAACCTCAACTAACGAGTCTTCCACTGCACCATCTCTCTTTGTCTTGAAGTCTGTGTATTTTTTAAAAATATCTTGAACAGATGGAAATCGTGGTAACTTTACCAGCTTCCCCATTTGAGTAACGAATTCCCAGTCTTCCACCAGCTGTTTTTTCAAGGTGCCAGGCAAAAGTATCTTCAAAGCGTGATCAGGCTCCTCAGAGTTTTTCGCTTCAGAAACTGGATCAGGTTTCCTTTTCTTCCCTCGTCCGGCGGATGGCTTGTTCTCGGTTTTAGATTCGTCTTTCTCAGCGGCGCTTTTCTGCTTCCCTGCAGGCACTCGGCCTTTCGACAGCTTATCCCCGGTCTGATTTTTGAAGAGTTTTTTCTGCTTTTCAAGATTTTCCTCCGTAGGCTTCATCAATCTGTCAGCACCAACCCACTCGTCCCAGTTCTTGCTCCATCCCAAGTAATGCACGAAGTATTTCCATTCCTTCTTCCGAAACTCAGCTTTCTGAATTTTTGTATCGTAGATAAGAGGGCCATGGTAAGCTAAAACTTTCTCGCCTTCCTTGAACTGACCAGTATCGACATTCTCATCCCCACTATCTTCAGCTTCATCCGTCACCACAGCCGACGAACTTCCCATTCCTCACGCTGACTTTGCATCAAAAATTTCGCTGCGGTGGAGACCAATGCTTCAAAAGTTAAAGAAACAGAAACATTCAGGAAATCGATCTGAAACTAACCAGAAAATTATATCCTTGATAGACTAGACAGGGGTACTACGTGGGAGACGGAAGGACCAATGCTGAAACGTAAATTAAAAGATCAAAATTATATATCATGCAAATGTGTTCGATGAGATACGCAGAAGATCAATGTTAGAATGCGTGAAAACTGAGTGTCCTTAGTAAGTTTTATGAAATCCCAAACATAGGAGAACCCGGTTTTAAATGCGAGAGACGAGATTACACAAAGCAAACGGCGTCATCAATTTCATAAAACCGCACACACATTCTGTGTACTATCAAATCATGTGAATCAGAAAAGGCTAGAAACTTCAAAAACACTGGAAGACAAGAGTAACAAAAACACCAGGGCTGACCTGTTCGGAACCCGCACCACCGCAACACACAGTTCGCTGGATACGGCAATCTTTCGATGTTACGCCACAAACAGCAACTACGTGCACCCCTCAAAGTAACAGATCAAGTACCCCGATAGAATTTGTCATCCAAAAGCATTCACAGGAATTTTACTAGAGTTTGGAATTGCTCGCGAGGATGCATCGAACGGGACACAAGCTAACACGGCAGCTAAAACGAGCACAATAATCGCAGTACTGTACCAAAATGAACGATCCAGAGCTCGATGGAAATGGTGACACGCAGGGAACCAGAGAACGCACGGAACCAGAAACTACGAGGCGTCATGTACCACGACCCAATCCGACAGTGGCAATGCTCGGAATGGACTCCGAGTGGAGCAAGCAGCAACGAAACCCTAACAGCAGGAGACATTTGTTTTTCTAGGCGCGAAAATTGTTCGTCGTTTGTCCGTCTGTCCGTCTGTTCCTAAACCATGTTTATCATTTATTAATCATTCATCCGAATTCAGGCCTTTCCTCAAACCCTGACCTCTGCAATTCAATTCCCCTAGACAAGATTAACAACCCCTTCAGTACTACATAACCAAAATTCTTAATTGGAGTCCGCACTTTACCAAGCCACAAATTACATGGTAAGTGACTTTCTTCTTATTATAAAATTAATAACTTTTCTTATCAATACTGTCATAAAATATTCTTGGCTTAAAAACATGTGTATTTCATGGGTTTTGAGTTTTGTAAATACTTCCACTTGTTAAAATGAAATGAATTAGTTTCTAGAGCTTTTGAATAAAATCGAACAGTTATATCAATAACTGTAATAAAAAATAAGAATGTATTTATATTTTTATACTCATTGATGGTGTTTTAATATCTCATTCATCCTCAAAATTGTAAATAGTCTATGTTCAACTGTAAAATTATTTTAGAACTTTTCAAAAAACTTCATCAAGTTTTTTTCTTTTTTCTTTTAAAGGAAATCTTAATTGTAAATAAAAATTTAGTTTCAATTATACATAAAGTTTTAATAAAATTATGCTTTTACTTTTTATGATTGGCATGGTTATTATTACATCATTATGTTTCATATATGTATATATGTGCGTATGTGTATATATATATATATATATATATACATACAAGCAAAAATTGCATTATTATGCTTGCTTAACTTTCAAGTTGGAAAAAATAATTTTCTATTTTCCTCAAGGCATATTAAATGCAAGGTTTTATTGTTGTTGTTATTATTATTCAAACATAAGATTATGTATATGATGATTTTTACTACTTGAAACACATATTTAGACCTTAGCTATTAATATTTTATTTGTGGTTTTTACTTATTTGCAGATGATAGTTTTGGAGTTTAGATTTTTATCTCGTATTTATTGCCTTATATAGTAATACATCTAAATCTGTTTTATGCAGAGCATCTTTTATTCTTTGCATTGCTTTATTTACTTTTTTTAAAAATTCATATGTAACTTGTATAGTTGCTGTTAGCCTTAACATGGGTTATTTATTATGGCACATTGCATTTTTAGGCTTTTGTTAAAGTGTTGTCATATTAAATATGTATTGTAAAGCCTCATATTTACTTTGTTTTTAAAATTATCCTTTTAGTAGTGATACATAATTTAAAAAATGCTTGCCACGTCTTTAAGACATTTAGATTGGAGACAAAAATCCTTCAATCTAAACTTACATTTTTAAAATACAATGCATTTTTGGATTAATCGCATTATTTCAAGACCATGTTTATTTAGACATAAAAAATTCTAGTATAGATCCAAGGAAATATTGTGTTATGAAACTTAAAACTAACTTAATATTATCTTCTTTCTTGATTACCCACTAATAAAAATTGTGGTCTCTTGAGAATGTGATTTCCATTTGAACTTATCCTATTTCATTGGACTGATCATTTTTAATGTCTTCAAAAATTAAAAACATAGTGTAAACATTTTTATCAGATTGTCAAGAATAGAACTAAACATTAAAGTATTAATTTAAGATTGTAAAGATAAAAATTGACAGTGTAAAAAATCGAGATGTACATAAAATTTTTAAAACATAAGAAAAGAAGGAAAAAAATAAACAAAAAACCAAAAAAATGTTTGTATGATAAAACCAAATACATGCAAGTTAGAGATTACCTGATTGATATAAATTAAGATGTATTCATATATATATATATATATATATATATATATGTTGCTTTTAAATAATACATTATGAGAAATTAAACACAAATGTTTACAAATATATATATATACAATGTCAGGATTCACAACTAGAAGTAATGTACATATTTGGTTTCTATAAAATTCTACAAAGCAATTCAAAATATTTAAAATTAAGAAGAAATAAGTCTGTTTCTGGTGCAAAAATACATAAATGTATATGCATACATTCACCATTAAATTCCACCTTTATATTTATTTACATTTTTTAAATATATTTTTCTTCAAAATCAACGTAACACAAAATAACAACCTCAAATGTTTTTTTACACTTTCACAGAGTTGCATTTCTCTATTTGAAAGATTTGCATTTATTTGGTAATATTTCATACTCGAATTGAAGATAACCATTTACATGAAATACAGTTACTATGAAAAGAGCATGGCCTAATAAAAAGCTTTGATCCATGGTCCACAATGACCCTAAACTACTGGATGATGGATGGGTTGGATCCGAGTGTTCAAAATAGTTTCAAAGGGGTAGGCGGCTCGAATCCTGACCAAGACTGACAGAAAAGCGCGGGTTAACCCCGTTATTGTGTCATAAAAAAAAAGAAAAAAAGAAGGAAACTATAGGCAAAAAGAGAAAGTAACCCACTTTTTGAAAAAGCAAATTTAATTGCGAAAGTAGATTGTCTCGTGAGCGAGCCCTGCTCAGGACGATTCTGGCGTTGCGTTAGGGTTTCAAGGGCCAATTTCGTTTCAGCGACTGTAGCTGTTTCAATTTTTTTGCCGAGTTTCGGAGGAATTTGCAGATTTCGTTTCAGTGATGAGGTGATCTGGGATGAGGTCTGAGCTTCACGAGGCTTCGCGCAATGGAAGGTGACGTAGGTGAGGATGTGGGAGAAATCCGATCGCAACCAGAGATAAGTCCCGAAATCGCACACAATGGAGCGAGCGGAGTCGCGGAGGAAGGACACGAAGAGCAGCACGCCAAGGAGGGCACCACGGAAGAGCGGATTCCGAGGCATGTGCATCCCGGAAGCACTAGCGAGAATCCGCATGTAGAATCTAGTGAGAGACGGGAGGGTCGAGTGAGTGACATAGCCACGGCCGTGAAGTTGGTGAAGGCCGTTGAAGATGATGCCAAGGCAGTAGCGGGCAGTCTTGTGGGATTGTTTACGTCGCTCCAGTCTGCGTTGTCTGAGGTTACGGGGAGCTCAGTTGAGCACATGAAGTGTCACAGCGAGGCGGCAGGGCTGCTTCAAGATGCGTCCATTGATGCTGCTGCCAAGGGGCAGAGGTTTATCAACGCTTGCTTGCGATTGAATGAGGAGATGAAGTCCGTGGGAAACCTGGCATCTCAGCTTAAAGCACTTCGGCAAGTAGTGGACCAGTTTGAGTATCATGCATCGAGAAGTCTTCCGCGTTTGTGAGACCTCGAGTCAATTGTTTGAGCTTGTAAATAAACATTGTGCATTTTTCAGCTGAGCAGTCCATGTCCAGTTGTTTTTATGACTCCGTTTTGTGTCTGGATTTGGTGTTATGAGTGGGCGATTAAATGAGAAGGTCCGAAAGAATATCTACGTAACCATGGGTAGTTGTTCTGATCTTCCAACCCATTGAACATCCGCAGTTTCTTGCTAATGTGTTCTGTTGCAGGAAAATCATAGTCATATCACAAAGGTTACGTTCACATCAGCAGACGAGAAGGTCGATGTATTGGAAGTGTATGGTCATTCTCAGAATTACAAAGCCGTCATGCTTAGATAGCGGGATATGTGACTAACCTGACTGCATAACCTTCTCCTGATGCAGATGCCCCATAAGTTCTCCTGTGACGCCGAGGTAATCCAGGCCAGCTTCCAGGCAGATTCTACTACTTTCTGCAAGGGGGCCAACACAGACGACAAGTTTGGTCTTCTTGCAATGACTGATGAGTGACTCAGCCTTGTTGACATCCGCTTTGAATATGGCAATGGAAGAGCTTGCAGAGGCCTTCTGGTCCCCGGATGTCCATAACAGAGCCGCAGGGAGCATTTTCCCCCAGCGGCCAGTTCTGGCGATCTTCCTAAATTGGACGTTCGATGGGTTGATTTCACGCTGCGCGTACTTCTCCTAGAAGCCTGACGCGTCGAGTGTTTCAGTGTCTACCACTTCCGCCGCCGCAGCCATTTTATCCCCCAAAATATCACAAAAAAATGCACGTATAAGACTAAGCAACTGTATCTGATTAGAGGCTCCTACATGTACCAATTTTCGTAGAAAATATGGGATTCTGGTAAAATTTTAGGCTGGAGACAATGCACATTCTTCAAACGTGACTTGTGAGTGTATAGATGCATTGGTTGTTATAGTCGTGAAGACACGCAATCTCAAGCTTATTGAAGGAGGGTCAAAGAATGGAAGGGAATCTTTTTGGAGCCACCACAGGTAACTGTGTTCGATTTCGTCCTCGTGTTAACTTGCGATGTTGTTCACAGTTACGGAGCCGTTGAAGCTTATGTACATTATACATCAGATCGATCTGATGATGCTTTGGTACGTTTGTACGCAGCCTCTTTGTTGCATGAAAAGCAATTACATGTACATCTTGGCGACAGAGACCCTGTTGACATTTCACGAGCAACCACGTCTAAGATTGAGTATGTAGCCATGAACGTCCTTCGATACTCCTGTTCCCTTTCCGTAATCTGTCCAATATGCTTTTATATCTAGGATTTGTATTATTAAACCCTAAACACCTCTCCCCAGCATTAACCCTATTTGAAACTGGCAAGCCAGTTAATGTGTAATTCACGAATTTGTTCCCTTTGAGTGAGTTACAAGTGCGTCTAAAATAAGTCCACAAAGCCCCATGATAACGTTGTGGAGTTTATGTGTCACTGGTGATATTTAATAGCCCTTCAATCTTGGATTTTTTTTTTGTTGAAGTTTTAATAATAGGGTGTTGGTAATGTCACCACAATCTACCTTCACCACATGTCACCACAACTTTTGCTATTGCCACCACAATTTATTATTTTTTCAAATTTTTTTATTAAAATTAAATTAAAATTCTATACAATTTGAAAAAAAAAGAAAACATATTGGAAATATTAACAATTTTATTGATTGGAATCAAACAAACCAAAGAAATATGTTGCATGGGTGGCATGTTGTGGTAGCATTAGAAATACCCTAAAAATATGAATGTGTTTGTAACAAGTCTTGATGATAAAGTATTGTCAAAATCTTGTGGACAAGATTGTGGTCTTTGTTGTAGATTTGTCTGCTTGTTTTTGACCTATTTAAGAGTTGCCTTATGTTTACTCAACAAAAACTTGTTATAAGCTATTAAGACTAGGTATCTTTCTTGTGAGAATTAAATATTCTAGTAGTCGCAAGATTACTTGATATATTTTTTCTTTTTGAAATATCATTTCTATGGTAATCCTATAAAATGAACTAGTAGTGCTTAAGAGCAAATTAAAAATTAACATACTTTGTAAGAATTAATGTTAAATATTAATTACATTAAAGTTTTTTCAAAAAAAAAAGAAAAAAAGAAAAAAATTTATATTTTTTGTAGTCAATTTTTATCAATTGAGATTTACTATTATTTTGTTCCAAATTATAAAAAAATATACATGTGTGTGTATGTGTGTGTGTGTGTATATATATATATATATATATATATATATATATCATAAAATTTTAAATAAAAATTGATTTTATAAAAATATAAAATTTTAATTAATTAAAAAATTATAATACATAGATTTTAAATTATTGATAAATTTTAATGCACACATGTGTATATGTGTGTGTATATATATATATATATATATATATATATATACATATATATAAAAGCTTCAAAAATTTAATTGATATAAAAAATTTAGAAAATGATTTAAATTTGGTTTTTGTTAGTAATCAAAATCAAATCTATAATGAATAAAAATTTATGTTTATAAATAAAAAAATCTCAAATTTAAAAATTAAAAATATAGATTTGAAAGGAAGTATGGATATAAATTTAAAAAAGATCTAATTATACAAATTTGATAAATATTTATTAAATTTATTATTATATATTTAAAAATTATAAAATTTTAAATATTGAGTTATTATATAAAATAATACCATTTCAATCTATTTTTAAAAATTAATATAAAAAATCAAAAAAATATAATAAAAAATAAAATATATTTCTTAAATTAAAAAAAATAGAATGAATATTATCAAGTATAAAGTAAAAAGTTTGAGGTAAAATTAAATTAAAAAAAAAAATTGTTAAGATTAAATAAAATTGGTCTTGATTCTATATACATAATATTATTATGCCTACCATATAGATAAGTATATAATTAAAGTCAAAGTCTATTAAGAATTATGCCTTGTAATATTGTTTGTCATACATAAACAAAATCTATATGATATATCTTTGACAACCTATACACTGCACATTAAACTAAATCAAATGCAAGACATATTATTAATTTGGGAAGGAATTCTAAAAGATATGTGTAAAAATTGCCTTTTAGATATTAGACTATAAATTGCTATTTATACAAAGAAAGTTGCCATTGTATCAACTTTGTGGAGTTCTTAATTGTTTTTGATTTAAATGCATTCAAAGTGTATTAGAAGGTCCTTTTGATGTTAAAAAAAGATCTTTAAAAAGATTCTTTAAAACATGTCATCTTACATTAGAAGACTTGGCATATGAGATTTTAAAAAGAATTTATATACACTTTCTATTTGTGTAAAAAGTGCATTGATTTTTGCTCTACAAACAATAAGATAGAGTAAGAAGTATATAAAGTGTCATCTCCAATAAATAAGAAATTGGAAAAGAGCCTAAGTATCTCAATAATCTTTAATATAAGAGGGGTAATTTCTCTATGATGGTTAGAAGTAAGATAATTTAAGTAATCATCACCTCATTTTTTATTTTTTTGACAATATACATTGATTTCTTTATAATAGGGTAATAAATAGAAATGTGGAAGGATTGATGTTGAAGAAGACCAATGGTGGTGGATATTAGAAGAAAAAATGAGTGTATAAAGATCATGTTGGAGTAACTTGCCACTTCATTGGAGTGAATGGTATAAATTGGCATGACCATGTAAATCTTAGAATGACTTAGAACATAGGTTTTATAGTTTTAAGTCATTTACATCTATAATAAAAATAGAAATTAGTCTAAATATGATATTTTACAATCACAATGTAAATATATTCTTATATAAATAATCTATTTTATTTTCATAGTGTGAATAAGTCTAAATATAAATTTTTATTTTTTATTTTTTTATTACATAATATAAAAAGGATTATTTTGCAATTTCAAAAGTCTTATATCTCCTAAATTATAGACTTTTCAAAAATTTTAAAATACCATTAGAATCAAGAGCATTAAAAATAGAAGGGAGTAGATCAACTCAAAATTTACAAAAGACAAAGTCAAAAAATAATCAATAAGAAAAGTTCTAAGTCAAAGTCCCTATGTCTAAAAATTAAAAATATTTTAGAGAATTCTAAGCACACCACTAGATTTATAGAACTGAAATATAAAGAAATATGTCAAATCAAAACTTATAAAAATCTTGCTATTTGCAAAATCAACTTAAAATCCAAATTGGTCAAATCTTCAATATTTGTAAATTCAACTAACTATAGAGCAATTTAAATACATATTAATATTTGACAACTTTCAAATATAGATGGTAGTCTATACAAAACTTGCAAAAGACCTTGTATGACCAAAGTCAAAATTCTAAAGCCAAAGTAAAATCCACTATATTCTCAAACTAAGAATTTGTAGAGTAAGTTATTTATACCATTGGAATTTTAGACCTTAAAAACATAGGAAATGTAGGTTAAGTCAAAATCAAAAATTAAGAATGTAAAAAAAATTGGAAACACCTATATAACACTAAATCCTAAATTCTAAAATCTTAAATCTTAAATCCCTCAACTCTAAATCTTAAAACCTTAAATCCTAATTTTTGAAATCTAAAATCTAAAATCCTAATTTTTAGTCTATTTTTTTGGAAGATAAGAAATACAATAGAATAATGATATTTTCAATCTATTCTATAATCTATAAGAGTCCTTGTCTAAGCTTATAGAAATTTTGGCCAACATTTTGTTGATCTACTAGACAATAATAACATACTTAACGAAGTCTTATAAAAATTAAAAATAACTTTTCAATTGATTGCTCTATATCCAATGTCTATTATTTTATTAGGTGCTATACTTGTATATGATTAAGATGGAAATTTTATTTTTTATTAAAAAAATTAAAAAAAATCTTTGAATGAATAAATTTACTGATTTTAACTATGGTCTTGCAAAGTGGATTTTTTAATAAAAAATTCTGATTATTAATTTTAAAGTTATTTATTGTACATAAAATTTGAGCACTTTTTTGCAATAAAGAAGTTACACAACAATATGCCAAAGAAGAAATTGAGATTAAAATTGGTTCTTTTAAAGTTTGGTATGATCCAAAAATGATAAAGTTTTTTAATTTTAGTACCAAAATAAATTAAATTTTAAGATTCATGGTTCAAATAACAAGCATAAAAATATAGATGTGAATATATATATATATATATATATATATACATGTATGTTGGTGATAACACAACTAACCATATCTTGTTGAGATTGAAAAGAAGATATTCTTTCTGTAAAAAAATAGTTTTTAAAATTCATGACTATTGTTATTCTCTTCTACAAATATAAAAATATAAAAAAATCATATCTGTCACTATATAAAGAAGCCTAATTATTTAATTTATAATTTTTTTTTGATAAATAAGTTATAAAAAATGTAACAGATATATACCTTTTGATTATTTTGTGCAACCATTTAGTTGCATAATATTTTTTGATAGGCTATTTTATTTTTAGCATTCTATTGGTTGTTTTGTATAATTTTTATTGTTTAAATTTATAAAAATTTATCTTTAATATCTTAAATGTATTTGTTCCAACTAATCTTTTTTTTTTAAATTTTTACTGCAACACTGTATATCACCTTGTATTTGCAAGTATTAAGTCTGTAGCAATTTTAGATATAAAAACTTTACTTCATAATCGGCTTTGTTATGAAAAAAGTTATAAAAAAATAAGAAAATATAAAGGATATATATATATATATATATATATAACATTAGCCACTATTTTAATTTTTATCAATTTAAAATATTAATTATTTATTTAGAAATCAATTTAAGAGGTTTAATTTATTCAAAAATATAATATAATATAATATCATATTTTATTAGAAACTAAAAAAATAAAAATAACTATCACATAAAGTAATTATCATATTGAATTTAATTTAATAACAAAGAAAATTAAAAAAATTAAAAAAATTAAAAGAAATTAGAGTTAAAATTGATGTAAAAGCCAATAAAATATAAAGTTAGATTATCTTAAAATTGAAGGAATGAAATAATTAAATTTTATTAGAATTCAGTAACTACAACTAAATTAAAGCCTTTGTTTTGCTAATTTTGAAAATCTTTGCATGTAAATAACTTATTTTAATGTTTTTAAAAAATAATATTCCAAAATTTATGCATAGACATATACCTTTATAATATCATTTTTTAAAATTAACATCCTTAATTTTAATTTTAATTTCATAAAAGACATGTATATTTTTTAATTTTAATTTTAATTTCATTATTTTTATGATTTTTACTTTTTTAATATGTAAAACCAAATTATCATATTTCTATAAATAGTATATCAATTGATTATGTATTTAAACACATGTCAATGATAAGTTTTTGTTTTTTAAATTTATTTCATAAAATACAATATATAATTTGTTACAAACTATAAAAATTTGAATTTGCTGTAAAATTAAATGTGCAAGTAGTGTGTGTGAAAAATTCCATAGAAAAATGGAGTTTCACAAAGATTAAAAATATAGCTTTTGGTCAAATGCATATAATTAATGATTTGGATTTTTTTATTTTATTTTACAGTTTGTTGAATTAGGTTAATGTTTTAGTATTTATTATTATATATTTTACTGTAAAATATTATACAATAGTTTTTATTTGATAATATTTTGATGATAAGTTGTAATTTTTAGATTACAGAGATAAGGCTATTTTATGTATGCATTTATTTATTAAGTTTTATGTTGTAATGTTTTAATGCTACTTTTTATATAACGTATAAACCATAATAATTATGTTTTAAAGTTATTTTTTACATAAAATATAATATTTATAAATATTAAACATATATTAAACTTAGAAAAAATACACAACTAAGTTAATGGCTTATTGGAAATATTTGCTTATTGATATTTTATGTATTTATATATATACATTTATATATTTGGAATAAAATATTATTATATTGACTGCAATTGGTAGAATGATTATATTGCTCTTAGATCATTGAATACTTGTTTCATAGAAATTTTAGAATTAATAAATAGAAGTGAAGTAGATTCATACATATCATTGGAAGTTTTAAAATAGATATTTCTGTTTTTGCAAAATATTTTTATTTCTTTAATAATATCTTAAGCATAATTGTATAATTGGACTAAAAATTTAAAAATAGTCTATATAGAACAAATTTTGCTTCAAATATGTTATGTATTATATGCACATTATAAAGAGGTTTTTATTGCAAGCCCAAGAATTCTTTTAAAAATAACATGTTTTGGAAGTTAAAAGATTTAAACTTGATATTATTTCAAAAAAAGATGATTAATTTTAAATTTAGATTATATATTTATAATTCTTTTAATAAATTTTGTATTTTAGTTTTCAACTATATTTTTTTAAATATAAAATATATATATTATTTGTAGGACCATATGTGGTGCAATATATTTGTTTGTCTTTTGTATAATTAAAGTAGAATAAATAAATAAAATAAAATGGATACTGATAAAATTATCTTAAATATTAATATTTTAGATATATTTTTTAGATTTAAGATAGAATACAATAAAAATAAAAGTAATTTATAAAACTCATTACAAAAATTATGTTTTGCATTCTATGATATATTTGTTGTAAAGAAATAATTTATAATTCTAATTTTTATATCAAAAATTTAAAAAATAATTATATTTATTTTCTAAATCTTATAAGAAACATAAATTTTATAATAGATATTTTTTTAATAGGCTAATATTATCTTATTATATATAAAATAAGATATATATATATATATATATATATATATATATATATATAAAGATTTATTAATTTTTACAAGTGGATAGTTACAAAGAAGGATATACTAATTGATATTATATTTTAAAATTTTAAAAATTAAATATTATTTATATATAAAGATATAAATATATATAAATATATATATTATATATATATATATATATATATATATATATATAAATATATATATATATATATATAAATATATATATATATATATATAAGATTAAAAGAAATTTGATTTTATTCTTAGTAATAAGATTAGGTACAATTATTTTAATATAATATTTAAATATATTATTAAAAATTATATTATATTTTTTAAAAAACATATTTTTCAATCCAATTCTTACGTAAGTTTAAAATCTATAATATTTAAAAATATCCTTTATTGGTATATGATATAAAAAATATATAAATAATTAAATAAATCTAGAAGTTATGGTTCTCATGTTCTTTAAAACCTTCTATAAGAGATAATTTGCATAAATATAAAATTCTAATTTTTTCTTAATTTCTATGACATCTTTACATTAGAATATTATAAAACATATTATAGCACCAAATTTAGAGGTTTTAAAAAGTACAATTTTGTATTTAATATTAAATGATTCACGTGAATTTGAATATAATTTAAATAATTTTTAAAATATTATATACAATCAATAAGTAAAATAATTTATAAATATTGAATACATTGTCATATAATATGTTTTCCTATTTGAGAATGCACCGGGCACCTGGCTATGGAGGGTGAAGTTGCAATTCACATATACCAATGACCTTTAATAATCGTTATCCGTATATAAAAAGTATGATTTGAATATCATATCAAGAGTGCTTGAATCAATGTAAAGTACTTAAAAATATTCTTTTTGATAACTTCTTCTACATATAAATTCCAATTGCTTATTACTTATTACAATCAAGCAACTAAAAGTCTCTTTACAAGTCTTAACCTCAATCAATGAATTTCAATAAGCTGTGATTTTTAATCTAATTGTCAATTTAGTATGAAACTTTGCACGCAAATGCAAATACAAGCCTTCTATATGCTCAAAAAGTTTCAATCCAATCCAACTTATAAATTGTAGAAAATTGATCAAAACCCACATTGATGTCACTTGGCCGCCGGCTTGAAAGTTAATGCAGAAGCCCAAGTAGCAATTTTTCTTTTTGTAACTATTAACTTTAGCTAAAATTTGGTGTATAGTTCCATCTTCAAGTTTTCCAATACTATGCCAATTTTTTCCTTGATCCAACTAATAGATCTCAAGTTATCGTAGAAACCCCAATCAATCCTAAGTTGTCAATTTCCGGTACTTCTTTGTACTAAAGACTAAATAAATCCCAAATGCACTATTAGATTGCCACAATTTTTCATTCAATCTTAGAACACTCAATCAATCACACACTACTAAAATTTCAACTATAGATGTTGCACCAATTGCACAAAATAGCCACAAGTGCTAGCTCTAATTTTATTGCATAAAAACATAATCTCCCATATAAACCCTAACTTTGAACATCATTTTCTAAGACTTCCAAAATCCTATGACAAAAAGCTTAATGTCCCTAGAACAAGCTTCAAGCTAGCTCTCTAATCCTAATTATTGACCTCCAAATGTCCTGATTTCTTGCCCTTGGTGGCCGTTTTTGTGGCTAGAGGTCTGATTTTAACCCTGTCTCATATACGGTCAGCCCCCGGGTATCAATCCAACTAATTCTAAGGATTTTTAAGCTTAATCCTATCCTCAATTTAATCCTAGTATCAACCATATTAACTATTTATCTTTTCTATCATATTTTTATTAACTTATGGTTTTTCAAAAGCAGTAATAGATTTTGTACAACCTAGAAGAAAAATTTAATAACTAACTTTTATCTATTAGCTATTAAAACAAGAAAGTAATCTAAGAGGCTTTCATAAATCCTTTTTTAAGTATCCTAAGTTCCTATTGAACCAAGATAATCAAGTATTAAGTATAAATTATTCTTACCCATACTTTTTACCATATAAACGAATTGCAATACAATAACGTATTAAGAGAATATTTAATTGAAGGCAATTTTTAATCATCTCATAAAAAAAAAAACAATCTATGTAATACAATGATCAAGTACCACAAAATAAATCCAATATCCATACAATATTTTAATAGTTTTTTAAAAGAATAAATAAATCTATTAAATTAATTTTTAGAAATGAAGTTGATTATATTCACTACAATATTTTTTTGAATTTAACATAAACAAAAAAAAAAAAAAAAAATCCCTCATGTAAAAAAAATGTCACATCATTTTATTTAGTTTATGTTATGTATTATGTATTATATAATTCCTATTAGACTCTTTAAAACAAAAAATAATTCTTTATAATTTAAAATAATTTTTATTAAACATCTTTAAATGTTCTTTTTTTTGAATTTGTAATTATTAAATTGTGTTTTTCTTGTAATAATTTACAACTGCTTATTGATATATACAAACAATATGTTTTTTAATATTTATACTTTCAACAAGCATAATATATAATCAAATATATATTTGTGTTTCAGAATTGAAAATGTAATTTATTTTAATATACAGTATTTAGTTATTGTTTTTTATACAGATAAGACAGACATGTAAAAAATTAAGGCCGTGTATCTAAATCTTGCATAATGTGGACTCAATAGAGAACATGCAAATAACTTGACATTATTGTAAGGTCATTGTATATAATAAAAAATTGAATTCTTAATCCATTTATCTTATTTGTACATGTGCATACATTTTGTGTGTATATATATATATATATATATATATTTATTTCAGACCATTAAAATATAAAGTAAAACATTAAACATTGTAAAAATATTGTTAGGACAAAGTTTTTGTACGATGTTTAAATCATGGCTAAAATATCAAGTTATTTTATTAATTTTTTTAATATGCATCAATGTACTTAAAAATAATTTTTTTTACATACATTAATGAAGTCAAGGTATACTTTGATTCTTCATTTCAAAACCATCAATTTATTTTAGATTTTATTTTTTGATTTGCAATGATTATATAATACTTGATATATATATATATATATATATATATTTTAATTCGATAGTACTTTAAAGATAAAATTTCTATAATTATTTTTTGTACTATAATCTCTTATATAATTTTAGAATTTTTAAAAGACAAACCTACCTAAAAGCCTATGAATAAAATTATATATTTCACTATCTTCTATATTAATTTAATAACTCATACAAAATATGCATAAAAACTTATTTTTCTAAATAATTTATTATTTTTGTTATTATTAATATATATTTTTTAAATAGCTATTTTTGAAATAAAAATCTATTTGAGATACATTGTATGTAGAATGGCATCTAATAGACGACAGTTGAGCAGATTAGGAAAGAGTCAAGCAAAACAACCAGGCAGGGCTTATTACGATTACGGCAACACCTTGATATCAAAAGATAGACAATAAAACACAATTGCCTAATCCATAGGATTATACAATTATTGTAAGCTATATCCAACTGTACACATCTCAAAGCCTATTCATAAAGCAAAGTCAAATTTCACCTTTCAATTGACATCTTTGATTCAAAATTCAATTTTACATTCATCCACAAAGAAGATCAGAGACAATCAATAATATTCTATTTATTTAATGGATGAAAAATTGATTTCCATACTAGGATCGTGGCACCTTAATATAATGACAGATTGTTGGATATGTGAGGATGAATCTTTGGTAGAGGATTAAGTAAAGTGCATTTTTTGGATGATTCTATGTTTTTTGCATGTCTTTAACAGCCAATTATTAATTTGACTTTGATGCCAACATAGATAAATTACAAGTCGTTCTTTATAGTTACTATCCTTATAAGTTATCAAATTGATTCATTAATTGTTTTAGGACAAAAGATTGTATTTAGAGTGCCAAAATTATAATTATAAAGTAAAGATGTGTTTAGAGGATACTAAATGAAAGAGAATAGTATTAGTAAAAAAGAAATGGAGTCTTAATAAATCTTGGAGGCAATTAACTTAGTTGATTTAGTATTTTCTCTTAAGTGTAAGAATTAATATTTAATTATTAAAATCAATGCCTACATTGGCCTTCTATCTATATGTATTACTTATTAAAAATATATAAATATAATTTAGTAGGTAGAAGAAGTATGAAAAATAAACCTCATGTCTTTTTAGTTATTTATATAAAAAGTAGGATTTTTAGTTGATCTAAATTTATTTTATAATTATAAAAAATCACTAATATAGAATAAAATAGTTTTAAATTTATATTATTATTTTAGAAATATTATAGAAATTTTAAAATTTATCTAAAATTTATTTAGAATTTTTTAGGAATTTTTAGAATAATTTTGATAATTTTGGTAAAAATAAGTTTTATCACCTTAAGAGCCATTATGAAGAAATGGAGCAAGATTTGAAGCCCATACAAGGTTCTTAGGCTAATTGGATGTTTTTAAACACCATGATGAAGTCAAAAATGTAAAAAAATGAATTCTACTAGTAGAAAATATGAAGACTAACAGCTAGTATAGTCCTTGTAGGAATGGAGGTGCATAAGTCCCATATGGGTTGTGGCACCTTGGATATAGGTAGGAGGATAAGACTAAGGCCTTGTGGCCTCTCTAGGACATGTTTATACACTACTTGTGAGCCTTAGTGAGATTTGAACTCTTAATCTCTTAAGCAAGTTATCTTTGAAGTAAAAATTATTCACTTATATTTTTTATTATTCATCTTCTATCTTTAAACTATCATAACTTATTCATAATAATTTAGATTTATATAATTTTTATATCATTAGAAAGATAAAAGAATTACCTACTTATAAATATAATTTTTATTTTTATTTTTTATTTTTTATTAGATAAAAATCTAATAAATAAACTATGACTAATTTTATAATATGCAATTATTTAATTGCATATATTTCACTTGTTTTGTGTTTGTTCTTGTTTTGTTCTTGCTATTTGCTTCTTTCACTTCATACCACCAATTACAAGTAACTCTTCATTGAGGCCATCTTGTATTTTAGATTGAAAGGTAAAACTTACCTTCACAATTTTAGTAATTAAAATTTGACATTGTACAAATTTAACTCGATAGAAAAATATTGATTCTTGAGGGCTTACTATGTTAACTTTGTAAAGTGAATAATAAAGCTTATTGATAAATCATAGCTTTTGTTACTCTTGCATTTTCAAGATTTTGAAATAGTTTTCAAACTTGCGATAGGAGTTGCAAACATACATTGCTATTGAGACTGGAATAATTTCTATCAGCTAAAGAGTGGTTGTTTGTGGCATTGCTACTCTCGTGATTGTAAGATCTTTGAGCCAATTTTCAAACTTATAGAGAAAGTTAAATATTTATTTTATTTTGAGATAAAAGTAATGTCTCTTGATTAAGAAGTAGTATTTTGCAACATTGGTGTTATTGTTGAAGATTGCAAAGATGATGTAGCATTATATCTTGGTGTTTTTTCATGAGTTGTAGTAGTAGCAACCCACAAAATTTAATTGTTAGTGCTTTCAAGTTAGGTACAGTAATTCTATTTATCATATTTACAAATTCATCTTTGTTGTGTAAGTTTTTGTATCAACATCCAGGTATTGATTTCATAAAATAGATATGTAGTCTTTTAAGAAATTTTGATAGTTTTGGCCATATACATTGTCGTATGTCGTGAAGTCCTACTTGAGAATACACTGGGCACTTGGCTGTAGAAGATAAAATAATAACAATAATAATAATAATAGGTCCTAACACCTCTAATAAATTTATATAAACTTACAATTAAGACTAATAAGTATGCTTCAATCATAATTTTTTTTTTTTAGATTTTTCAATTAATTATAAAAGAATATATCAAAAATCCTAAAGAAATCTAGTCAAATTTTAGTCAAATTCTAAATAAATCATAGTCAAACCTTGATCAAATCCTAATAATCCTAATCAAATCCTAAATAAATCTTAGTCAAATCCTAATAAAATCTTAATTAAACGTTGTCGTGGTAGAGAGAATCTGCCTCAAGAAAGCACTGGGTTTCTGGTTGCAACTAAATACTCAATCAAGATCCAAAATAATAAAACCCTCAAAATTTTATAAAAGTTTTTCTTTTAGGGCTATTACACCTAATACATAAGCCTTATTTCACAAAAACACTCAACTATATCAAAATACTCTAAACCCTCATTCATCCGTAGGAGGGGAATTTTTCTCAAACTTCATTTATCTATAACTCTTAATCTAACCGTTCAAATCCGCTAAAATTTCACATGAAATACTGATGTGCTTTTAAAAACTAGTACAAAAAATTTCAACCGTTGATTCTTTATCGATCTTTAGATATCATAAAAACCCTAATAGTAGCTTTAAACCCTTGTTTACAAACACCCGTGTACTAAATTCTTCATATCTCACAAATCCAATGTCCAAATACTATAAAACTTTGATTTTTAGCTTTTTAGCACAAAGATTCATCTTCTTGAAAATTTTTAGACAAGAATTCATCCAAAAACTCAAGATATGGCAAAACCCATTACTATGAATAAAACGGCCTACTTACTGCCTTGGAATTCAAATTGTTATCTTTGACTCCCAATATCTCCTTCTTCAAAACTCTTATTGTAAAAATTCTTCCACATAAGATGTAGAGCTTGAAATCACCTCTCTAGCCGCACCTTCCGATCTCCAAAAGCTCTCATACAACTCTTCCAATCCTCAAAAGAGTGACAGTAGGTACAAAAAACAAGATTTCTAACCCTAGTCTCTGATTTTCGAATGGCCTCCTTGAAGTTGCCGAAACCCTTATTCTTGTTGCAGGCAGTCTCCTCAAAGCCTATTGGGCATGACCATTGACCAATAGGAATGAAGAACTTCACCCCTTGTCTTCATTCATCCTCACTTTGTCTTCATCCTTCCAAATAGGCCATTTAGTAGTTTAATTCTTCTTCTTTGGACTTCAATTGCCTCTCAAGACTTTATACTAAATATTTAGGCTCTATATAATTTAAAAGCCATAACCAAACTAAATAAAAATCTAAAATAAATTTTCTTACACTAACTCCCTTTAATTTATTTTACTAATAATTTTAATACACATCTAAACCTATAAACATATTATGCATTTTCAATGGATTTTACATACTGTAAGCAATTACAGTACGACAACGTTAATCAAGTCCTAACAACTCTAATTAAATCTTAAATAAATCCTAATCAAATTTGGATTAAATCCTAACCAAATTCTAATCAAATTCTAAATAAATCCTTAATACTTTGATCAAATCCTAAACATATCCTAAATAAATCCTACTCAAATTCTTAGGCAAATCCTACTCAAATCCTAATCAAATCCTAAAAATCTTAATCAAATCTTAAACATATCCTAAACATATCCTATTCAAATCCTAATCAAATCCTAATCAAATCGTAAACACCTTGATCAAATCCTAGCCAAATTCTAAATAAATCCTAATCAAATCCTAGTCAAATTTTAAATTTATCTTAATCAAACCTTAAAAAATTCTAATCTAATCTTAAATAAATCTTAATCAAATCTTAAAAAATCATAATCTAATTCTAAATAAATCTTAGTCAAATCCTAACAAATTTAGTCAAATCTTGATCAAAACCTAATCAAATCCTAATCAAATTCTAATCAAATCCTAAATAAATCTTAGTCAAACCTTAACAACCCTAATCAAATCCTAAATAAATCATAAATACCTTGGTTAAATCTTAAATAAATTCTAATCAAACCTTAAAGAAATCCTATTCAAATCCTAGTCAAATCTTGATCAAATCCTAAACATCTTGATCAAATTCTAATCAAATCTTAAACAAATCCTAGTCAAACTGAGATTAAATCCTAAACAAATCTTAATCAAATCTTAAAAAATTCTAATCTAATCTTAAACAAATTCTAGTCAAATCCTAACAATCCTAATAAAACCTTGATCAAATCTTAACCAAATCCTATTCAAATCCTATTCAAATCTTAATTAAATCCTAATCAAATTCTAAACAAATTCTAATCAAATTTTAATTAAATCCTAATCAAATCTTAATCAAATCCTAGTCAAATTTTAACTAAATCCTAACCAAATTTTAAATAAATCATAGTCAAATCTTAATCAAATCCTAAATAAATCTTAACTATATCCTAATTAAATCCTAAATAAATCATAGTCAAATCTTAAACAATCTTATTCAAATCCTAATCAAATCTTGATCAAATCCTAACTAAATCCTAATAAATCCTAATTAAATCCTAACAAATCCTATAACAGATTTAAATTATAATGGCTGATGATCTAACCATTGATCTTAGTGCAAATTTCATCCACCTCTCAACAATTAAGTTGACAACACATATAAAAAGTTTGAAAGAGATCCAAACTACTTAACAAAAGTTATGATCAATCTCTACTTGGTTGTCGGCCGCCCTCCTTCTCCAATCCTAATGTCAAATTTCCAATATAAACAACTTTTCTTTGTACCATTTGATCACTTTAAAAACTCATATACAAATAGAAAATCTTGTCTATTATCCATAAAAAAAACTTTCACTTCAATCCAATCAACAAATTACTAAATATCTAAAAAATTCTCATTGACCTTCAAACCTCAACTTCCGAGACTTTAGCGCATTTGAACTCTAATAACTCCCAATTGAACTATTTGATCTAGCTCAAAATTATAATATATGTTAATTACAATTCTAGTCACAAATCCTCAAAATTTCACCTATAAATATGAAATCAAATTCCTAAAAAGCTCAAATTTGTAAATCCCTCTTTACTTCATAAGATCCAAAGTCACTCAATACAACCTTAAGTTTGCAAAACTCTTATAAAGCCAATTCTTCTTCAAATCACTCAAATTCAAGACTAAAACACATCTTTTTAAGTCTGATGTCTAATTCTACTCTTCAATCTGCAAAAAAAGACTCAACCTACCATAGGCACATGGTTTTGTACCTTAGGATCTGATTCCAACCCAAACTCATAACTGGTCCTCTCCGGGTATCAACTCTAAGATTTTTAAGGTAAATTTTTTTAAAATCTCATAATATTCTTTTTTAAAGATGCCTATATTATTTATTTTTCTAATATACTTTGTTTTATCTTATTTATGGCTATACAAAGTAAGTAGAAGCCTCTCCTATAAAAAGGCAATATTAGCCTTTTAATTTTTTTTTACTTTCTTTTCTATTATCTATAATTTTAAGATAATTTGCTAAAATATTTCTATTTAAGCTCCTATATATTTTAATCATTCCTTCCCTCTTTCACCTAATGGCTGTATCACTACATGACAACGTGAAAACATCTAAAGCATGCAAAAATATCAGATCATGAGTGGCATGAGTACGTAGAGTCAGCCATATTGAGTCAAGAGTTCCAATATCAATACGTTGATTCAAATAGAGTAGTCATAGAGGGAGGAAAGAGTAATACTATGTGCACTTTAAATAGGAATTATTTACAATTATTATTGTTATCTCAAAAAGAATCAATATTGTATGAAAAGAAAGAATATTATTAGTGTCTTCAATTGCCTTGCAATGATTGGTTATTAAGAAATAGTAGGATTGAGGGTTGAAAGAGTTGATTTGGATTGAAGTATATGTGATAAAAATTGTTAGTTATAGAAAGTAGTATCGGCAATATCATACCTCAATTGGAGCTTTGATATCTACTGTCATTGTGTCTATAAGACGGTTATCCCAACAATGTCCAATATCCTTTTTTAAATTAGAGGAGAATTATGTTGCATATTAATTTTGCATATGAAGTCGTATTAAAGTTGTTATTCCTTTCATAATATTGTACTTCTAGAACGATTTAAGTAATTTATTTTTCTATTTATATAAAATATCTATTTATTTATAATTAAAAATAAAATTATTTTAATATATATATATATATTTATGATATGTTAAAAGAATGTTGTATAATTTTTCTAGTTTGTTAAATAAGGATAATATATATTTCAGTTTTATATCCTAAAAAAAATAGAATATCTTGAGATTTTTAAGAGTGATGATTTAAACTTTAAAATATGATATTATATTTAAATTAAAAATATATAATTTAATAATAAAAATATTATTTATAGTAATCTTATTAAAATCTTTTAAAAACTATCTAAATACTATTAAACAACATGATACTTATATAGAATGATGGATGTTAATTTCTTAAAGGATATGGAGTCTTTTATCAAAGCAAAGACTTTGAAGTTGGGATATAAAGATTTTGTGGATATAAAAAGATAACTTTATAATACAAATCAATGCAAAAATTTAATGTACAATTTTATTAAAGGCTTATAAATAATTGAAGCTATTGTTAGATCAAATAAGCATATATTGTATTTACTATTGGAAGATTTAATATTGTTACAAAACTAATATAAGTGATAGAAATTGATCAAGAGATTGAAAAAAAATAATTTTAATGCAAAGATCTAATAAAGAAATTACTTTTGGAAATAAAATAATTTTAAAACATGATTTATGAGGTTGCTGCGAAAAGAGGATTATGCACAAAATTAGAATTGGAAAAGAATAACCAATTTAAGGCTTGTAATTTAAAATAAACTGCAAATGATAAAAGATTGTTGTTTGAAAAATGAAATCATATAACAAAAAATATATCTAGTGATTCTAATGTATTCAAATTGATCAATTACAAATAACAATGGCAATCTTTCATCTGAAAGTTTAAATCTGAAAAAAAAGATGTTATGGATTTTTCTAAAGATTTTTTTCATCCAAAATATGGACAAATTTTCACATCCTTGATAAAAGACTATAGAGTGGATGTATATGTAATAACATGGTTGGATTTCCAAAGTATTATAAAAGTTACATCTTTTAAAAAAGGTGATACAATCACTAAATTTAAAAAAGAAGCTTGTATCTTATCACAATTGAATTATCCTAAGATTGTTAAGATATTTTATTGTAATTGTAGATTTGAATCAAATCATATTGGAAAATTTCTATTGGTATAGAAATAGGCAAGAAAAGCCTAATAAAATTATTATTTAATCACCAATCATTTTGGATGCCATTTTTAAATAAAATTGATGTAATTATTTAAATTCTAATACAATATTTTATCTTCATAACATAAAGATTGTTTATTATAATTTAAAGCTTGATAATATTATAATTGTGGATATTGAATTAAAAACAAGAAAAGAAAAGAAAAGATGGTTATATATATGTTAAATTAATTGACTTTGGTATATCTAAAGTTGAAGTATTTAGTACCAAAAAATATATATATATATATATATATATATATATACAAAATGTGATTACATAGCTTTTGAAGCAAGAAATTGCACAAAAATATTTGATGTATTTAAAGCAGATGTTTTTAGTTTTGGAATAGTTTGTTGTTATATTTTGACATGTGTTGAATACTATTACAATATACAAGATGCTTCTATCAATGTGAAGAAGAGACTACAAAGTTTAAATAATATTAATTATAATAAAAGACTTCAATTGTTGATTAAAAAATATTTAATAATAGAAAAGCTTTAAAAAATACCTTCATTTTTAAAAATAAATAAATACCTTAATAAAAATTTTAAAAATTTAAAAAATTTTAAAAAAAATCTTTGAAGATCAACTTATAAAAAATACAATAATTATATCTAATTCTAACATATGGCTATAGAAAGACTATTTTATATATTTTATATAAATTTTATTAAAATTAACTATAAATCTTTTTTTAAAATTTATAAAAATATGTAACTAAAGATGAGAAGTAATGATAAATTGAGTAAGGTATATAGAAGTAAATGTAATAATAGATCAATTTATCACCATTCAAATGTGAGTATTTTTAAATTTGATGATGATTCAAGGATAAAAAAATTTCTTGTTAATTTTATAGTATTATTTTTTCATACATGGAATTGGTGTGACATATATACACATACATTTGTTTATATATATATATATATATATATATATATAGAGAGAGAGAGAGAGAGAGAGAGAGAGAGAGAAAAAAAAAAAAAGAAAAAAAAAAAGAATAAATTT
The DNA here is from genome assembly GCA_036785485.1 of Physcomitrellopsis africana. Lineage (NCBI taxonomy): Eukaryota > Viridiplantae > Streptophyta > Bryopsida > Funariales > Funariaceae > Physcomitrellopsis > Physcomitrellopsis africana. The sequence goes on along the minus strand of JAWRVF010000211.1, from coordinate 352,082 downwards.
TTTTAATAAATAAAGTGAAAAAAAGAAGAAGAAGATAGATTATATATATATATATATATATATATATATATATATATATCATCATATAAAAAATAATTTTTAATAAGAAAAAATCATTTTCTATATTCTTGTATTGATCTAAAAACTATGAATAATTTTCTAAAGTGTTCTACAAAATCAACCTCTGATTGAGGATTTTAGAATTAGAAAAGCTACTCTTTAAAAATTACATGGTAGGTGTGATTTCGAATACTTATCATAGGCAAATTTATATTGTTAAAGACTTTCAAAAAAAAATATTGATAATAAGACATCTAATAAAATAATATTTTTATTAAATACAAATCATATTATAGAAGAAACATCTATTGGAAGTATAATTTTTTTATGGTATAATTTTATGGAACCTAAAAAATGACTATTTGGTAGAGATGAATAAAAATTTGAAATATTTACACATAAAAAGAAATGCTAAGAACCTTGAAGCAATAAAACAATTATTAACTAAAAAACTTCAAAAAAAAAACTTTCTTTTAATCTTTGATGATGTTTTGGATTTTAAAGATATAAAAAAATTAATAGATATTATAATGTTTAATATAAATGGAAGCAAGTTTATAGCTACTAGTCATAAATAGAATATATTAAAAAAAATTATATATAAAATATTCAAATTTGAATTAAAACCAATTACTAAAAATACAAATATAGAAATATTTTCTAAGCATGCTCTTCAAGATAGAAGCTATTATATGCCATATTTTTTAAGAAATTTATGGAAGTAATTAAAGCTTATGTTGGATATCTTTTAAATTTAGAAATTATAGATTCTTCTTTGAATGGACAAATAAGACTTTGTATATGGAACAAACTTTCCAAAGACTAAAAAGAGCTAATATATATTTTGATTCTAGAGACATTTGGATAATATTGAAGCCTAGTTTTAATGACCTTGGTGAAGAAGAAAAAACAATGTTTTTAGATGTGATATATTTTTTTTGCAAAGATACATGATTTGAGAATATTCATAAAGACAAAATTATTCAATTTTATGAAGATGAATTTAAAAATCATAAATAAATTATCATAAGTATTAAAAAAATTATTTATTGAAATAAAAAAAAAATTAAATTTTAAATGTTTATGACTTATTAGAAGACATGGATCATTAAATTTCTAGAGAAGATTTTAATAGAATTTAGAAATGGAATAAAAGTTACAGATTATTTATTGATTATGAACCAAACATATGATTTTTAATTTATTAAGCTATTCAATAAAAGATATATGTATAACTATTTTTTATAAGATGATATTTGAATTTTATTTTTGTAAAATATAATTTGATTTATATAGTAATTTTTGTAAGTTCTAACATATAAAATATACATTATATTACAAAATGATTTTAAAACTAGAAGCATATGTTTTAGAGATTATAAAAGTCATTTAAAATCATATGGTGGAATAAAAAATAAATTATTTCATCTTTATTTCTTAAGTTTTATAACATGTATAAATATGAAGATATTGACTTTAATTACAGAAAAATCAAAATAATTAAAGTGATTAAAGATTTATTTTTTAAAATCAAATAAAAAAATAATATTAAAATATAATATTAAAATAATTCTTGATCGTATATACTAAAAGTATATAAAAAAAACTTATTATATTAGAATTAATTGATTTATCAGCTCTAACATTTTTTTCTATTGATGCATCAAGTTTAAAGTTTTTAAAGACCTTGAGTTTAAATATTATTCAAAACTTGAAAACTTGATATTTCATAAAAGACAACATATGATTTTGAAAAATCTTGATTTAAAAGGTTGTGCAACTTTAAAAGATATTATCAACGTACTTTCAATTATGAAAAGATTAAAGAATTTAAATCTACAAAATTGTAATCATATTATAAGAGTAGGTAAGAAAGTACACTTGGAATCTTTTTTAATAAGCATTATTTAAAAAATATTTAACTTTATATATATTAAATTAAGGCTTTGATAATCTAACATGTATTCAAAAACTCCATTTTACACATATCATCCAATTGAAGAAGATTCATGCTAAGTTTGATGGCATGACAAGATTGAAGTTACTACCTTTTAAAGAATATAAGAAATTAGAACACATACCCTTGAGATTAAATAAACTTTTAAAAAATTATCTCTAAAAAATTATAAACAAATAAATACTAAAGATAATACCTTAAATATATTGATATCCTTGAAAATCTTAGATTTGGATGGTTGTGACAAAGTAGAGGCAATATATAGTAGCTTTGGCAATCTTAAGCTCTAAAAAAACTTTTTTTTGATAGATGTATCAATTTAAAGAAGATTCATGTTAAATTTGATGGTATAGCAAAATTAGAGCTAATATCTTTTTAAAATTGTAAGAAATTAAAATACATGCCTTTAGGATTAAATAAACTCTTGTCTTTAGAAATACTATCTTTAAGAAATTATAAAAAAAATGAATATAAAAGGTGATGCCTTTAATGCATCGACATCTTTGACAATCTTAAACATCATTAGATGTGAGCAATTGGAAGCAATACATGTTGGCTTTGGCAATCTTAAAGCTCTAAAAAAAACTCTATATTAGTAGATGTAACAATTTGAAGAAGATTCATACTAGATTTGATAATGTGACAAAGTTGAAGGTACTATCATTTGGTAATTGTAAGAAATTAGAAGATATGCCTTTGGAATGGAATAAGTTATCAATTTTAAAAGAACTATATCTAAAAATTATAAAATTGTGAACATTGAGAGTGATGCCTTTGATGCATTGATATATTTAATAATCTTAGATTTAAGAGGTTGTAAATAGGTAGAAGTAATACATATTAGCTTTGGCAATCTTAAAGCTCTAAAAAAATTCTATTTTCATGGATGTATCAATTTAAAAAAGATTGAAGTCAAATTCAATAGTATAACAAAGTTGAAGGTACTATCATTATGTGAGTGTAAAAAATTAGAATACATGCCTTTAGGATTAAATAAGCTCTTGTCTTTAGAAATACTATCTTTAAAAAATTATAAAAAGATGAATATTAAAAGCAATATTTTTGATGCATTAATATCTTTAACAATCTTAAATATCATTGGATGTAAGTAATTAGAAGCAATATATGTTAGCTTTAGCAATCTTAAAGCTCTAAAAAAATTCTATATTAATGGATGTATTAATTTGAAGAAGATTCATACTAAGTTTGATAATATGATAAAATTGAAGATATTATCATTTGGTAATCATGAAAAATTAGAAGATATGTCTTTGGGATGGAATAAGTTATCATCTTTGAAAGAACTATATTTAAGAAATTATAAAATGATAAATATTAAAGGTAATATCTTTGATGCATTGATATCTTTGATAATCTTAAATGTGGATAATTGTGAGAAATTAGAAGCAATATATATTGGTTTTGGCAATCTTGAAGCATTGGATGAACTTTGTTTTGACGGATATATAAATTTAAAAAAGACTCATGTTAGATTTGATAACATAATAAAATTGAAGCCACTATCATTTAAAAATTGTACAAAATTAGAAGACATATCTTTGGATGGAATAAGTTGTCATTTTTGGAAGAAAAATATCTAAAATATTATAAAAAGATGAGCATTAAAGGTGATCACTTTGATGCATTGACATCTTTGATAATCTTAAAAATAGATGGTTATAAACAAATAGAAGCAATACATATTGGCTTTAGCAATCTCATAGCATTTTAAAAATATATTTTAAAAATATATATAGAATTTTAAATATATATTTATGGTTATTGTGATAATTAAAATTTAATATATTATTAGCTTAATATTTATTAAAATTAAATAGAATATTATTTAATATAATATAAATTTATTTATTTTTATATATTAATAAATTGGTTAATTATATTATTTAAAAAGTAATATTAAAAATATTTTATAAAAAATTCTTTTAATTTTATAGAAAAAATCATATAAAGAATAATTAATTTTGGCTACTTATATTAATAGTATATAATAAAAAATATTCCACAATATTATCAAAGATTGGTATAATAAGCTATAAAGATATTATCTTTTAGGATTTAAAAAATAATAACAATTAAATTTTTTTATGTGTAGGATTAAATAAGAATAAATTTTATATATATTCTAATTGATACTAATTTAAGATTTGAGCTTCTACATAAATTGTTAAGTAGAAAATTATAATTTATAAATTATTTTAAGTATAATAGAAAGATATAATATTCTATATATAAAAATAAAATTTCTAATTACACAATAAATATATAAATGTTTTTTAAAAAATATATAAATTCTAATTTATTTTAGATTCTAAAAAAAAAATCTAAAACATATTATATCCATTAATTATAAAATAAATGCTATTAAAATATCTTATTAGACATGATATGTTCTTGTAATTTATTTTTATATTTTATTACCTTCAATTTTTTGAAGCTCAAAATTACCAATTACAAGTCTTGTTCGTTTTTTTTAAAAAAATCTTAAAATCTATCTAGAAGAAACAAAATCTTAGTAAAAAAAAATTATAGTTATTTCTATAAAAAACCAACTACATTTTATTTTATTTTATTTTAAAAGGTTAGAAAAAGAATAAGTTTTTTTCTAACCTTTTCTTCATCAAATTCTTCTTGTGCTTCTTTCTTGTTTTCTCTTTATATTCTGTTTTGCCTTATTTTTTCTTCTTTTCAAAATAAGAAAGAGAACAATAGAGACCAAAAGATACACTTAATAAGTCATTATACTTAAGAGGGAAGGCAAAATGCCACAACTTTCAAAACTTGTGATTAATTGAAAATCGAAAATGTATATATATTACTAATATATATACACATTAGGACGATGCACAAGATATGGCGGGAGGGAGAAGTTCCTCAACGTTGGCTGCTCTTGGAAAACTTGAAAGAAAACCTTGAAACTTGCAAACATTACGAACAATAGTTTGGAGTTATTGATCCCTTGTTCATGAAGCAACGCACTTAGCTGAACTGAGCTGGATGTGGGTTGTAACAAAATGTGGGATGCAAATATGAAAACGGCAGCTTCTGTAATCTAGCATCCAAGCAAGATCGATACATCACATGCTGCCGAGAACACACGTTGCCAGACTCGTCATTTAGAGAGGTTTTTGCAACACTTTTGCTCACTTTTGTTTCAACAATACTTATATGTTCGCCAGACATCAGAGCTGCATCAGAGGCTACAAACCATGTATAGGTAAGTTGGTTTTAGTGAAGAATCTGTGCTCCTCCAAATGCCATGTCACTGAAACGCTGAAATGTCAATGGCTAAACGCCATTTTAAGTGGGACTTGCCGACTCCTCTTCAACGTGAACATGGAGAGGATCTCCACACACGGCTACAACTATTTCTTAAAAAGTAAAGCAAACCTTTGTCTTGCATGTCTGCGGTTGCAAGGACCTCACATTGCAGTGAAGGAAGCAGTGGTTTGCCTCGGGATCAAAACTTAGTCGATCGATTAACTAGTTTTGCTTTAAAGCCAACTATTCATTCTTTACATGGCGAACAGTCCTTGGAAGGCACATTTGTCTCGTCTGAAGCTTTATTAGAAGGAGTGGAAACTGGTTCTGTGCTAATGAATGTAGGTTCTTCTGACACCATGTCTTGTGGGTCTTTCAACTGCAGATATATCTATTCACGGACCCGGAAAACCTTAAAGGAATGATTGTTGAACAAGAAAAAAGAGTGAAACCAGGAAAGGAGGAATGGTGAAAGCCTATGATTGCCTCAGAAAGATGTAGTTGGGAACCTCGGGATTTCATTTCTTCATATAATTCAATTATGACACATGAGTTCATGTGAATGGCTGCTTCAAATCAGAGAACTTAGGAAGAAATTTGAACACCATTTGCTTAAACTCTTTGTTTTCTGTTACAAGTCTGTGATCTGCTATTCAATTCCATTGTTATTTTTCTGAGGGAACAATGAACTTGAACAGTACATAGGGTCCCGAACCTCCTCTCCAATTATTGAGCTGTTTTGCTCTTGCGGAAGCTTTTCTTCTGTCTCTTCCTCATCCTCAGTACCCATATTAGGGCGTTGTTCACTAGCAGACCAGCCTCGACGAACTATAACTTTATTGGAGTCCCTTGAGATGAGCACAGCTCCAGTAGCCTCCTGAAAAGACAAGCTTAGAAGAAACTAAACACTGAAAACATGAGGGAGGAACACTAAGGCACACGCAAAAGAAATTCACGCGAGGAAGTCCATCTTTCTCAAGTGTTGACGTTTAGGATAGAAATGCTAAAAAAGCTGATGGTTAACATTCTGTACATGTCATGAGCTTCAAAATCAGCGTGACTACCAGAAAAGCCTATTCTATGAGTCAAACTCAACATGTAGAAAGTGATGGAGCACCCGAGGACATGCATACAACCTCTATTTCCTGATTTATCTTCTCCACCCGGATGCCCGTCGCTCTGTCATTCATACTGAATATGACAAAAAAGGTTGTTTCCGGAAGTAAAGATGTGTTGTCTTCGCCAAGACATCCACCATATTTTTCTTGTCTGTGAAGCTGAACGCCTTCAAATCAGTTTCTTGTATACATTATCTTTGGCTCTGTGCAAGATCTGCAAAATCCTGAATGTCATTTCCATCTGTCAAACTCTTCGTCATTAAAATCTTCCTGAAGGGCGCCTTGGTCCGACTATCAGCTAAAATTAGCGTAAAGTTATGCTACTTATTGCAATATGCACTGAAAATATCCTCTAACTTGGGCAGTTTCTGCGATACTGAAACAAGAGGCGAAGTACGTCACTCATAATCTTAAAGTTTCTTAAACATACACCATTCCTCTTATTGCATATGCTCCTTTATCGGAGATGGGTAGTCAAGTTCCATCTGCCCATCCACCTTGCTAACTCCTCCTCTTCATATTTGTTTCTTCCGAGCAGCCTACAAGAAAACATCCACCCAAAGAAACATTGCTCTTGAATTTAGAATTGAAACATTCATACTTGATAATATTCCAGGCCTCACTTCCGGATATCCTTTTAATCTCTGCAGAAAGGCATTCCATCAACCTCAATAACGATATGCACCAGAATTTGAAGCTCAAGCAATGGTTAGGACTCAGATCCTACCTGTTTTCACCGAGACAACAAAGGGAAAACTCGGACTAAATTGAGGAGATATGAGGTGAACTAAGTAGAAATTGAACTGCTACTTTATTCCGGCGGTCAGTTATAATTTGCAACTGTTACTTCAGTACCTCAGTCCTTTAAACTTTGAGAAGGTTGCGAAACTCTCCAGAACTCAATTTCTGTTCTAACTGACCGGTAGCCTATCTCCGTGTGGGGGAAAGGAGAACCCCCAAAGAAAGAAAGATTCAAAGATTTTAGTTAAAGAAGCAACCCGTTCTGATATCTTACATGACAGTTCTGCACAGAACGTACACCAAAAACGATGGAAGGAGTTTTTTCAGGTGGAATTGTCTTAACCGGGTTTGAGGTATTAACCAAACTGTGATACTTCGACACTGGGGAGAGCAGCATTCATTTTGCAGCAGATGTTTTTGGGAGGCATTGCTGCCCATCTGCGGACCCATTGAAAAATGCGTAGAGACTCATCGACGTCCGGTCAGCGTGGTGTGGACAAGTTTGTTGATCTGCAAAGTTTGCAAAATGGTAGCAGTTCCGGTGGGAGTATCGAGCCCACTTCAAATCGAGTGATAGGTGATGGAGACTCCATCGAAGATGTCTTGTGCTTTGATCGGAGATCCCCCTTGGTCAATACCGCACTTGGGCTGATGGGATATCAAGTGCCGCAGGTGCATTTTTCATTGTATTTCTGGGTTTTAGGGTTTTGGTTTCGTAAACCCGAAATTGGACTTGAACTAGGAAGAGTTATCTTTTGGTATATGGGTGTAAGAAAATTCTGCGGAGCGTGATGAAGTGCTTGAAGAGCTCATTCGAGTTTGTTTTCGGGTTGTGTAGGTCTGCGACCTTATGATGAGACATTGGATGGACATGCTTCATTTGCTCCTGCGTCATGACAGTTTGACAGCTCCAAAGCTGCGGCGAATGTTGGATAGTGCTGACTCTGTGTTGAAAGAATTGAAAGGTCTGATACCCTCATATTTATGTTGAGAGTGGATCCAAAAAGACAAACTCTTTGTGTTGCTCTCATAGTGCAGTCAGCTGTTGAAATTGTTCTGAAGTTCCTCAACCAGTTGTTGATATAGAGGTAGATTGTGAAGGAATCGGCATGCAGCTGATTTCACCAAACACCGTCTTGCATGGCAGGATTCTGGATCTACACCCGCATTGAATTAATCAGTTCATTTTGGGGGGGTGGGGGGGGGGGGACTTGGAATGCTTTTGTAATGCTGAAGAGCTTGATCGTTTTCTAGCTCTGTTCTTGCACAGGCCCACAAGCTCTGGAATTGATTGAGGCTCTACTGAAGGCAGCGGTACATATGAAGAGTATGCTACAAAAGAGCTTAGTAGACAACTGGACATTCGTGAGAACTAAATGCAGTGGCAGTGAAGTTAGTGATGCGGCGTGGGCTGTTGAGAAAATCCTTGAGTATGTGTCGAAGGAGAAAGAAGCTATTTACTGTCAGCTTAGCCCGATTGCCAGGTATTCCCCTACACTTGTGAAATTTCGAGAGCATCCAATGCAACCAGAATTACAGAAATTGTTGTCGGTACCTTTACTCGGAATCAATCAGTTTATGTGGAATGGAAACTCTTTCAATTGAAGCTATCTATGTTAATCCTACTCATCGTGCCCTGTGCAGCTCTAGTAGAGAGGCTTCAAAGAAGTAACTTGTAGCTTTTATATGAGTGTTCTTAGTGGATTCGATTGTGCGCAAATCATTCTTGTAAGTCTGTCTTTTGTAAGTTCTAACATGCGCAGTATTTGAACAGGTTACACGTATGGCGGCTTATGCCTACTCGTTTGAAGGAGGATCTGTCGGACCTTGCGAATGAATCCATGCGACGCCCGCTGCTATCTCTGAAACTAGAATCTGGTACATTCAGAGCTTTCGGTTTCATGGTTGCAAGCCTTGCACTTGCCCCTGATCTGCTTAATGAAGTTCGACGCCTTCTTCTGATGTGGTCAAGCTCAGTGTAAGTACAAGTTTATAAAACAGCTATCTGGGGGATGAATTCTTTAGTAGCTGAAAATTTAAGGTCGTCTACTCATATATTGAATCTGTTGATTTTGTAAATATTGGTCGCAGACTTAACTTGGGTATAAATTGTTAAGTGGGAGCAAGGATGCCAGAATTTCAGGTTCCGAAGTATACCTGTAGGTTAAGAGCGGGTCTTTTTGCAACATCTTCATTGACGTCATTATGATAATTGTTCCATTGAATATGGACTCAATGAAAACTGTTAAGCGTTAAATTTACCAACCTAAAAAAACTAGGTTGGATCTTGGTAGTTTTGTTTTGAGGGAAATGCCAATGCTGCTGAGCTTGCATGTTTTACTTTGCTGAGGAAAAGCTTATTGATTGTGGTACAAAGTTAAGCTGATTGGACAAGCCACTCATAATGGATAAATGTAGGTGTGCAGTGCGATTACTGGAGCTTCGTGCACAGCTTACAGTTGCAGTTCATAGTACTCTACAATACTCTTCAGGTTCTACCACACCTGAAGGTTTTTGGTTGCATGCCGTGCATTGCAACGGTCTGCGGCCTTTTCTTCAGGTCCTCACTGGAGCTCCTACAATTTCTGCTCTGAGCTACCTTGTAGAATTGATGGAAAGACGAGACTCTGGTGCAAGAACAGCAGAAAAGAGGCCAATAAAGGTACCAAACTGTGGGCGATCATCGAAACGGCAAAGACGAAACCTTGATATAGCTGACGAAGATCAGCCACTGGACAGCAGGTTGAAGAATATAAATGACGCTTTAACAAACAATCCTGCGATTTCGAGAGCAGAGGAAGAAGCCAGTGGCGTGGGGATGGAAACACATGCACTTGCAACTGATTCAAGCAAAAATAACCTGCATACCACTATTTCTGGGAGTCTGGAAGGTGCCTACAATTGTTCATCATGGTACGGAATTAAGCAACGATTGATTTATGCTGCATGAACTGCCACTGAAAGTTCCAAGCAATCATTGATTCATTCTGTCGTGTTGGCGCAGCTTGCTTTCCGCGAGATTGTAGTTAACCAGGTTCTCGGAGCTCAATGATTGCACCTCAAATATAAACGAAAATTTGTGTGTACTTTCCTTCATTTTTGAAGCTCCTTTTTCTTTGCTTCATTTTAAAAAGCTTCTTTTGTTCCGTACAGGGCCCCGCTGGCAGATTTTTTACATTGGTCAAGTTTTGCATCGCAGCTTCTTTTCCAGCATGAAGGTATGGGCTCATCCAGCCGTAAGAGTGCTGCAGATTTTCTGGGCTGGTTGATGTGCCCTTCAAGTGCAGAGAGGAGAGCTTCCGTTATTACTGATGTTTTACAAGCTGCAGAAGATTGGCATTCCATGTGCAACGAAAGGAAGGCTGAAAGCACTCAAACGTTGAGAAGATCTGACCATAGAAGGAAGTTTTTGGATTTGAAGTACAAGAATGAAACGGAGAACCTCCCCTTCACACTCTGCAGCCTATGTGGAGCTCCTGTTAATTGCTCTGGTCATCTTGCCAGTAGTGGATCACATTGCATCCCGAAATCTTCCCCATTACAAAATCTGATAGCGTGGTTACTGAGATTGTGTAGCCTTGGAAGAGAGCTTCAATCCCTGCATTCAGAAGGTAGTATCTTACAGCAATATTTCTGGATTAATTTTTCCGATCGTTTCTGAGGTCCGCAGGTCTTGAAAAGAAGACTTTAGTGTCTGTTTTGCATCTTGTACGATACTATTGATCTGTGGCTTTCTTACTCATAAGTACATACTCAAATTTCTTTTATAAATGTGTTCCGAACCTGGGCTTCTGGTAGCGGCCCTGATTAGAAGAGGCTAAGTATTTGCAGTAGTACACGCGGACGGTGTCTTTGTAGAGGCTTTCACCTGTTCTATTGAATGTGCTCAGTTTCTACAGCATCGACAAGAGACCTGAAACTCCTTATCTTGAAGTTCCCAATTAAGAACACTGTCGTTAGTGCTGTTTATATATACATACACACATGGGTGTTTTCGTTCCTCTTGATTGTTCTGACTAGGCGTGTTTTTCATTCCTCAACAGACAGCAAGAGCGATAGCAAGCATCAGAGCTACCACGATGGAAGGTGGAGAGTATTTCGGACACTGCCAACAGCTTCTATTTCTTCAGACTCAAATTTTTGGATTCCTCAGATTGGCGGCTTGCTTTTTTCTATGATACTACTGGGTATTACCTCCTGGTCCGAGGTACCATTATCACCACGATCCTGTTGCGCAGTGTGTGAAGATCTCCATTGTGTGAGCTGCTGTTCTCTGAACCGACACAAGTCTTCTGAGCCTCCACACCGCACAGAACATTTAAAAGATGATGCGAGAATTGACGATGATCTCAGCTGGGTTCCGTTTGCTTCTGCCCTTGTTACTCACCTTGATATCAATTTTTGTGTTACTAGTTCAGCACCGCCTGCAGTTTCTGATTGTGAGCTTGGTGTCAGGAGGTTTGTTGCAGCCTGTGTTCATCACTGGGTCCAATTGATGAACCAGTCAACTGGTAGGAGTCCACAATTTGATGTTGGAATTAAGTATGATAGACGTGTTCAAGTCCTAGAGGATTTACACACACGGGTCATAGCCTGGGCTGATGCGACTGGTGCGGGTACTGAGTTGGCTCAGGCTTTTGGAGATTTAAAATTGCAGACAGAACAATTCAAAGCATTTTTGTAATACATGAGGGATGGTCCCTGGTATATGGTCCGCAAAATTTTCGTAAAACAAGAAACAGTGATTAAGATTATTTCTTGTATCCATGTCAAGTCCATATTGTCTTTCCTTCACTTATTTTTCAGTGCCCAAACATGAACTTCCTGGTATGGGGTTATACTATACCTCATTGTAATGAACGTGCCCCCGCAAGTGATGTGAAAAGTCTTGTGAATTCCATCACATGATGTGTACAAAGCCTAGTCTTGGACAAAGAAAAATATGCCGTCAGACTTGACACCCTGGAGGATCTGCATATGGAAGCTTAGTATTGAGCGTTGAATCAGTAAAAGAGGGAGGGTTACGCCTGTACTGTAATGGGGATAGCAGTCGTTTCCCCTTTTTTTTTTACTGTCAGGACAATGCCAACCCTCAATCTTAACCACTCTTAACATCTACTTGACTTTTGGCCGTTTCAGCTTAGTCGCTTCCACAGCTCCAGCTGCTTATCCATCACAGTTCAGTCGCATGATTTCCTTATAATAACTATATCACATACTTCGGCGAATAGAGCACGCTGACAGACTTACCTTAATTATGATCCCTCTGTACTTGAACAAACTTTCCCTGCTTGGGCTCGGCTCTCTTCGCAATAGACTAGGTGGTGAGTAATGCAGTGTGGCCTGCCTGACACAGCTAATGAAGATCAGATATTCAAATGACCGAGACTCTACATATGTTCATAAAGAGAAGACAATCTGTAAAACAAACCTACTGTACGATTTCAACTGCGGACGCTGAACCCCCAAACTACCGCTCTGGTTCAACAACACCGATACCCACTTTTTACAAATGTACGACAGAACGTAAGTACTCGAGGTCAATGAGTTGGGTCAGACCGCGGTAGTCTACAATGGCCGTATCTGTAGAGAGCTTGTACTCCGAAGCTGAGCAAAGATGCTACCAAATAGAGTATAGACCTTCAATCCAACGCCCGGAACCGTGCAGATATTGTGGGAGGCAGTACATCGAAAGAGTTATGACCCAAGAAGAACTTTGGACCGCTTTTCTTAAAGGAAGGGGGAGAAATTTTTTAAAATAAATAAATAAAAAAGCAAAGTCCATGGAAGATAGATCCCACTTGTAATGAAGTTCGTTGCTGCGCTTGCCGCATCGGCACCAACAGCAACGACAAGTATGCAATCAAATGCTTTCCTGAACCTCGAGGTTTACTGTTTCGACTGCTAAAACTGTGTGATGAATGGCCTCTCGGACGCCAGCTTCCCTCTTGTCTCACAGACACCCCAATGGGCTTTGTGGCCAAAGTTCAAATTGTGTGCGTGTGTAAAGTGCATGGGGACGAGGCGGAGAATCCGAGATTTGGCACAATTGTTTACTTTACACACACATACCCAGATATATATATATATATATATATACATACATACACACACAGGGTGTTGCTAATGCCACCACAGTTTTTGTTATTGCCACCACAACCCGCCACTGACTAGACTTTTTTTTTATAATTCCAACCAAAAAAATTCTGTTAAATGAAATCGTTTTTAAAGGTATTGAACAAAAAAAAAATTGAGTATGAAAAGTATAGAACAAAAATTGCATGTAATAGATGGGATTGTGGTGGCAGAAGTAAAAATTGTGGTGGCATTAGTAATACCCTCTGCATTTTTATTTATTTTTCTTCTTCTTCTTCTTCTCACTTCATGTGCGTGTTTTGTGTATGTGTTGAGTCCCGAGGTGGATTTGTTATCTGCTTTGCAGGATTGCTCCCAAAAGCCTCAATTCTTATTCTTAGTATAATCAATTCAAACAACGCCTCGAAGGCTGCATTGAGTTTGTCAAACTTGAGGGGCCTCGGTGGTTGCGTGGAGCCACGTGGACTCTCCACGACCAAGAGATAAGACGGCCCATGACCTGGCGGCGATGACGTGGCCTCCTTCATATTGAATCAATTTCACCAGTGCTTTTTTTTTTTTTTTTCTTTATTCCTTGTTGAATTTTTTTCGTTTTTTTATTTTTCGTCAATTATAGTCATATTCTTTCTTTTTATCGTTTTTTTTCGTTTTTATACATTTTATCGAAAAAGTTCTGCACTACTTTAATTCCTCCTATAGTCTGGATGTATGTTGAGGATCCAAGCACGTTGGCTGTGTTTGAATTGACTATACAGACACATTCACATGCACGTAATAGTATTGTTAAATAAATAAATAAACAAATAAAATCCATAGTGTTCATGTAGAGAACAATAAAATTGTGGACTTTCATTATTTAATAATGAAATTGTGGGATTTCTTTATATAGAAAGGTACCCAAAATTTTAATAATAAAATTAATGGATGGAATCAACTATTTTGGGAAATCCCAATTTACAGAATATTAACCTAGAATAAGAATAATAATAGTAATAATAATGCTGTTTATTATTTTGTAAGAATCTACAACAATTTCTGGATAATGCTTTTTGCTAAAAGAATGTAGCTCATATTCAGCTGCAACCAGAAAACTGCTTTCTCAATCTTTTGGAAGTTAATCCTTTTACAGTATAAAGTTGTATGCAGATTTGCTAAAGCCAAACTTTAGACTATCAGAATATCCATTTTCATATTTAAATCCATAATTCATCAAAATTAAATATAGTAAGTTTTAAAAATACACAAACATGTAGATTCTGTGTATGTACGTGTATATATATATATATATATATATATGTACCGCAAGAGAGAGACAAGAACATGAACTATTTGTTTTGGAAGGCTTGACTGAAAGAATCACTGCAATATAATTCAAGAACTTTTTGAATTATACAGACACCATACTTGTTCACAATGCATTGAAGCAAGTGGTTTAAAAAAGTGGTATGAAACAACTTTTAACCAGAAATATTGGAGATCTAAAATTCTATTATACTCGGTTTGTATACATGAATGAACTAGCTAGAAAAAAAAAGTAAATCTTCAAGGAAAATACTCAAATGTTTATAGAACCTCCATGTAGTATCGATCATTTCTAAATAAAGAAAAGAAAAAACAATACCTATGTGTAATCGTATTGCCATCTTTACACATGACATGTATTTAAATCAGAGAAAACCCAAAACTCTTTTGTGATTACAATAAATAAATAAATATTATACATTCAAACACATACACACATCATACAAGTTTACAACAAACCTACACAATCTTTGCTACAAATAAGAGAAAAACTGAAACCCTGTATACTTTGATGCTAGAAATAAATAAAATTCTTCAAGTATTAACTATGATATCCATTCAATTCTTATTATTACATTACTAAAGACCAACCAATAATATTAAATAAAACATGAATGAAATGATTAATTAAAAAAATTAGCATTGTCAATTAAAGATAAATACAGAATAAGAAGAATTAAAATTTTATAAATAGCTTAAAATAGAAGATTACATAAAGAAAAGCATTTTATTTGAGTTTATGTATAACCATCATAGGAAATATATTCTTAAAAAAACCTGACTTCAAAATTCAAATAGGTATCATGTTTTAGATGTTTTGAATAACTAATTCTGAAAGTTATTGGTTTTTATTTCAAATGTTTAGATAAGAAATTAAATCTATACTCACAAACAACACAACAATCATGTTGTATTTGCATTTGAAAACATGTTTAATTGTGTGTTTTACCCAAAGTTGTTCAGAATTACTAAAACACCTTCAGGTGATTTTTATAATGACATAATAAACAACCTTCTGATCAATTATTTCAAATCTTTTTAATGATTTTAATATATTTCTGAAATCAAGCTATGTTTAGCATTCGAGATTTTTTTTCAATCCTTAAGCATTGGTAAAAAGAAAGGTGGGAAATATATATATATATATATATATATATATATATATATTTGTTTCTAATGCTTCTCTAAAAGAAAAGAAAAGAAAAAATTTATTTACTTTTCCTCCACCTTTGCGAAATCCCCGCCAAACCCCTCACATACACAAAAATTCTTCTTTTATCGTATAAATAAATAAAACCTCAATGTGCTACACATGGTGAATTGCCACGGTGGAAGAGAACCCCTCAAAGGACCTGTGAAAAGGCCAGTGTCAAGTGTTTTGCTGTTATATATTCTGCTCTAACGTCTGCTACAAAGCCCATGCATAGGAATATCTTACATAGATACCTGGGGTCTTGAATAGGATGGATTGTCATACACATGAAAAGCTCCAGTTATTAATACTGTTATTCCGGCATTATTATTATTATTACTACTATTATTATATTCCTCCTCCAGTATCCCTCTGGTGGTCTCTAGTGGACTTCAATCGCAGCGGATAGGATGCAATAGATGGATGAGTGTATGCGGATGAATGTATACTTATGGATGGGTGAAATTTAGCTGAAGGCTCTCCTCTCCGGTCTCTCACGACTTGGCCCACAGCAGCAACAGCCACCAGCACGAGCTACCGTCAACTGAGCACTTTCTGCGACGACGACGAGGAAGTGGAGGAGGAGGAGGAGCAGTAGCACAAGACGAAGAAAAAGAAGAACCAGATGCTCATGAGGCACAGCATGCAACCTACACAGCACACACACCCACAGACAGAGACAGAGGGAACCGCTAGGGGTTGGCACCGTCAAAAGGCCTCCAGACTGCTGCACTGCATTGCGTGTGACAGCCAGACACACACCCACACCCAGACGATGAGCAGCACGCAGCGTCACCAGCAGCAACAGCAGCGGGGAGTGGCTGTGCGTGCCTGGCTGCCTGACAGGACAGAAAGTGAAAGGAAAATGAAAGGGAGCCCCAAGAATGGCCCTCCAGCTCTCCTGCACCAGGTCCCCCCTTACCAAGTCCAAACTCCACCACACCACCAAACAAAACCTCTCCTTCTAGAGCCATTCTCAACACCTTGGGGGAGCAGGCTTCATAGTTGGCTCTGGTGAGCATCCGTGCATGGTTACAACTCCTACGTTTTTCATGCTTTGGTATTTCACAGGGAGGTAAAGATGCCAGGGCAAGGAGAAAAAAGAAAACTTGAACTAGTCTATCTTAGCAAACAAACATCTGAATTTGTCCAACAAATTAAAATTATAAAAGCTAAACAATTTAGAAGATGCTTTACATTGAATGTTGCTTTAAAAGACAATAAGCAACACCATGTTGTGATTGGGCTATACCACAAAATATAAAAGGTCTACATGAATTTTCTAAATGGATCATAGCCAAAAATTATTTTTAAGGTCACATTTGTACCATTAATTTTTTTTGTTTTTAAGCACAATATTTAAATAGAGGAAATTATAAAATTAAAATAATTTTTTTTTTGCAAAAAAACAAAAACAAATAATTGTTGCTTAAACTACATTACAAATATAATAGATTTGAATCAAACAATTGATATAAAGAGACATTACAATTCTTAACTTATACACTCTAAACTTTGCTAAAGGATAATATTAGCTTTAGAAATAAATATTAATCATGACTTGTAAAAATTGTAAGTGAATCCTTGCTATAGACTAGAATTTCGTAGAATAATTTATTGATAAAAGTAGTGCAAAGAGAATATCAACCAAAATGGGAAAATAATTTTTAAAATAAAAAATAAATAGTGTTTGCAATTCTAACCAATGCTCTACAAGATTTTGATTTTAAAATATAATAACAAAAAATATCAAGTTTGAATAGAAAAAAATCATATATAAAGCATGTGTCTTAGATAGATTTGTTTGTTATATACTAATATTCTATCAATAAAAATAAATAAATAAATAAATAACATCTTTTGTAAATTGTATTGCTAAATCAGATTAAAACATGCTGAGAGGTCACATAATTCTTCCTAAGGTTAAAAAATTTATAAATGAACCAACATCATTTTTAGAAACTACCATATTTAATGGATTGATTGTAAGACAAAAAGTGAGAGAAAATAAGTTAGCTCTTTGGCACATTTGGCACAAGTCTCTAGCTACCAACACATGAAGAGGCATGTCATTCTGTAATGCATCTACTAAGAAAGAAAAAATTGGGAAGTTTTAATATCCTAAAATATATTAATTTAAAATAAAACTATAAAAAATACATGTGCAATAAGTTTTGTAAGTTATTTGAGATAATGTAAAGAATTCTTTTGCAAAAAAGCTAAAGTCAGATGAGTTTGTAAATATTATCATTTTCACTTTTTCACTTTTTTCACTCAGTTTTTGCTTGATTGAGGATGATGAAGTAAATTTACTTTATGTTCCAAAATTTGAACCTTTGTAAGTGTTTGGTGAAACCTATTAGAGCATTGTGAGTGCTCATAGTACTTACAATTCAAGTCATAATGTATTGTCTTGCAAAAACTTCATGTTCTTGGTCTTTAAAAACATAAAGTTTTCATGGCAAACCAAGATATATATATATATATAAACAAAAATCAAATTTTAGTTTGTTGATAAAAATAAAACATAAATTTTTTTCCAATGCTTGTCTCTCAAAAGAGCACAGAATCCTCTTGGAAGCCAAAATCTCACTCCTTTCCACCACCAACTAATTATACACAAACAAAAAATTGAACCAAGATATGTCCAAGGAGAATTGGCTATTTCAGCCTAAGTCAAAGCTGGCCTGGGATGCATGGAAGTAATTGTTAGAGAAAAAGATGGGGAGAAGATGTAACTGGTTGACAACATTAGAGGAGCAACAGTGGAGGGAGGTTTAAAGATTTTTCACCAAGAATAGAGCAGATAAAGCTCCATATATACTTCCCATGGAAAGATGCATCAACCATCTAGCAAGGTTGGTCAATACATCTTCCTCACTCTTGAGAAGATGCTTGTAGCTAGCACACAAGTTTTATTCTCATGTGCACTTACCTAGTAATGTCAATACAAAAAGAATCCTTTTGCCTCTTGTTTGGTTGTTTATATTCTTTCTTGTTGTTTTCTTATCTTCATCTTTTCCTTGCACCACCAAGTATTGAAAACACCAATGTTTGTCAAAAGAAGGATTTTATCCAGTGGACAAGGTCTTGGGCCAACCCCACTTGGCATTGAAGTCATGTCTCCTTCCCAACAATCACATTCAGACACGTGGTCTCTGGTAATTGACCGTTGTAGATAAGAAGTACAGAAGGAGGGGAGATGCAAGAGGAGGCCCCTTATCCCTGCTCTTCACAAAAGCAAAAGTGAGTGTGGATTCACACCTATCCTTTACTTTTTGAAAGTTTTTTAGTGTAGCAACATAGCCCACAATCTTTTGTCTCTCTCTTAACGCTTTGGAGAAGAAGAAAGAAGAAGAATATCCTCACTATTTATAAGCACACGGGCAGGATGGGCACTTAACGAATGATCTGGATAGAAGAAGGAAACGAGAGCCATTAAATGTGAGCGCCCGCCAGAAGACCAGTCAAAGTTGAGCTAAGCTTAGCTGGAGCTCCAATGTCATGCGAAAAGAAGGTGAGCCCTCCCTCCTTCCAAAAGGTGGGTGGGATCCATCCATCCTCCTTTAGGTCCAGAGCGCTCTTCTGTGCTTCCACTACTTGTACTTGTGTGCTTTTCCCACTCAAGACTCTTTTGTCTTCTCCATGACCTTGCCCGGCCCGTTCCCTTATTTTCCCCCAACAGATACAAAAAATAGCTAAAGGGCTTGGATGCGGCTGGATTCTGTGAAGGAATCTGGACGGTCCAATTCGCTTTCTTCTCGTGCTTGATAGTCTGGTTCCGTGTCACAGCCACACTTGGTGATGACGTGCACGTTTCAGCACACATGAGCAGATACTCGATCAAACTTGTCTATTTACAGATTTGTTTTAACAATCTGGATCGAACAATTTGGTATCATCAGAGTCTCTGTTGTGGAATTAGCTCAGCCTCAACATTATCCATTCTCCTTTGTAAAAACTCATAGCTTACTAGAAACTTTTAGAAAAAAACTTGACATTGCCAAGTTACTGACTTTTGTTTGAAGGTTTTTGCTATGAGAAAGAAAGAAAGAAAAAGTTAAGTCTTTCATTCTAGATACCTGCCCCTTGGCTCAAATTTTTGTTCCGAAAAGCAAATTATGGGGATGTCCAGAGCGCTCTTCTGTGCTTCCACAATTGCATGAAGAGATAATGCAATAAAAAAAAGAAAAAGAGAAAAAATGCATGCAAATCAGTTGGGAAATGGGAAGTCACACATAGCGCAGATAACTATAAGAAGAGACTTTTCAGGGTGCAGAGCTCAACATATCTGGTTGATTTTGAGCACGATATCCACCACTGCCTTGGAAGCCAAAACATCAGTAAGGGACCTCCAGAATTAGCGGCCCGCCAAACTTAGCGGCGGTCAGCCAAACTCAACCAAGTTCCCTTCGCTCCTTCCCTTGCGACCTCCCCGCTCCCAAGAGCCGAGAGCGGATCCATGCTTTGGTCACACACAGCCTAAGTGGAAAACCAATTGTCAGAATTTTACTAAAAATACTTTGTGGCCGACAATGGAGATTGAGTTTAATGGGAATCGAATCGTGGGATTTAACTCGGAGCATTATTATTCTTTGTTTCGAAGATGGGAGGGCGTGTGCATTGAATTGGAAAAAGTTTTGTATAGTGGCGCGTCAGAAATTGCACACTGAACAGCATAGTTCGCGGTATGGACGCTGTTCTCACTGCGGCTGTCGTGATCCGATGCTGGGAATTATCCTGAATCGTGTTGGATGCATGGACTTACTGCTTTGCGTGTAATATCTGCTTTAGTGCAACTCTACGAGAGAATCGTAGGTGATATCGAGCGACCGAGCGATAGAGAAGTTTGTGGCGTTGTTGTGGTTTCAGGTTTCGTGGAAGGAGGGGAGTTTCAGATATCAAATAGTTACTTCAATCGTCTGTGATAGATCAATGAATCGGTTACTATGTCAATGAATTGGAGAGGCCATGCAGAGCCTGTCAGACGGCGAGTGATTAGGTTGACGAGTATTTGTCCTGCATCCTGACACCTTCTGACCCGTCAAGGACTTTTTTGGTGTTTGTCGCTTGCAGAGCTTTCTCATTGTTGATTGTTTTGTAATGTTATTTTTATTCTTTTTCTCCTCCTTCCCCTCCCCATCCCCCCTATAGGTCTCAACTCAGCTTCCTCCATCTTTCGTCCTCGCACAGCAGGCTTCTTTCGCTAGCCAGCTCTCCTCTTGTGCCTTCCGTTGCTTGATCGTGCGTGATCGTGCATTGCTCCAGCTAATCTAAGCACCACTCTTCCGTGCCTGCCATTGTGCTCTCTCGTCCTTGTTGTCTGTGCTGTTGCCGAATGAGCCATCAAGCTCGTACTCCTTTTTCTACTTCATTTCCAGTGTAGATCGTAGGTTTGTCCTTCGCAAAGCAACTTCAGAGGTAGTTATAGTTGTCAAGCAATTGCAGATCACCGTGTGGTTTAGATGCACTTGTCTTCGTAATCCTCCATAGCTGTGACGTTCGTTCTTCAAAATCGCGTACTCTTTTTGACGTTCCTGCTCATGGCAAATCTTGTAGACCATTCTCAAGTCCTCAACACCTTCTGAGATGTACAGCTGCGAAGGTGGAGCTTCTGTGAATCTTCGAAGAGGTCTGCAAGGAACAAGACCACCAGTACAAATTATGGATATTGAGGGACACATACCTGTAGTTTATTCAGTCGTGCTTTTCAAGGTTCAAAGTGGCTACTCAAATTCCATGCACTATATTTGCAAAGGTTCCTCTTCACCATACGCTAGCTGTGACTGAGGTTTTCTCAACGCTGTCCGAGGAAGGTAGTATGCCGCCAGGAGTAGAGGTTGCTGATTCGGGAGAATCAAAAGGACCGACGTGGAGCTCACGCAACAGTCATACGAATGCTTGGTTTACATCGGCGGTTGAACTTCCGTCCACCTTAGTCTCCAGAGTGGACCAGGTGTGTGTGCCGCGCTCCTGCAAGCCAATTGTCTCATTTAATCTCACTGTCCATGAATATTCCGTAAACATACAGTTCAGAATGCGGCGTTGTCTTGGCAGCTTGGTTGCATCTAACTGCTCAAGAACGTCGAATTAATGCTTTATTCCCACTCCAATCCAACTTGTAAAGCTCATCGTAGACGATCTGGAAGAGCCATATAGTGCATGGCTTTGTCTCGGCAAACATACTGCAGATTAGTGACAAGAGGAACAAGAAGAAGCAGAGATTTGGATATTAGGCCTCAAGTTTCGAAGGGAAGGGTGTTTTCACCAGTAGATCACAACCGGTGTTTCCCGCTAGTTCACAAAATGGAAGGAAAAGAATAATGGAAAAAAATGAAAAAAAAGAGAAATGTTTAGTACATCTGTATCAACAGGTATCTCTTGAAATTTTTTTAGTTTTGTGGAGCACTAGGATTCACTTATGGTGTTAATTGTCTACGATGTGAGTCAGCGTGTGAAGAGATCGTGTAGCAGTGATGTAGGCATTAATGTGACATCCCATCTCAATGCAGGTTCCAACCTCACTGGTAGGATTCACGCTGCCATGGTATCCGGGCGCCAGAAGCGAATCGAAGTCACAACCGCAACGAGGTCAAGAGTTTGCGGGGTTCTGGACGGACCAGAGCTTTGTAGGATCAAACAAACCTGTAGAACTTCCCAGACCCATGGATGAAGCAAAATCTGTGGGCAAATCCTCAGTAGCAGATAGCGGAGCTTGTAACCCTGGTGTGGATATTCCAAAACCCATTGAGACAGCGCCTGCGAGGTCTGCAGACTGCCACAATTTGCCCCAGGTTGGTAAATGCCGGCATGAAGGGGAAACCATGCCTTTTCATCTCTCCCCTGCAGGTTCCAAACAAGATTCAAACTCACCAATGCGCTCAAACATGCTCCCGAATATTAGCCAAGAATGTCTGGTAAGTCAGGGTCAAGGTGCGAACTCTGCGAAAGTGCACTCTGTGGAGAGCTTACAACGGCAACAATCCTCTAGGGGTGATAAGGACAGCCATAATCCGATGATCCAGGATGCTGCTATCCGGAGAGTAGACGAAACCAGCATTCTCTCATCCAGAAGAAGTTCTGCCCATCATTCGTCCCGCTCTTTGTGTCAAGGTCCTCTTCTGGAAGAAACAATCAAGAACAATCCTCCTCACTTACTGCCACAGCCGCCCGGAAGCGACGAGGTCGTACACGTGACCAAAGCAGAGTTGTCAAACTTGATGGAAGAAATCTTTCCTAGAAACACAAATAGCCTTGCTCAACTTAAAATCGGAAACCCTACGCCAAAAATGAATGAGATCCTGAGTCGAGTGTCCAAAGATCCAGTGCTGGGTGGTTCGTCTCGAGTGACGCGCTCCAGTGAATCCCAGGAAGAGAGAGTAGCTAAAGCACCAACCTCCTTGCCAACATCGCCTCGCTCCATCACCAAAGAGTCTCGGGCATCAAAGCTTTTTAAGAAATTTAAGCTTTCCGGACCTAGTTCGCGAGGCAACAATGAAATTGCCAGCACTTGCATGAAATCAGGTATGCTGAGATGTGACTTTGTTGACTTTGATAAATGAAAGTTCTCATTCCCATATGTTGGATGTCTCAATTTCTATGCTTTCTTACACCTACAGGGTCCTCAGATCCCTTCTCATGTCTTTTTAGCTTTTAGCAGTTCTCTTTTCCCTCCTTTATAACACCATCATAGCGGAGGTCTATGTGAAGACAAAAGTCGGTTCGCTTGGAAGTCAAAAGGATCTAACAAGGTAATGAACCGTTTCGTCTAAATGGTAGGAGAATGCTTAGAAGTTTTGTAGTCGTCTGAATGTAGTATTTTACAGAGCCTGGTCCGATTGCAGGTGGGCGGAATAGCTTGGAGGGAGCTGGAAATCTGTTGAAGGAAAATGGATCAAATGTAGCAAGAGATCTCGTTAATTCACTAGAACAAAAGTTTGAGAAGAGCTTGGAGCCACACAAAGTGGACATCGCGAATGGGATGCGGTCTGATCATAGTTTTGAAAAACCATCTGACGAGTGCGGCTCAGACGGCAATCGGATCAAACCTGCACATGTACCCACCATACAGTCGGAGTGTTTGAAAGCGGATAGCAACAGTTTTGCTAGATCTGACAATGGCTCACAACCAATTGTCCGAGCTCAAGAAGGTAATGCAGCATTACAGGAGCATGCGACGCAGAAGAAGAGTAGCTCACGATGGCTTTTCAAATGGAAGTGGGGGTTAAAGCCTTCTGCTAAGGTCGCCAAAGCGTCAGTAAAACGCATGGAAACTCCAAGTCCGAGAGTTGTGAATACAGATTCAGCCATTTCACCAACTGCAGAGATCATGAGTGATGCTCATAACTCGTTTTACACCAAGTCAGATCGATTTTCGAGTTCGGGAATCGGTGGGAAACGTTCTCCAAGTAGCAGATTGACGCACAGGCGAGGATCATCTTGGGGCTGTGCCTCTCATACTTGTACAGCAACCATAAACAATGGCATCAGAATTATCCAAAGGTCACGCTTACTAGATGAAAATGGTGTAATTGATGGTTCCCAAGCTTTTGTTGGATCCGAAGTGGACAGTGTTGATTGTGGTAGGACGCAGAGTTTCAGGGATTGCCAGGATAGCTTTCCGTTGATGGAAAGCCCGAGGAAAAGTTTGGGAAGCTTCAGAAGTGCTGGAGTGCAGAGTTTTAGGAAGAGTGATGTCTTTGAGGATTGCCTTGGAAGCTTTCGAAGTATCGGCAGTCCAGTAAGTTTCAGTGGAAGCTTCAGAAGCGTTGACAGCCCGAGTATGAACCGCATTGGTGGTAGAAATAGATTTCCTTCTGTTGAGGAGATTGAATGGGATAGCCGCTTACCGCCACCATTGCAAGGGGATCAAACTCTAAGGATTGGAGACGTTGCTGCGTTGTGTAATTCATCTCTGAAGTTCGTCTTCAAATGTAGAGAAATTCAGCATTTCAACAGATTTTTGAGACGTCAGAAAAGGCGCCTGCTCGGTTGGTTGGAGAAAGGAAATACCGATCGCTTCAACGTCGTCCGGTCGGGGGCAGATGTTGGTACGTTCTTTCTCTTGTTTTATCAACTAATTCTAACCGTATCCATCCCTCACGGTTTCAGTGGTGGATTGATGATGTTCAGAATGGCACTCATAGTTCTCAGTGTGGGCTGTTGGCAGAAGTGAGTTCCATGGTGTCGGCGATGTGCTACGCCTGGTTTCTGGAGAACACGGTTCCGAAAGTGACAGGGGCGACATGGCATGCAGTTCCTGTGATCGACATACCGAGGCATCAGATGCATAAACATAAGGATGCTGCTTGGCTTTTTGATGCTTGTGGAATCGATGCTGCGGCATTGTTGTATGCAGATGAGGTAGCCACCGAATTGTGCTTAGCAATTTCTCAACCCAGCCATCCTCGCATGGATATACTTCGCATGACGGCAGGTTTTTGTAGAGAATGGGTGCTAACTCTTATATCTATTTGATCCATGTGATTTTGCAGATCGAGATGGCAAGCTTGATTGAGGCAGAGCGCGTGAAGATCTCAGTAGTTGAACAAGACGTCCTTGTGACGAGGAATGAGGTAAGACTTCTCAGAGCTCGTATCCATGGTTTAGACTTGATAATTGTGGCTTCTGCGACAAGAGTGTTGTATGGATTCGTAACCAAGAATTTCATACTTTTTGAGCTGAGTTTCGTTTGGAATCTGATTTCGTTGACACATTTTTATCCCAGTTCTCTAGACTACAACTATATTTCACATAATGTTTTACCATGCAAGTCACTTTTTATCATTGTAGGTGGGTTCCGTTTGCACACTTTTAAGCGAGAAGCTTCTAGTTGAAGCTCAATGCTTGTTAGAACCGCGCTACATGAAGACGCTCTTGGTAAGAATGAACTATGACCAACGGTTATTGACATCTAATCAAATTCTAAATTCTAAGAAGAGACTATTCAGACATGTCACATATGCTAGGCTTGCTGAGTATCCTAGATTCCATTGTAACTAGTTTTACCCTGGAGACGATCATTCTGATTCAATGATCGCAACCTCCTTACTAACTATTTGTGAATTTTTGCAGTTGGCTGGGATTCTCTTGGACACTGAGAACCTGGATTTTGCTGCAATGCGGGATACTGAAATGACTACCATGCTGTTAGTTGGATCTAGTTCTCTCGGGAGGAATGGATTCTACGATCAATGTAAGTCGAGTATCGCAGTTGTGCAACTAGTGATACATGCTACTCACATTTACATACCGTCACATTTAAACTTATCCCTATGATGTGGTGCTTATGGAAAAAAATGGGATTGTTTTTCATTGATTTTGCGTACGGTATGTGACAGTAAGAAGAGTTGAGGATGATGATCAAGTCTCCGAGTTTATCACCCGTTGTTATGGCGATGGCAAGCAACTTTCAGGTGGCAAGATATGCTCTGCAGCTGAGTCAAAGGTACAAGAAGAAGCCGACCAAGAGCAGTTTGATAAAGACTCACTTTTTACTCAGAGCCAAGACCAGACTTCAACATCAGAGGCTGGCACAAGCTGCAGCAGTTTGGATGACTACTCACCTCGGTTGAAGCCAAGTTCCTCCTTCAAATACACCAAATTGATCTCCAATTCTGCTCCGGCTAGAACTCATCAACTTCCTTCTCCTTCCAGTAAGACTTAACGATCCTTCTTGCAGTTGTACATCCATTTTCAAGTTTAGTAGCAAAGGATCGGTCACAAGTACCTAGTCTTAGTTAGACACAAGCACCTTGTCTCATGGGAGCTTTTGGTTTACCTCAAAGTATCCAGCTCAGGGACTTGGAAGACCAAGTTGCTGATGTCAACACCGTTGGTGGAAAGATTTGATCTGCCTTAGCCTAGTATCGTTCCTACCCCTCTTGATGTATGCAATAAGAACCTTCCTTTTCTTCGTATCAGAATCTCCTCCGCTGCCCCTTTTATTGTCACCATAGAAAGTTCATACCTAGATCTTGCCACTACAGTATCTTGCATCCTTCGCAGAATGTTTTAAGAAATGGCAAAATTTGTGATTCTTAAGATATTTTGAAATGCTTTTCTTTTGTTACTGAACTATACCTGTTGCTAACGCAGGTGCGGGATGTAATGAAGACAATAAGGCTGTTGCACATATAAGGAAAGCAGCGACCAGGTCAGTCAGTTCAGAGCCTCCAGCTTCAAGGTCTCCAATTTCCCCGAATTTTAGGATACGAAGAAAGCTCTTCCTCTATCAAGCATAATAGATTACATACAAGGGACATCAGAAACAAAAAGTTAGTGACACCAGCAGCTTGTACCTCCCTTTTTCATTGTCTGGCATCCCTTTCACACAAGAGAGTCCGCAAGGACGGAATCTCAGTGGAATCTATTCAGGCAGCCAGGATCTTTGGTCAGAGTTGCTTTTACTGCCGGGATGCTCTACTTGTCTGGGCACAGTTGTCACGTGAACTAGAAGGAAGAATTTTATTTGTGTACGCTCGAGCAATAGGTGAGACCAAGGCTCCGAAGCGGTAGACCAAAGGAGAGTAGGTTACAGCGATTTGGTTAACTATTTGTGTAGCTGTGAAATACGTTGCATCCTCCGTCATGCCCTGTATAAACCTGCAGAAAAGACTTACCTGGTAGGTTGTGCAGGATGCCGATAAATCTGTAATTATATCTTGTTAAATTTTTTTCTGTCAGGTCTGTTGAACTGTTCGGATATTTCTGCATGTATTTAGCCGCTCATCTTGCAGACTATTGTTTTATTTTTTTTGTCAGCACAGATCTAACGAAAATGAATACCGATTGTGTTTACGTGAAACGTTCTGCGCGTCACAACAACTGCACATTGTGTGTGTTGCCTCAGTGAAATTCGTCATCCTTGACGAGATTAGGTCTCATAGTGGTGGTGGAAACTCTGCCGACGCGAACACAGGATTTTTTTTTCTGGGAATGACCGAAAGGTGATTATTTCTGTGCTGATTTTAGGCTTCTGGAATTAACTTTCATCGAACAATGCCTCATGACGCTGTTTATATTCTTTTTGTTAATCGCTGTAATTTTATTTTGCTTTTCTTAATTTATCGTAAAATCATTCGAACACTGAAAATTCTGTTCAGGTCCCTGCAATAAGCTCAAGTACAAAAACTCTAATCCTCAAAGCATTCATTATCAAATTTGTGGCGATCCTTTTAGGTTTGTTAATCCCACAACAAATTACTCAATTCTGACTCAAAGGGAGACGAATATGGTGATAAAAGGTTCCCCAAGCTGGAGCGAACTGCATTAGTGGCAGAGGTAAATTGACTTTTTAAAGTAGAAACTAGTTAAGTCACTTGTAAATTTTTTTTTATAAAAATTAGATGTGATAGTTTTCATGGAAGCATGAATTTGCAACAATTTTTTATGTTATTCATTAGCCAATTAGAACATCTTCAAAATTTTATGAACATCAAACATAAACCTTTAAATGGATTGAACATACATAAAATAAGAGAGATTTTTACATGCTAAATAGAAATTAATATTTTTTAGAACAAATAATGAAATTCAATTCAAAATATTTTATATCTTATGAATTCACTTTAAAACTAAAAACATGTTTAAGTTTCTAATCATACCACAATGATTGTAAGCATAAAAAATAGGAGGTAGGTGACTTCAAAATTCCAAAAAATTATGTCAAAAACCTTAAAGAGGCCCTTATAACCTCCAAATCTTAAATCCTAAACTCTAGATATTGATTATGATTTTGAAAGCCTTATATCTTCTAAACTATAGATTTTCTAAAGATTTTAAATATACCACTAGAATTAAAAGCATTATAAATTGGAAGATTGGTCAACTTCAAATTTGAAAAAAACAAAGTAAAACCAAAATCAACAAAAAAAAGTACCAAGTCAAAATCTCTATATCTAAAAATTGAAAAACTTATAAAATATTTTAAGTATACTACTAGATTTTTTTAACAATTAGAAGGGAGGAAGGAGGAAAAAAAAAGGTAAGTAAAATCAAAACATAAAAAAACTTTGTTATTTGCATAGTCAATTTAAAAACCAAAATAATCAAATCTTCAATATTTTTTAATCTATTGTCAAGGACAAGAACTCAATGAAAACAAATAAACATATGAAACTTTTATTAAGAAGAATAACAAAATAGAAGTAAAGAAGTATGTATATTAAAAGAAACTAGAATGGCTATTACTACAAGACAAGAAAACCATAGACTCTTGAATCTGGACTAGAAGCAAGAAAAGAGTTGACAAGAATGAAGAAGGCTTCACTCTTGCCTCTATAAATACTATTTAACTAAGAATTACGTGGTGGTATTCTATAGGACCTCCTACATGTGTCTAATTTGTAAAACACGTGTCAAACTTACACGACAAGTTTTCCACATGTGCACCACGTACTTGGCTTGTTCCGCAAGCTACCAACATGTGTGGCACATAGCTAGCTTATTCCACAAGCTACCAATATGTGCGCCATGTGGCTAGCTTGTTGACCAAGTTTCTAACCTACCAATCACCTATAGACATGTATAAAGGTGATTCCGTTGTTGTGGTGAGAGTCTTAGTCCTAAGAAATACTAGGTCTTTTGTGCCTCTAGTTTCTCAAGTGCAAGATGAGATTTATAAAAGTTCGTAAAATTGAAGAATTTATATAAAAAACATACTTTATTAATCCTAACATATTCTGCCTTTAGAGACTTGCCTCCAATTTTGATCATAAATCCTAGGATATCACATCAATTGAAGCAAAATTTGGACACAAAGTACTTAAGGAAGTAAGAAAGCAAATCCCATAAATCTTTTGATTATAGCTCATGTGGTTAGAAAGAACCATGTTGTCAAAGTAATCCCTCCATGTTGCCTTTGATTCTAGACCCCCATTGCTTCACACCTTCATTGCTCTTCATTAAAGAAGACCTAAATACTAAAATTTGGTAGACTTATAGATTGTCTCATGTTGTAAATACCCTCCAAATATTGCTCCAAAAGTCTTCTCCAAACTTCCTCTACACACAAAAATATATACTGCCTATCAAAAAATCCTATGCCTATCAAAAAATCCTATGCCTATCAAAAAAATCCTATGCCTTCCAAAAAAAACTCTCCCCCTTCTCTCTCACGACCTTTTTTTTTGTTATCTCCCTCTTGGTCTTCCTTATCCTCTTGGTCAAAAAGACCTCTTAGCCCATGTCTTTTCCACCTCTTCAACCTTTTCCTTTGGACTAACTTGAAGAAATTTCACTTTTCAAGGTAAATTTCCATTGTATCTTCTTACTAATAATTTTCTATTAATCTTTCTTCTAATCTTAATCTTTTTATTTTAATATATTCTTTTATATTTTTCACACTATGTTTTAATTTATAATACAACATTGCATCTATAAAGCTTCTAGAAGGCTTTTTTATCAGATATTATCAAATTAACTTATTTTATCTACTTCTATTGGTCTATATTAATTAGGTACTTATTGGAATAAATCTTATATCCATGATATTATCCCCCCCTTCTAGGGACGAGTTCCACAAGGAGCAGTGATTACATGTTGAGGAAGTCCAGGATACATCGAATTGTGCTTGCTACATACTTTGATCTTTGTTCTCTTCGAAGATAGTTGATAGGTCCTTTCAGCCATCGATAATGTCCCATACCAGAGCAAGAGGACCACCTTGTTATTTGATCATTATTGAGGCCTTTATAACTCCCTTAAAAAAAAACATTAGAAATACCATTAAGAATAGTTCCTACCTCTAAAAATATCACCAAACATCAGGAGTCTCTTCCAAGGTCGTGATATTAAACACGTTGTTGTTCTTGAGGATCTTCATCTCTATTCCGTTGTCTTGAAGGTTGTGATAGTCATAATGTCTCGTCCGATAAATCAGCAAATGATGGCTCTTGAGCTGAATTCGTTTGTTGTCGATCCTCCATTTCTTTAGCATGAATAAATCCAAGAAAATAACAAACAATGGTACAAGGTAGGATGAAATCTCTATAGAACCTGCTTTGCTTTATAGCAAAGTTTTTTTTGATTCTTTATCTTGATTTTGACGGATATCATCGATGAAATGCATTGACTTTTATTGATGTATTTGCTAGATTCTTAGATAGCTCCCATGTGCATTCACTAATATTGTATCCGCGCCAATGCATAAGATATTCCAGCTGATTTTGGCACCACTTTGAATCTAAAATCTCTTCAACCTCAAATTCTTCATTGTTATCCCTTTCTATAGGACGGGGTGGCATTTGTCTTCTTTTTTGTATATCCACTATCTTGTATGGCTTGAGTAGTGACACGTGGAATACAAGATGGATCTTTATGGACTTTGATAGGTATAATTAATATGCAACTGGATTAATTTTTTCAGAAATAAGAAAAGATCCAAGTCTACAATAGTCTAATTTATTACAAAGATGAGTAGTCTTGATATTGCGACGAAGTAACCATACCTTGTCCCCCACATTGAATTGTGGTTGTTCCTTGCGATACACATTTGTATTTATTTTTTGTCGTTCTTGAGCTTCTTTTAACTGCACTTTTATTATTGCATGTAGCTCTGACAAATGATTTGCCAAATCTTTTACCACTAGATTATTAACTTTTAAAAAGTCAAAAGCATCAAGTCATAGGTGGTAACTATAATTGGCAAAGAAAGGTGTTTGTTGCATAGAAGAATGTATCGTATTATTATAGGCAAACTCTGCCAATGGCAGAAGAGCTGTCCAATCATCTTATTGATAGTTGATGGTATGCCTTAAATACTGCTCCAAGACTTGGTTCACACGCTTTGCTTGTCTGTCAGTTTGAGGATGAAAAGCTGAAGATAACTTTATGTCTACTTTTAAGATCTTCAAAATGGTTTTCTAAAATCTTGACACAAATTGAGTTCCCCTATCCGATATAATATCTTTGGATAACCCATGATAGTAACAGATATTATCAATGAAAAGCTTAATTATTTCTTCACTTAAAATAGATTTTGTGCATGGCAGAAAATGTACCATCTTGGTGAACCAATCTACTATCAAAAATATAGCATAAGATCTTGAGCTTGGAAGATTTGTGATGAAATCCATAGAAACAGAAGACCATGGTTGTTCTGGAATAGGTAATGGCTGAAGAAATCTAAGAGGTCAATGACGAGGAGTCTTTGATCTTGAACAAATATCACATGATTGTACAAAGTCTTTGACTGCCTTCCACATTTGAGGCCACCAAAAATCTCTTGATATAAGTTCCAAAATCTTATTGTATCCAAAATATCCTATTGCTAGAAAATCATGACGTGCTTGAAGAACACGAAAACATGCTTCTCCTTCTGGAACATAAAGACGTCCTTTGAAATATAGTAGGTTATTCTTGAATTCAAATTTAGAAGAATCATGAGTCTTGGAAGAATTATTCTTGATATCATGAACAAGAAGGTCTAAGGACATACTTGACTGAATTTGCTTGAAAAAAGTTGAATCAACAATCAATGTTGATTTCATTGCTCAAAGATGAAATTGCTCCAATTTCAAGAGGACTATTCTTTGTTGCTCAAAAGTTGCATCTCCTTCTTTTGGTGCAAAATAAGAATGTCTAAAAAGGGCATCAGACAAACCTTGTTGTTTTCCTGGGTGATAAGTGATAATGAACTCGAATCTTAATAATGACATATTCCAACAAGCTTGACGACGATTCAATACACGTGTCGACATGAAATACTCGAGGTTCTTGTGATTCGTATATATGGTGATTGAACTAGAAGCGCCTTCTAGGTAATGATGCCATTCTTGAAAAAAATCCACGATTGCAAGAAGTTCTTTGTCATGGATCTTATAATTGATCTCGGTTGTTGAGAATTTTCTTGAATGAAAAGCTACTGGATGAAGTTTGTCATCTATTCCCATTTGTGACAAAATCGCATCCAAGGCAAAGTCTGATACGTCTATTTTCATAAAAAATACCTTGAAAAAGTCAATACGATATAAGATTGGTGCAGAAACAAACAATGTATTTAGAGCTTCAAATGCTGCTCTTTTTACACGTTTGACTTGTAAATGCAAATCTCAAAAAGTATTGGACATCTCTTACCGTCTTTGAAATCTTCCAATTCATGATTCTCTGGACTTTCTTAGAATCCATCATGAAACCATCATTTGAAATGATGTATCCTAAGAAATCAACTTGAGTAGTGTGAAATACATACTTTTCCATCTTGGCGTATAATCTCGCATCTCTAAGTTTTTGTAATACTTGACAAACATGTATTTTATGTTCTTCTACATTCTTAGAATAGATCAAAATATTGTCTAAGTAGTAGACAACAAAATTATCTAAGAACTCATGAAAAATATCACTCATGAGATGTTGAAAAACAACTGGTATATTCGTAAGTCCAAAAGGCATGACATTATATTCAAAATGTTCGTACATGGTTCAAAACGTAATTTTCCATTCATCTCCTTCTTTGATGCATACTAGATTGTATGCTCTTAAGATCTATTTTTGTATAGATCTTAGCTTGATTTAATTGGTCAAGGAGTCTTGATATCAAAGGTAATGGATATTTGTTCTTGATTGTGATCTTATTAGGTCCTCGATAGTCAATACACATCCGCAATGATCCATCTTTTTTCTTCACAAATAGAATTGGAGCTCTTGTTGGAGATTTAAAATGGCATATGAAATTCTTGGCCAAATTCTCGTCAATATAAGCCTTGAATTCAGCCAACTCATCTTATAATAAATTGTAGATTGGTCCAAATAGTGGCTGAGTTCCTTTCTTGAGGTCAATTGAACAATCATATGATCGATGCTCTGGAAGAATATCTGCATTCTTTTTCTCAAAAACATCCTGATAGTTTAGATATTGGCTTGGAATGCCACTTAAAGTCTTTCCACCATTAGAAATGGATGTGGCATAAATAGCAAAAGTTGATCCTTCTTTTGCTGCGTATATAAAAGCTTTTGCACCTATAAGTACGAGTTTTAATATACTAGACTTATAGCTTTTCATTTGGTCACCAAGATATTTAATAATATTCTAAAAAAAATCAAGTCTATAAGAATTCTAATCTATTTGAGGGTTGTATTTTTCTAACTATGATAAACCTAAAATAATTAGATTAGATGGAGATTTAATTATATTAAAGGTTACGTAGTTATTATGACCATCTATTGTTACTTTTATAGGATGGATTTTATGACTAACACCTTCAACAGACAATGAACAACCATCTATGACTTCTACATGTACGAATTTAGTTTTCTGTACTAAAGGTATTTTACAATTCTTAACAAATTGTTCATTTAGAAAGCATGCTGAGGCTCCTGAATCTAATAAGATAGAGGCTTTGTAGTTTTTTGGTCCTAAATATACATTTATTATAAAACAAGGAGAGGGTTCTGAGGAGAGAATAAGACCTTCTTTAGGAATTGTATAAGGTTCCAGCTGCACAGTCCCTATTGTAACTCGACAAATTCATTTTTTGATATGTTGTCTTTTTTAATAGCCGTACTCGTCATTTGGTAGTTGTGTCATTTCTTCGGACAATGTTGAGCAGTGTGCTTAGGTTCTCCACAATATAAACATAATCTTCTTTGACGACGCTGAATCTTTTCTTGTTCAATAAGAGGTTTAAAATATACTGCATCAATTTGTATATCTTCTACTTCCAAATGTACGTTTTGTAAGGACGTTGATGTTGCGATTGAATAATAACGTTGAAGCTCCCTTGATCTCGGATTGAAATTCAAAAAGTCGATTGTCACACTTCACAGCAAATTCAATTGCTTGACTCAGTGTTTGAGGATCGGATAAATTGAGCATTAATTTTTTTTTTCTTATATTATAATCCATAGAAAAATTGGCTAATAAGTGCAGCATCATCCCATTTGGTATCAGTCGCTAGTTGTCAAAATTGTGAAGCGTTTAATGACACTGATCAATTGCCTTGTCGTAGGATGCGAATCTTATTGGTGGCAACATGGATTGCATTATGTTCTCCATACATAGATTAGAATTCCGCTAAAAATGCCTCCAAATTATCCAATATTAGATCACGTCGTTCAAAAAAAGAAAAAAACCACGATAAAGCAGAACCTAAAAATAACGTTCCAATAAACCTAACTTGAGATCCTTGCATAGGATAACTTTGAGATTGAAGTTCAATCACCAGTTGTACCTGATTGACAAATCCTCAAAACTTAGATCTTGTGCTATCAAACTTTTCAAGCAAACTAATTTTTGGTTCTCTAATGTTTGAACGGTGTTCCATCATAGGTGAGGTAGTATGATTTGGTATAGATATTGATGCAGCTCCAACCATCTCTATATCTTTACTTCCTATTAGTCTTGTTGCTCCTTGTGGTGGTAAATTGAGTTGATGCATTGCAAGCATTAGCTCTCTCATTTGCTCTTGCATTTGTGCCATTGTACTCTTCATTTTTACAAGCTCTGCCATGATAATACAATAGAAAGGAAGGTGTCTACTCTCACTTCAAGAAATATAGAATAACACACTCAAAAGAAAAAATTCTAGAAACAATATTAGTTTAAAAGTTGATATTCCACAACTTCTAATATGCTTATATCTTATCAAGAGAAAGGGATAATCCACTCTTAATCAAGAAGAGATAAAGCTCTGATATTGTATGTGTATTCTTGTCAATCAGTTAAGGATAAGAACTCGATAAAAACAAATAAACATATAAAATTTCTGTTAAGAAGAATAATAAAATAGAAGTAAAAAATTATGTATATTAAAAGAAACTAGAATGGCTATTACCACAAGACAAGAAAACTATAGACTCTTGAATCTGGACTTGAAGCAAGAAAGGAATTGACAAGAGTGAAGAAGGTTTCACTCTTGCCTCTATAAATACTATTTAACTAAGAATTACGTGGCGGTATTCTATAGGACCTCCTACACGTGTCTAATTTACAAAACACGTGTCAAACTTGTACGACAAGTTTCTCACATGTGGGCCACATACTTGGCTTGTTCCGTAAGCTACCAACATGTGTGACACATAGTTAGCTTATTTCACAAGCTACCAACATGTGCGCCATGTGGCTAGCTTATTGATCAAGTTTCTAACCTACCAATCACCTATAGATATGTATAAAGATAATTTTGCATCTATGAAGCTTCTAGGAAGCTTCTCTATCAAATATTATCAAATCAACTTATTTTATCTACTTCTATTGGTCTATATTAATTAGGTAATTATTAGAATAAATCTTATGTCCGTGACATCTATACACTTTTAAAGCAAGTTGAATACATATGTAAACTTGGCAACTTTAAAATGAAGATGGTAAATTATTCAAAACTTGTAAAAAATCTTATATGCTAAAAATCAAATTCCTAAAGTCTATGTCAAAGTGGCTATATCTTGTAAATTAAGAACTTATAAAATAAGTTAATTACACCACTGAAATCTTAGATTCCAAATATAGAGAGGTAGATTAAGTCAAATTTAAAAAATAAAAATGTCAAAAATTAGGAACATCCATGTAATCCCAACTTATAAAATTTGGTCACCACAAGAATTGTAGACATTAAAATGGAAGAAGGAAGTCATTACAAAATCAAAAAAAAAAAAGCCAAAATATCTTAGAACACTCTTATTATCCTAAAATCCTAAATCCTAAATGTTCAGTCTTTACACATTTATACCCTTTTGGAATAATTCAAATACATATTTAGATTTGACAATCTTAAAATAAAAATGATTATTTATTCAAAACTTATAAAAGATTTTATGTACCAAAAATCAAAATTCTAATATTAAAATCAAAGCAGCTATATCTTCCAAATCAAGAATTTTTAGAGCAAGTTATTAATTCTATTAGGATCTTAGATTCCAAAAATGGAGGGGGATAGAAGATAGATCAAATCAAAATTAAAAAATAAGGATGTCAAAAAATTAGATACATCTACATAATCCTAAACTCTAAATTCTAAAATCCTATATTCTAAATTTTAAATATTAAATCCTAAATCCTAAAATCTTAAAATTTATAATAAAGATATTAAAAATTTAAACACACCTATGTAATATAAATTCCTAAATCTTTATATTTTTAGATCCTAAATCTTAAATCTAAAATTCTAAACATTGTAGAGCATTCAAAGTTTGCTGTTAGATTGGTAGAATCTAAAAATAAAAAGATAAGTCAAATAAAAACTTACAAAATCCTTGCCATTTATAAATTTGATGTGAAATCTAAAATAGTCAATTTTTAATATCTACAAATCTATATACTTCTAAAGCACTTCTAATATATATATATATATATATATATATATATATATAGATTTGATAACTTTAAAAGAAAGACAATGGTCTATTTAAAACTTATAGAAGATTTCATATTTCAAAAGTCTAAATTCTAATGTCAAAACCAAAGCAGCTATATCTTCTAAATTAAAAATTTATAAAATAATTTATTTATATTATTAGAATTTTGAATCTCAAAAATAGAGGGATAGGTCAAGTCATAATTAAAAAATAAGAATGTCAAAAACTTGGATATATCCATGTAATTTTAAACTTGGATAAATCATAAACTTTTAAACTTAGAATTTTAAATTGCTAATCCTAAACTAGGAAGAGATTCATATGTACCTTCTATTTTTATAAAAAGTGCATTGACTTTTGTTTGATAAGCAATAAGATGGAGTGGCAAGCATATAGAGCATCAACTTTAATAAGCAAGAGATTGGACATGAGTCCAAATATGTCAACAATCTTTGATATAAGAGAGGCAATTTTTCTATGATGGTTGGAAGCAAAATGATCCAAGTAATTGCCACCTCATTTTTTATTTTCTACACAATGGAGTGGTAGATAGAAATGTAAAAAAAATTATTTTGAAAAAAATCAATGATTGTAGATATTATGAAAGGAGTGTATGAAGATTGTATTGG
The DNA here is from genome assembly GCA_036785485.1 of Physcomitrellopsis africana. Lineage (NCBI taxonomy): Eukaryota > Viridiplantae > Streptophyta > Bryopsida > Funariales > Funariaceae > Physcomitrellopsis > Physcomitrellopsis africana. The sequence continues at coordinate 314,417 of JAWRVF010000211.1, read as the reverse complement.
AGGAGCTTGCTACTTTATTGGAGTATATGGTGCAAATTGGTGTGAGCATATATAATCCATTCTATAGACTTAGAACATAGGTTTTATAATTTTAGGTCATTTATATTCATAATTTAAACAAAAATTAGTCTAAACATGATATTTTTTATCCACAATGTAAATATATTCTTAGATAAACTTCATATTTTATTTTTATAGTATGAATAAGTTTGAATATAGATTATTTTATTTATTTTCATATAGTATAGAAATAATTATTTATAATTTTATATTTCTTAAACTATAGATTTTTTGAAGATTTGAAATATGATATTAGAATCAAAAGTATTAAAAATAAGAGTGTTTGTCATTTTAAAATTTTAAAAAGTCAAAGTCAAATAAATATCAATAAATAAAGTATCAAGTCAAAACTCTTATATTTAAAAATTCAAATGCTTATAAACTATGCTAAGCCCACTATTATATTTGTAGACCTCCAAAAAATAGAAAGTATGCCAAATCAAAACTTATAAAAATCTAACCATTTGCAAAGTCAACTCATAATTAAAATAATCAAATCTTTAATATTTACAAATCCATACACTTCTAGAGCAATTCAAATATATATTTGGATTTGACAATCTTAAAATAAAGATGATTTTTTATTTAATACTTGCAAAAGATCTTATATGCCAAAAATCAAAATTCAAATGCCAAAATCAAAACAGCTATATCTTCAAAATTAAGATCTTTTAGAATAAATTATTTATATTATTAGAATCTTAGATTCTAAAAATAGAAATAAATGGAGAGTAGATCAAATCAAAATTAAAAAAATAGTCCATATAATCCTAAATCTTAAAATCCTAAAATCCTATACCCTAAATCTTAAATCTTAAATCCTAAATCCTAAAATTCTATATTCTAATCCTCAAATCCTAAATCTTAAATCCTAAAATCTTATATCTTAAAATCTAAAATTCCATGCTCTAAATCTTAAATTTTAAATGTTACATTTAATCAATGAAGATTTATTCTTATTAGAAAGATTTTATTTCTTAGTATTGGTACATATTATATATTTTAATTTTATATGGCTATACCATAGGTTTCCTTATAATATACTTCCTCCTATAATTGAGTTCTTTTATAGTTTGCTTAAAATATTTATTCAAATTTCTTACGTATTAATTTTTAACCAAAAAATTCTTAATTGTCTTATATAAAATCTTAATGATATAATATTTTTAAAACTACATTGTATTGCTAAATGTAAAACTAAAGCTTTTATCCAACCATAATAAAAAAAATCAATTGCTTCTTTTATATATATGTGGAAGTTGGTCAATTATTGACTAAAATATTTATCATTGGAAATTAGTCTAAGTGCAATGACCACAATATGCTTAAGTTCCTCTTAGACCCTAAACCCTAAACCACCTAAAAATTGGTATTAAAACATAACTTTGCCTAATGTTCAAAACTAGTAGGTAATAAACTCAACCAATGGAATTTACATCTAGCATTTTTTACACTATACATAATTAGGAATTTATGCACATGTTTGTTTAAACCATTTTAATTTTTTTCTAAATATAATAAATTTAACCATCAAGTAAAACTAATAATTCTTAATTTAGCCATATAATAATTGATAAATATCTAATTTATTTATTTCAAATTAATATAGTAAAAAAAGATGTATTAATCATATTGGAATTTTTTTCAAAAAATAAATTAGAATTTTAAAAAATTGGATCAATTTTTTTGTCTGTTTTCTTATCTTTTTATTTTTATTTTTTAACTAATTTAATTTTATACTTTACTATTTCTTTAGATTTTTCTTCAAATAAAAAATCAAGTTCATACAATATATTAGTCTTCAACCACTCTTTGTTTTAGTTTAGTTTTAGTTTTATTTTTTATTTTTTATTATTTTTAAAAAAAATTAATACCAAAAATAAGATCGGTTTTTTTACCTATATCAATTTATAGTCAATGGTAATATATTCAAATATGATAAAATTAGATTGTTACCAATTGATCACTTTTACTATTGATTAGTGGTTAAAAGGTTCAATTAATCCAGAAAATAATAGTTTTTAAAGGATATATTTTAAAACAATAACATTAGAATGTTGTTATGGTTCTTCTTATATTGTTGAGTAAACACATATATAAAAATAAAATAGAAATAAAAAATAATTTAAATATGATGCTTCTAAAATATATTTTTTCTTCTAAATTTAATGGTTCTTTCTTCTTCATTTATTGATGGTTCTTTCTTCTTCATGTATTGATCTTCTACCAAGTAGGATTAACTTCAAGACTTCTTAGTCACTTTTTTTATAATTACTATTTCTTTATTCAAATGTAGTTTTCAATGATATATTGATTTGTTTAATTTTATCTAACTTGTTACCTAAACAAAATAAAAAATCTTCAATTACAAATAGTAATTACCTCATGTCTATGCATCTACAAAGTTTTAGCTCTATGTATATTTTTTAAAAATTCTTGGATCTTTACTTTGCATAAAAAAATACTTAAATTTCTAAGTAGTGGTACTCCAATACTAATTGAGTAGTAGAGTCTTTCTCTTTTTTATATAAAAATTTCTATCATAACAAAATTTAATGCAAATATGATATTTTTATTAATTATTTATTTTAAATAACTAGTTTAAATAACTATTTTGCATAAATTTTGTATAAATTTTTTATTTTATATAAATTTTAAATTATTTTATATTTATATTTTGTATAAATTATTTTATATTTTATATAAATTTTGAATAAATTTATACAAATATGATGTTTTTATTTTATATAAATTTTGTATAAATTTTAAGTAACTAATTTATATTATTAATAGTATAAATTTTAAAATAATATAATCTAATTAAGACTTACTATTAATATACTAATAAAATAAAATAAAAAAATTAACAAACATACTAAGTTATTATACTATGTAAACTTTAAATGAATCTTAAAATTTTGATAATATTTAAAATAATAATTTTTTATTATAAAAAATCAAACTTCAAATTAAAAAAATACCATTAGTTGGAACCATTTTTAATCAAAGGTGTTGCATAATGTTATTATTAATAGTAGTTTATAATTTTTTTCTAACTATTTCATTAAAATTAATTAAACATATAAAATAGCCAAATTTATTTAGCAATGATATCAAGCTTAAGTATCCCATATATAAAAAATAGTCAAAGATATGAAATTGCCTAATTCATTTGGCAATGATGCCAAACTTGAGCACCTGCTTATATTAAAAGTAATTAAAGATGTGAGGTTATTTAATTTATTTGGCAATGATGTTGAACTTCAATACTTACTTATATCAAATATAATTAAAGATGTGAGATTACTCAATGCGTTTAGCAATGATGTCAAGCTTAAAAATCCTTCCATATCAAAAGTATTCAAAGATATGGCATTACCTAATTCATTTGGCAATGATGTCAAGCTTGAGCACCTTCACATATAAAAGGTAGTCCAAGATATGAGGTTGTCCAATTCATTTGACAATGATTTTAACCTTAAGTACTTACTTATATTTAAGATAGTCAAGTTCTAGTAAAGTATCAATTTCAAAGAATGAACTTAGAAATTATTTTATAATAGTATAATTTTTCAATTATAAGATATTTAAAATTTTAAACTTTTTTAAAACATATAGCGTGTGCATTGCTTTGTCTGCTAACTCTTTTTTTAATTTGCATCTATATGACATATCTAATAAAAAATATTTTAAATTATGAAATTTTTTTATTTATATAAAAAAATACTTACTATCTTTATAATAATATTTGTTTCAAAAATATTAATATTATAATTTAAAAATTAAAGTAATGAAAAATAAGCACTTTTTTTATTTTAGCAAAAATGTTGTTGTTTAGATTGTTGTAAAATAATCCATCCAACTATATATCAAAACAATTAAACACATAGAAGATTAGAATTTTTGCATTAGTATATATTTTGTATACCATCAAATATAATATCCACCTCTAATGGTATTATTAAGCATCAAAAGTCTCTTTTAAGATTGTAATAATATACAAGTTGTATCTTTTTATTTATTCAAAGAAGGACATGTCTCTCTTGAGGATCTTCATTTCAATTCCCACATTGTAAAGGTTGAGACAACCTAAGTGCTTCATCTAGTAATTTTACAAGTAACAACTCTTGAGATAAATTTGTCAATAATCCAACTTGTGATAAGGTTAATTAACCTTATCACAAGTTGGATTATTGAATACTTGTCAATTGTTGATTCTCTATGTTATAAATAATTCTACAAGTTGATCTTTGAACTTGTTTCTTTTTTATTTTTACTATCTTGATATCAATAGTTCGTCCTTGATTTTGATAGATGTTGTCAATAAAGAACAAATTCAAGTTTTGATGCATTTACAAGATTTTCAAATAGCTTCCATATGCATTCCTTAGTATTATATTTATGCCATTATATAAGATATTCTGATTTATTTTAGAAATACCTTGAATCCAAGACTTCTTTTACTTTAAACTCTAAGTTGTTATCTATTTCAACACAAAGTTGTGGTAATTGATTTTTTTTTAGTATATTGATTGTAATATAAGGCTCAATAAGAGACATGTAGAATACAAGATTAATCTTTATTAATCATAGTAATTATAATCAATATTTAATTTAATTATTCTATTTTTAAATGATAAATAAGCCAAGTATTCAATAATCCAACTTGTAATAAGGTTAATTAGTCTTAATATTATAATGGAATAATCATATCTTATTATCAACTTTAAATAGAAGTTGTTCTTTTCTAAGAATATTTACATTAATTTTTTGTTATTCTTAAGTCTTTTTTAGTTATATCTTCACTGTTTTATAAAGCTTTTTTATTGTATTTGCCAAATCCTTTGCTATTAGATTTTTAATAACAACTTTAACAACCTATAATTCTTGATTTAAATGTTTATTATACAAGCAACAATGTTTGTTGTCTAACCTCTAATAATTATACCTAAAAATAAAGACATAGAATTTGAAGAGAATATATGTAAAATAAGGAATCTTCAAATCAAAATTTTAAAACATGAGGAGTGGGATCAAACATCAAGACTATCAATAAGGCAAAAGTTAGGGCAAATAGAAGATATGATATATAAATGCATGGGATGTGATAGCATAAATTATTCACAAAGAAAATGTGAAGATTTTATAGAGGCACTACAAAAAGTGTTGTCTTTTTTAAAGATAGTATAATATATTTAAAAAAAAGTAGAACAAAATTACAAACAAATTTTAGCAAGGAAGGGATGAAGTTATTTCTAGAAGATACTTATAAAGCGCATATGGTCTTAAGAAATGAAGCATAAACATATTAGGTGGTAGAAAATCCAAGGAATTGTTAAAGTATAAATGTTAAATTTCTAAGATAAATTAGCTCCTTGTAGTTGAATGCAATGAATTATACTAAAAAGAAAAATTTTAATAGAGATGATTTATAATGTGTTGGCAATAGTATTTGACAAATTATTGGATGAGATAATCTAGTAGATTATTTATTAGTTCATACTCATATTGCAAATAGTCATTATGAAGCATTAATAGAAACATAGAAAAATAAAAGAAACATGAAATTAATAAAAGGCCATCAAAAAAGACTATAAGAAGAGAGAGAGCATGGCAACTAAAAAATCTATACATGAGAAGATAATAGATGGTATTTCTATAAAAAAAAGACTGAACTTATTTTTTTAAAAAATAAGACTCAAGCTTATAAATTGCAATGAGATATAGAAGTTGCAATAGATTTGAAGAAGGTATTGGAAGAGCAGATTTTAAGTAGAAAGGTTGAATTTATAATTAATGAAATCCTAGAGATTGCAAAGTGTAGGTAATTGATATTTTATTCAATTCAATCGGTGATATGCATTCAAGAGTGGCTTCTTTCCAGTACCACTCCAGTCTTGTGAAGCTTTTCCCCTCAAAGTAGAAGATTTTAATGGGGATTCGTTGCAAAGATGGAATTGTAAACTTTGAATACACCCTTACTACACTTGAAAAGCAAACAGATTCACTTCTATTGTAATTCTTCTCCTCTTTTATTCACATGTATCACAACCAAAATAATTTCCTCTTCCAACTCCGACAATCGAACGAAGTCTGACATACGTCCAGATTTTGCGACACGTCTAATTTTGTGATGTGACGATTTAAATATTCAAATAAAACTTGTTGGATCCAACACATGCCTAATTCCAAATTGAACATCCTACGCTAGTATTTTAAAAGCCCAATTAAGAAAATATCAGTTTCCGACCGACACGCAATTGGAAAAGAATAACATGCAGAACAATAAATCAGCGAAAAGAAAAGAGACCTTTGAAAGGGGTTCCAATTAAAAAATGATGACTGTGATACCTGTTTGACCTTGGACTGGACATATAAACACGAAACCGTGTGGTACGCTATGGCCCTCATTCCAAGTTTCCACATTATCATCCACTAATTGTCGCTGATCCTGTCAATCTTTACACTGCTTTGGTGTTGAACACTCTATAATTCCGAGTCACGGCTCGATTGAGAAATTCTTAGTTGGAAGATTCCAAGCTCTTGGGTTGTGACAAAGCTCACACTTACATCCAAAACTTCCATTTAGCAGATCCTACTCTCAGAACGCGCAACTAATCCCGACTATACTAGAGAGAATGCTTACTCTTCACCATCGTTCTCCTTGAACAATTTGATCATATCATCGATTCGAAGGATTGTGATTGCAGCTTCGGTAGCAAACTGAAGAGGCATTACAATAAATTGATCAGATGCCAGCAGATAGTTAGAACTAGTTATCTCAAAAACTTTACAGATGTTACCATTCAACATGGAAAAAATTACCTCAAACTAGTAGAGACTGCACAAATGAGGACAATAAAACCTAATCAAGCTAACGGAGACAATAACCAGCAGAAGATCAGTACCTGAATAATTTTAACTTTGCTCATGGCTGGTTCTACTACACCAGCATCAATATTGTTTCTCACCACTCCCTTGATCAAGTCCAATCCAGTTCTGAACAATCAAGAAAAAAATCACCTAAACCACATCAAGCGGAAGTACGAACAGAATGTTGTTTTGTTTGATATTCTTGGAAATGGTTAAGCAAATGAAGAACATGTCACAAAGTGAAGAAGTAAAAGGGAGTCAGTAGAAACAAACAAGGACAATGATCACAATAACATCCAACAGAATACTGCAAAGACATGACATCTATAGCTCAAAGCAATACAAGTACATACCCAGCAAGGTGCTGCTTGTCAGCCTTTGTTTGAGAACTGTGGTGGTATGCACGAAGTTTAGCAACCAACTCTGTTGCGTCCTTCGCTGCATTCACAGCAAGAACCTGTTTGTTTCCCGCCCATGCTCAAAAACTTAGATTGTGCAGGGATAGCAGATGAATCCATATATTGACACGATTAACAACTTCAGCCCCTACATAGCCTTGCAATGAACAGCAAATATCGACATATCATCCAACATGAGGACCAGGAGAATGGAAATCATCATTTTTAACACACTAGAAAAATCCATCATGACAAGCAAGAACGGAATAACTAGAGACTCACTTTGGGAATAACAAGTAGAGCCTCAGCAAACTCAGCTATAGCAAGTTGCTCTCGAGACCCTAACGTAGTTGCTAGATTTTCCAAGTACACTGACAAGGCTGCCTCCACTGCCCCTCCTCCTGCAACCACCTGTGACAGAACAACGCATCCCAATGTTCATTCAGTGTCACATAACTGAGGTTTCATACATTATTTTGACGATTACCTTAAAACAAAAAAAATTGGATAAAATGAAAAGGTAGTCCACATATATGCTTAATACACAAGCTGTAGGACTAATCACTGAAGCTGAAGGTTATACAAGAAAAGACAAAACTGTTTGAGAAGATGAAAAACACTCACAGTATTTGATTCCAATGTACGTTTGACAATACTCAATGAATCATGAATAGAGCGTTCCATCTCATCCAACATATAGTCATTGGCTCCCCTCAACACAATTGATACCTGACACATTGTAAAAAGGAATTACCATGAAACATTAATTGGATGGGCCAATCATCTACTCTTCTCAAAACAAGAAAGAGAAGACCAGTAGGAAATTATACCACGATGAAAAATGCTACCGTAATGAGGAGCCTAATAAAGAACACGTAGCAATGGTACAAGTATTCACTTACTGCTCTTGAACTCTTGGCACCCTTAATAAGAATGACATCATCATCAGATACTCGCTCCTCCACAACTTCTTCCGCCGTTCCCAGTAGAGAAGCATCAAATGTCTCACCTCCTTCCATATCCGCAAAAGTAAGCACCTGAATAAATGAAAGTGCAAGGACATCAGAATATTTCATATCAGCTTCGCATACAAAAAAAAAACCAGAGATGAATAGACACAACGCCCATTAGTACAACTAGAACTTCTGTGATCCTTACTACTAAATAAATTAGCTAAAGCATTGCACTGTAAAGTCCAAGGAAGGAAACAAGTTTTAGCCTGAATAGTTGTGTACCTGGGTTGCACCAGTGGCCTTGGCAATGTGACGCATATCTTCCTTACTTACGCGTCGCAGTGCAATTGCATTGGCCTCCACAAAGTACTGCATCCACCCAGGATTTATCCATCACCACATCCATTTCACGATTCCAATAGCAACTTCAGACAGTGCAAAACCAAGACAAAAAAATTTCCACCAAATAATGACAAGACATAAAGATTAATAAACATTCTAAATATTTTCAAAACATCTTAACCAAAAATTAAATTAAACGTAGTAGCAAGTGATTGTAACCTCCCCTACATGAAACATATCACCAAAATACACACCTTTAGAGCCATATCATCAATGCCCTTGGTAGTAAGGATGACATTTGCCCCTGCCTTGAGCATTCTCTCAATGCGCTCTTTGGTAATATCTGCTTCCCTGCAGAAACCTCGTATATAAACGCTTGGACTAGAAGACAAGATGATAAAAACGAAAATTTCAACCAGAAACGATCAAACATTCTTCAAAACATAAATAAGCAAAACAGAACCCTCCCTAGAATTTTGAAAATGTGAACAGTATATGACCCGATAATGAGGACAAATTGCATTTCAAAGTCTGGTATTTCAGAAACACATGATATAGCTGTCGATAGAGTATTTACCGTTGACGAATTTTCTCTAGTTCTCTGGGATCTGTCACAAGGACTTGTACCCCCATTTGCATTTTTGTCTTCTGCAAGTTGACATCCAAGCACGCTATGCGGGCTGGTGCCACTCGTTTTGGCATACCCTGAGCAGCTCTCCCTAACGGTAAAGCATATCCATTAAGAAGATAGCTCTCTTTAGCACTCTGTCCATGAGCCTTCAAAATATTGATGGACTGCACAATTTACAATCCAATTACAGACCGCTAACATACAAACAAATCATGCTTCAACCAGCATTATCTGCACAAAAACCTACACTACAAAATCACAGCAAGCAAGCAAGATCCGATGGTCTGCAAAACTATATCAAAACCAAGCGATGCATGAAATCCGCTTCTTCCAAAAATATATTTAAAGACCTTAATGGGATATCTAACGTCGCCTTTATCAGAAGTAGCCTTGATAGCTTGTACGGCATCAACCACCTGTTAATGAAGAAATGAAAACACAGCATTATGACATGATTCTACAACAAACGTTGAAAAACTAAGAACATTAAAATCTTTGACTTGTGAAGTGCAGAAGCGGCACATGAAATTGACAAACAAGCTTCCTACGAAACCGTACTGCACGAAAAAACCTCGTGAGCCATTTTGGGTACAAAATCACACTAAACAAGCTTCCTGGAGTAAGCATTCACACCGGTAAAAGTTTCACTTTACCACCCTTTCATCACTCACATCACGAAGCACAGGTTGGTACATACCATCTTTGCAAAAAAATCGGATTCAGGCCCAATAATTTTGGAAGACATGCTAGTCTTAGCGGCATTAATCAAAGTGTCCTTCCCTAACTTCTCGACCTGCATTTTGTTGCAAATGGTTAGCACTAACATGAGGCCCTTAAGAGGATACAGAGGGTATCACGACGAAATCGTAATAAGGATAATGATTTTAAAAATCAAGCAAAAGAATGGCATCAACGTAAATCCAAGACGACTTGGAGCGACATGTGTCAATTGAAGGTCCCAAGTCACTATTTCAGGTGCATAAACCATACTTTGGTAGCAAGCTTGTCATCGATATATTTGCATGCCTCACGCATGGCAAGCTGGCAACACAAACAAACCCAGGTAGTCAAAATATTGCTTGCTCGCGGAAACCTTCGAAGAGCTCACCCTTACATACTTGCTAGTATAATTTGATTGATATATTAAAAAGAAAACAGAAAAGAAGAAGAAAAACACACTTACTCGATAACCACTGATAATTGAAGTGGGGTGTATCTTGATCCTAACTAAGTCGTTTGCTCTCTGTTAATCCAAAATTTGAAACCATAAGTCAATCTGATTGATAAAGCAAGCATTGATACAAGATGGATATGGAACATGATTAATATTCGCATATGCATAAACAATTCCCTAATAACATTTACAAGTTTGGACCTACAGACAATGAACTGGAGCAAAATCAACATGTAAACAAGCTTCCGGGGATGTCATTAACCTTGAGAAGTTCTGCGGCAATGATAACAACCGAAGTTGTTCCATCTCCAACTTCCCGATCCTGCAGTTCGGCTAGCTCCACCAGCACCTAATGGAAACTTCGCCATTAGCTCAACTAGATTGGCATCTATCACCGACCATACATAATGTGTTGAGAAAAAGCTATCACCTACATATCATTGTAGTAAATGATGTACGAGGCACCAGTGCTGGACACAAACTGATGTTCAAAAAATACTGTTTCCAGGCAGATGTCATACATTCACCCAAATACCAAAGAACCAACTCTACAACCAGACACTAGCACTGACGTTGACACTCACGCTAGATTAGGTCTAAAGATACAAAACCGTAGTTCTTCCTTTACAGCACGGGCAGAAAACCAATCTGCATGCCTCGATCACATGGCTTCGTCATATTGTGATTTTTCTCATTCACAAGTAATCAGTACACCAACAATATTGGCTACAAAATGTGAGCAAGAATGAAAACCAAGAACATGACGATTTCAAAGAATCAGAACAATTCCGGCACTGACTTACCTTAGCAGCGGGGTGCTCCACCTCAAGCATTTTTAAAATAGTAGCTCCATCATTTGTTATAGTAACGTCGCCGATATCATCCACAAGCATCTGTTACCCAACATCAATAATTGAAAAAAAACATAATCAAATCAAAACCTAAAAAGGCTAAAAAGTTTGACAAACATACATATATTTTTATTTGTACACTAACAAAACCAGACTAAGATAAGCATATCAATCGAACTAAGATAGATAAATTTCCCAATGCATTTCAGGAGAGACAAACAGCAGTAGATCCACGTATCACCTCGCAGAATACAGAGTAGAGCACAAAAACACGAACCTTGTCGAGACCAACTGGCCCTAACGAAGTTTTCACAATGTTGGCGATGGCTTGACAAGCCATAACTGCATTTCAATGAAAGCAACGACCAATATTCGATCAGTTCCCGCATTCAAACTGAACACTAACTTTTGAAAAAAAAACACTCCAACCTCTAACTCACACAACTGATCCCATCACCACCTCCACACCACACAGTCAATTCCAGAACCTCCACAGCCTCTGGAAAATCTATAACACTTCCCGACAGCGATCTCCACAAACACAGAAAAATCACTAAAACCCTAAACCCCACTTGGAAGCAGCAGGTTGACGTTTCCAACCATTCTGAGAGCGGACATCTTGGCCAGTCTGCCGATCTCCAAGAATACTCAAGTTCTGCGACATGATTTTCTAAAAGAGTGTGCGACCCAACGCAATGACGGCAGCTTGAGCAATGCAGTGGTCCAAAGGACGTCGGAGGGAGCAGCAGCTTAGAATCCAAGCAAAGAGACTCAAAGCCCAGAAACACTCAAAGATCTCACACCCCCGTGGATGGATGAATAATATCATTCATCCTTGTAACTGTCCTCTTTCGTCTACGTTTTTCATCCATTTCCCCTTGTTCTACGGCCAACATGAGAAGAAATTCAAAACATGTTTAGAAACTTACGAGACAAGTTCGTTCATATAAATGATGATTATTCAGACAAATAAATGATGATTTATTTCGTAGAATTATATACTCACAAAAATGTCACAAGAAAGACGTAAATGAATGGCATAGAATTAAATATAACAACAATACTATTATCATCATGGTTTTCTAAATATTTGTTGAGCCTGTCCAAAAAGTCATCTTTGAATAGAAAAATGTTCAATTCTAATCTTCATAAAAGGATTTTTTATATTCATCTAATAAAAACGTTTATGAAACTATTGAAATTTTGATTTAATTTAAGAACTCACAATCTGTTGGACATACTTTTTTATAAATAAATTAAAATACAAAATAAAATAAAATATTTTAAAAACAAAGTTTAAAACATTGAAACACCAAAAAAAAGTTGGTTAGTCAAACTTCATACCTTAAAACTATACATTAAATTTCTTTAAACTAAAATTTTTAAAGTTTAAGAAAAAAATAAAAAATCAATTAAATGTTTTTAAAATATATTTTATATATTATTAAATATTTTAATAAATCAAACTCTATATTAAGATAGATTTTTATTTGAATATTTTTAATAACATCCAGTATTACACCAGTTTTATATTTGTTACATTCTTTAAAGATTAATATGTTTTAATTCATACAACTCAAAACCAATATGTGATGGAATTATCATGGTGCATCAATTATTTTTAAAAGCTCCACAAGTTTAATCTTAACCATTAAAAATTTATGATTTTTTGGTAATAGTATTGTATTTTGATTTACATCAAATTATCTACACAGCCTTAATAAATTTTGTAGCCAAAATGAGATTTTTATTGCTATATACTTTACTTAGGTTGATTTTTTTTAAAATTACATATATAAAATTTTAATGTTGTGGTTATACTTTGATTTTCTATGGTTATACTTTGATTATTTTTAAGATAACTGATTTTTACATAAATTAAAAAGATATATTTTTATTTTAAAAATTCTAAAAATAATTATTAAAATAAATTTACTAAGATATCATTTTTTTGGCAAGATTATTTAAATAATAATATTTCTAAAATAATTAATAAGATACTTCAATTTTATATTATTACTTAATTATTAGTTTATGTCATGAATATTATTAGAAATAAATTTATTAATGATTAATTTGACTAAATTAAGATAAAATATTTATAAAGTGTTATAGTAGCTAATATATCTATATTAAGAAAACTATTATATATTTATTTTGTAATGTTATTTTGTTTTAAAGTTTTAATATATAATCAATATGATGCATTTTTAGGTTTTTAAATTTTTAATAATTATTAAAACTAAGTATTTTATTTAGTACAACTAAAGTCAGTTTTTAAAATTTTATCTATTATTATTTTATGGACCTTAAAATTCTAATACAATAGCTTTTATATATTTTTAGAATAAACTAAGTCAAATTTCAATAACAAAACGTCTATCTATAATTTAAAATCTAAAATTTAAAACTTAAATATATTATTTAGATTTCAAAACTTAAGAATTTTTTTAATTAAATGATATTCTTAACATCATGAAATATTATCGAATTTTAATAAAATATTATTACATATAATTAAATTTAAATATACTAAATTGGTTTTAGAATTTAAATCTATGATCTATATAAATTAGTTGACTTTAATTTTATATATAATACTTGACAAGCATACACTATTATTTTATGTTAATTTAAAAAGAAAACATTACAAAAGTTTTATTCTGTATTTTAATATTTTTTAATATTTTTAAAATTTTCACGGCCTCCATTACTTGGCCTTCTCAATTTAATACTAAAGTTATACTCCATGTCACTAAACTTAATTTAAACATAAATCTAAAATACTATATCAAAAGATCCATATTTGGTATATTTAAAACATAAACTCTATTGTCGAAATAAGAAAAATAACACATTTATTATAGCTAGTTTTTTTAATATCATTCTTTTTCTGAAGAATTAATGTGCAAAAATTTAATTTTAAGTCTTTTGATAATAATGAAATCAAAGAATTTTATTTATCATTTTGAAATAAATCCTCTGATTACTACTTGTGCTCAAATTATTTTTAATATTTATGCCAAATTTTATCTTTTTTTATAAAAACTTGTTGGAATTTAAAACTTCAATTTGAGTCTTTAAACACCTACAAGTTATTTAAAATTTGCTCAAAAAACCTTAATTTGAATTTTGATATAAATCAGTTTAAAATTTTAGTTATTTATTTATTTACTTTTTTCTCTTTCAAAATAATTTATAGTTTTTTTTAAAAAAAATTAAAAGTATACATATTGTAGAAATATATAATCAGATTTTGTAAAGAAAAAATTAGGTTATATTTTTCACTTTGTAATTATTTATTGTCCAGATATTTTTTCTTCTTTTTTTGATTGTACATAAATACATTATTTTTAAAAGAATCTATCTACATTTCTATCATTTACAGTAAACCAGTTTAGATATAAATTATTTAGTTACTAAATGGGTTTTAATACTATAACTAAAGTTTGTTCTTCTTATATGGTTTGTAAATCTTGTTAGCTATTTTATACGCATATGTACAAACCAGTTTATTTTTTTTGATATTATTATAATATTTGTTTAAAAATAAAATTGTATGTTAAATTTTATATTATTTCTTGATTTTTTTTCTATTGTTATTTTTTTTTTCTTTCTTTCTGAAAGACATTTATGAGCTTAATATACTTATCAAATATAATTAAATGATTTAGAATGTTTCTACCATTTATTATTTAAAATAAAATCTTTGCACTATTATAAATTGTAATGATATTTAATTAGACACTTAATGTATCTACTTATTGAAATAATATATCATCCCCAAAATTATTTTGTAATCTTATACTTTAAAAAGACTTTAAAAATAAAGTTCTTTTAGAAATTTTAATCTAAAATCTTGATAAAGTTAGCAAGATTGTAAAAAATATATATTGTTTTTAATATTTTTTAATTATTAAAAATATGAAGTTTTAAAGAGGATTCATAATTTTATTTATATTTAATTATTAATGCTTTTAAAAAATAAGTCCCAAGATTTGTTTTTCATTCTCATAATAAGAATGTCAAAGTAGTATATGTTGTACTTTGAGGACAAAATGTTATATATATATATAATATTGACTTAGTAAAAAAATTCTTTTTGGTTTATTGCATAAAATATAAATTTTTTATCTTGATAAATAAATAGAAAATTTTACATTTTATATATTTCATATTGTATCATTTATTAATTCAATACATTAAGAACCTCAATATCTAATCTAATTTTTTAGATTATATTTATATTCATAAACAATGATGTATTATGCTATCTCTATGGATTTATGCTTATTCTTGTTGGTATAAACTTTGATCTTATGTATATCTGAACATGATTGTTATGTTTTTAAGCAATTTATTACATCAAGTTTTTAAATTAGTTTGACATGAGTCGAATTTCTTAATTTTGTAAATGATTGGTTCTTCAATAATTAAAAAATTAAAAAAGAAAAGAAAAGAAAAAGTCACTTGCATTTGTATGCACTGCAAAGTAATGCACAAATACAGAAAGCCTCAACACTATTAACAACTAAGAGAATTTCTTGTATTAATAAAAAGTTTGGAAGAGAAATTCATTGTCCAACAATACCAAGAATGTCATGATCAATTTTAAAATGTCACAAAAGAAATCTTCAATCCTAGTTTGTAATACCAATGAATTTTGTGTATACACATATAATTTTGATAGTTGACAACACCTACTGTCTCATTCCTTTTACCTGATTTATGTCCATTCCAAGCTGCCCGAATTCATTTTTTCCACTGTTGACATAAATTAGCTTTCTCTTCATTTTCCCAACACAAGGGCAACCCAGAAAAGGAAAAAGGGTGAAGAAGAAGAAGAAGAATAATAATAAGAAGGGGGAGGAGGAGGAGGAGGAGTAAGCAGGGCTCCTGCCCCAGCCACGTCGGACAACCTGGATAGGCTATATCGTCCGCCAGTGTGAACAGGAACTTGGGTCAGGTAGTCTCCTCCGAATGCAGAGCCAAGCTCACAGTTCTCAACTCTTGGTGGTATCGCAGCAGCGGAGCTGTGGTGGTTAGCTATGGCAGCCCTTATCCTCTCCAACTCCGTCATCTCATCCACCTCCACACTCAATTCCCTCACCAGGACCTTGCCACAGAGTCTCACCACCTGTCTACCTTGTTGTTTGGTTCCGTCTGGCACCAGCAGGAGCTTGGCGGGAGTGCGAGCTGCCAAGAAAGGCGATGAAGAGAAGCCTTCGTTCTCGTTAGGAGACCAGTTGCTTGACTACATTGAAGGTGCAAAGCAGAATCGTTTCGAAATCCCGATTCTTCCCTTGTTATTTTTACTGCAATTGTAGAATTTGAATCAAAGGGACCTTCCCGGTTACAGACGAGGCAGAGAGTGTGAGGCGAGGGGGTTGCTGCGATATTATTAGCTAAATTTCTGAGAATCAATAACTATGCTGAGAGTTTCTGAGAACGGCCATCTGTTTTTGCGGGCTTACGTCGACGTCGGGTTGCTTCAATCTGGTTTCAATTCTCGTCCTTCCTTCTGCATGATCTGCAGGAATGTGTAGTGAACAATCCTGAACGAACTAGAATCTGAATATTGCAGTTACTGTGCAGGCGGTCCCAAACTTAGGAAATGGTATGGTGCTCCTGATCAACTGCCGAGGGATGGCGGTGAAGGCCCATCAAATGAGGATGAGGAAGGTGGGTCAAACATTTCGAGATTATACTATTGAATTCTAGGATCTATTGTTCGCGAATGAGTGGTTAATCCACTTCGTGAATACTGTAATAACTTATCCATTGTATATCTAGATCGCTGCATCTGCACTCACCACGAAGTTTTAAGGTGAACTTCTTTTAGGAGCTATTCTTCAATTTACCTACTGTGACTCCAGAGACTGTCGAAGAGGAGGAAGAAGGTCCCCGAGACGCTGTGCTGGTCACGGATGCTGATAGCGAGACTGGCCAGGTACCCTACACTCAATAATGTTGCAACACCATGAGATCGATATAATCGTGTGTGATGGCATTCGGCAGCATTCATCGATTATGTAATGGAATTGAAGTACGGCAGCGTTTGCAGACAATGACACTGGGAATTGCGTTGGTCTTTATATGCAGCTTCTGGTGCTCCAACTGATATTAAAAAGAATGCGTGTTCGGGCATTAGTGCGAGATGCAAAAGCTGCGACAGCTGCGTTTGGTCCGTATGTTGAGGTACTTTTACAGCCTTGAACACAGAATTTCCCGCATTGTGCTGATGCTTTGATTCAAAATGAGTTACAATTTTAGAGAAGAGTTTGTCGACATTCGGTTTATGAGCGGGGATTTTCTTTTTTGTCTTTTCTCTTTTGAAGCCTGTTGTAGGAGACGTGACAGATGCAACAAGCTTGAAGAAAGCTTTGCGAGGGGTCCGAGCTGTGGTTATCCCAACAAAAGTAAGTTCCCGCTTACACTTGGATCATCTCTGTATGGGTTTTTTTAGTGTTGTGCACCTGCTCTCGTGGTTTCGTGAATCTACTTAGCTGCATCTGCTCTCTAGCTGCTCAATTTCATTCATTAAAAGGATTCTATACTTTGCCTACCGAGCAGGTAGGAGCAGTGGCAGACTCAACAGTGGTTAAAGGAGTAGAGCACATCGTCTTCATGTCCCAGGTACATTCCTTAAAGAAGCTTGCAATCTGTCGAATCTGAATTACCATGCAATCCTCACACAACCATTTTGAGTTTGTAATCAAAATCTATTTTTTCTTCTCAATTTGTATGTCGTTGTTTTGAGAGCTCAAACAAGGAATTCAACATCTAAGACTGCCAATGGAGTGACTGAAGCTTGCAGTTGGCTGCATACAGGAACGAGGGTGGACTAGCAGCGCTGTTTAAAGGGGGCGCTCGACGACAGGCAGAGCTGGATGAGGCAGCTGTCGCAAGCGCTGGAATTCCTTACACGATTGTGCGGCCTGGATCTCTTCGCGATGAACCCGGTGGTCAGCAGGGCTTCCAATTCGCACAGGTTCGTGGATCCTATTTTTTGGATGGTCCTGTTCCATTTCTTGCTGCTCAGTGTACATGAATGAGGAGCAGGATGTGCGGTATTCAGAACGACAATCTTCCCTTCCATTTGCACCATCTAAGCGTTTTAACAGTTGTCTGACATCCTTGAAGTAGTCCTTTGCGGTGGTGGTTGCACCATCATGTGCTTCTGTGCTTTAGGGTTAAGTCATGGAATATGGTTTATGATTAATGCAGGATGAATCCATAACTGGCACCATCACTCGAGAAGATGCCGCCACGATTTGTGTGCGAGCCCTGAGTAAACCACCTCAACAAGCTCTCATATTCGAGGTACTTCGTGCTGGCTTTGGTTGCACTTGTTTCTTGTAAACCACCAGTCTTACTCAGTCATGCTTTCACGGGGGCTTTTAGATAGGACAATGGAATGGGATCTGCACTAAATATGTTTGTGGCTGCATTTGTGTCAATACCCACAGGTTTCAAACAAAAAGGAGAAATCTGGAGATTGGAAAGCTATTTTTAGCGAGCTGAAGGAAACGTCTAGTTCCTACTCATAGGAACTTTGCTGCTGGTTATTGCTGGTCTGCTTGTTATCTGTACCATTGTGAAGCCTGAAGGATAAACTTTCCTTGCAAGTAAAAGAACATTTTAGCCAAAAGTTGGTGTGTATTTTTCACAAAGGAACTAGGAATGAAATGGTTGCTGCATATAAATCAAGAGGTTTAACTGCATTGATTGTATAGAATGGAGTATGTGTAGGAGATGATGTTTCTTCAAAAACTTGAAAAGGTGAATACAAAACTGGAAAGAGTTGTACACATTTATATTACAGTCTGTAAAGGAATCTATGATAAGAAACTGGCAAAATAAATTCATGGCTGTGGATTTTATCCTAAAATATTCAATACAATCTCTAACATTGTTTGTTTCTAAGTAGTACCAAGGTGATATTGTTTGCGTCATTCCAAAAGATTATTTTTTGAGGATTGATGGATCATGTGTACCAATCCTCAGAAACCAACATGTTCTTTGTGTTTGCTGTATTAATGACTCATATTCAATTGGAGAGATTATCAAATTGTATGTTCAAAATACTTTATTATTAGATGGGACATTAGACCATTGCATGTGGTAGTTAGTTAAGAAAGATAAAATTTAGTTTTATAACTTAAGATTATGCATATATATTTACACGGGTTAAATAATTTATCTTTTTGTCATATTCTAAAACAGAAAAACAAAAATTTAACATGAATGGTATCCAGTGTATTTTGTATAGATTAGATCTACACTGATTTAAATTAACCGTGATATTTTAGGCAAGTGTGAAATTACTCTCAACATCACTAGAGTGGTACAGAAAATAACCAACCTTTAAAAACAAACTAACAAGCAAACAAACAAATAAGGAATTCATATGTAACATCAAAAAATTAGTTGAATGCATTTCAATTATATATTCAATGTGCCTTGTCATGCTTTAAAGTTCTTAATTACTCATAAATTCATCATCATTAAAGCACACATATTACTATATATAGATTTGAAAATTTTAAATGTATTTTTATCCGTAAAAAAATGAATACTTATCTTGAATGTTGTTTTTGAAAATAACAGATATAAAGATCAGCATATTTGATCACCGTGGAAGCTTTGGTCTATCCAGCAATGATAAATAGTATTTCAGCTCTAAAATACAAGAAAGTAATTTAATGATAGATGATGGCATGACATATAAATGCTGCATCATTGATTTTTATGTGCAAGTACTAATTCATATATATATATATATATATATATAGAATAAAACAAATTCAATTTTGGTACGTGAAAAAAAATTGAATCCAAGTACGCATCCATCCAGAATCTGTCTGTTCATCTCTTTGAACCAAGATAAAAGCGTGTAGACAAGCGTAAAGGTTGAATTGAAAGTAGATGAACAAGTTTGGGAATATATGTGCATATTTACTTGCACTCCATGGTTTTTTTTCTTTTTTTTCCTCTATGATTTTATTATTGTTGTTGTTGTTGTTTTACAGAAAAATCCTTCTGCATTATTTAATATTTTTTATGTTTTAACGTGTGATAGATAATTCATCAGAAATTTGTGTAAAATTTGTGTTGCAGTGTTTTCATAAAAATTATCATCCATCATGCCATATTCATCCATCTTTCGAATGGACAGAAGGGTGTCGTTGTCTACGCAACGAGGCAACCCCACCTTGAATCTCATTCAAATTCAAAGCCAAACCAGAAACTGGCACCGCCCGTTTCAAGCTTACGGTGGCTTTCACGAATCTCGGATTCGGCGATGGCGAACGAACCTTGCAGGGGAGGAACAAATGGGCCGAGGACGGCAGTAATCTGCATGCTCGATGGCAATGGAGGAAACAGGTGGTACGATTGAAACTGTTTACACTATATTGTGCAATTTCTTCCGAGGTTCTAATTGTATCTGCCAAAAGTTGTAAGGATCAGAACGGACGGCAGGACTTGGAAATCGTTCGCTTGTGCACACTCGCGACCACCAGACTCTTTTCAGTATTTGACAAAAAGGTTTCCAGCATCACCGCCCGAATCGCCTCTGTATTTGCCAAGGACAGCCTCTGAATTGGCCTTGGCACGGTTGTATAGAACCCTCTGAGCAGCGAACCCAGTTTTTCTTCTCCCCGGCCCAG
The DNA here is from genome assembly GCA_036785485.1 of Physcomitrellopsis africana. Lineage (NCBI taxonomy): Eukaryota > Viridiplantae > Streptophyta > Bryopsida > Funariales > Funariaceae > Physcomitrellopsis > Physcomitrellopsis africana. Next base: position 293,464 of record JAWRVF010000211.1, on the reverse strand, counting down.
GTTTTGAGCACGCTCGCTTGCAGTGCACGACCGTAGCTAAAGCTCAGAGTCCAAGGTTTCAAGGTCTGCAGTGCGTTCATGGCGTTCAGGTTCCGGGTGGCCTCTTCCTCACTCTGGCCGCTGCTGAGAAACATGATGCCTGGTACAGCAGGAGGCACTGTTCTTTGCAAGGCGCGAACGGTGAATTTGGCAACGATGTCGGAGCTCACCTTTGGTGCATATGATCCGGACGTCACCATGTTCGGCTTCAGCAACGTGCCTTCCAGCAAGACGTGTTGGTCATTGAGAGCTTTGTAGCAAGCCGCTAACACACTCTCGGTCACCTCGACGCACTTGCGAATGTCATGTGAACCATCAAATATGACTTCTCTATGAGAGACTAGGGGCACTAGACCATTTTCTTGACAGAAGATTGTGTATGGTGCCAATCTTTGTGTGTTCTGTTGGACACTGAGTTCCTAGGACATGTTGTTGTGTGGCGTGAACTTTTATTTGAGAATATATTGGGTATCTAATTGTGGAGAATTTACTTGAAATTTAATGGCAAGAGTTCAATAAGTGATTTGTCCTTAATAAAAAGTACAAATAACACAATGATATTACAAAAAATAATTTTTTTATTGATAAACCCTTTTGTATATAAGTAGGTTAGTATAAAAAGTCTCAAATTGCCACAAAAACTTTCAATACCTTATTCACCTACAAGGATTTATTTCTTTCTGAACTTTAGAGTTTAATAACTCTTGATCCAATTATTTAGTTTCTATAAAAATTTCTTCATAATGTAGATAATTTTCATAAGTTTCACTACAAAAAAGAATCAACTGCAAATTCATTGTTGATCGTCCAATATCTTAAAAACCTTAGCAAGTACTTAAAACCCTAGTTCAGAGATACCCGAGCACTATTTCCTTTATATCTCACAAACCCAAAATCTTAATGCCATAAAAGTTTTGCACATAGTCTTGTGACATAAACATATACATTCTTGAAATTTTTGAACCAAAATTTTATCAAATTGCTTAAGATATAGCTTAAAACATAAATACTAGTCAAGTAGGGTTACTTATTGTCTTTAGCTTATAAGCACTGACTTAAACTCCCAATATCTCCTTCATTCCAACTTAGATTTCATTGAGCTGTATATGAAAATTGTAGTCAAGAAAGTGCTCTTTCCAATCCCAGTTGCCAATCCTCTATTGTTCTTTAAACGCGCGAGTTATGCCCAAAAGAGTGACAATTTTGGCACCTTAACTTTGAGCGCCTATATCTCTATCACAAAAAGTCCAAATCATCCAAAATTTTCACTGAAACCACATCCAAAAATCCAAACTTATTGACCTTAGCTTCTAATGTTCGACTTCTCTCGAAAAACAAACCCTAATTCCTAATAAACCCTTAAGCAGTCTCCTTGAAGTCCATTGGGCATGATTTTTGGCCAATAGGAATAGAAACTTCTATCATCCATCTCCATTCATCCACATAGATGGCCTAACTACCCCTTTTTATACTAAAAATCCCTTTCTAATCCTTTTTCTTATAAGATTTATATAATATGTGTTCTAAATACCAAATAAAAAAAACAAACAAAATCTTAAGGATTACCAATGTCTAACAAAGGAGACCTAAAATACATAAAAGTTATTATCAATATAAAACCAATTTCAAAAGTCACTACCAAAAAGAAAATAAGGTTGTATAAACCTCAATGATAACCTTTTTAGATAGATTCTTTCTAAACTAACAACCTAACCACATCTTGTAACCAATAAAATCCACTACTATGGCTTTTACTTAATTATATAGTAAATTGTATATTAAATATATATGTACAATTTTTTGACATGGTAGCCGAACCACAACATGAAAGCATATCCGATCTTCATCTCCTACATCATAGTATTTTTTGCATAGTTGTATGCTTTAGTCATGGTTTTGTGGTTGGTCCCTATAAGAGGAATCGTTCCAATATCCACCTTGATTCCCGTCATGACTCCACCTTCTTCCAACAATTTCACAAATTGTTTGCCTTGCTTATGTTTATGTTTTTTGGTACAGAGTCTCCTCAAACATAAGCACTCCACTTAAGTACAGCTGGACGCCGGGAGCTGTGAAGAGCATCTCTAATAGAGCCTGTCGATTTGCCTCGGTGTTCTCAACGTTGATGCTGCACAACCTTGCACCAATTGTTGTTGTACTCTCATCTGCGGCAAAAATACCCTTTCCAGGGGCGGCGACATACTTGGCTGTCCGGATGAGTTCGTCTGCCAAGCCCCGCCATTCAAAATCATAACAAAGTTCCGTAAGCAATCTGTTCCATACGGTGTCAGATTCTGTTTCTTAACTCCTCCTCATAATTTTTATAGACATTTTGTTCTGAATGGAATTCAAGCAGTGAATCTCCACAATTGTTCATATTAGAGTTGAAATGTCAGGATTGGATGATCCTGCTAAACCCACCATACTAGAAACGATACTTGACATTAAGTCCTGCAAGTTCCTTTGCAACAATGGGTAAGTTCATTTAGGATATCCGATGGGGGGTGTGTGTGTGTGTGTGTGTATACATATGTATACTGTGTTTTTGTTGCAGTCATTTAATAAGGGGCAGATCATCTGGGAACATGACCCACAGAACACACTGCAGTTGAAAGGTCTCAGTGACGCTTGATACCTCATCGGAAGAACAACCAACTGAGATCGATGAGTCTGTTGGTTTCAATGGTTGCGAGTGAGGTTTCCCATTTCGATTTGGTTCACATCTCATGAGTAAACCCACACACTCTGCTGCATTGCCACATTGCCCGCCGATGTTCTCAAATTTAGATGCGAAAAGGTCAGTAAATATAGAAGCTGGATGAGACAATGGTAACTACAACGCTTGACTCCCTTCGTTATGGCTACTGTTGTTGCCACACAGCTGGGCAGATTTGCTTACCTTGTGACCCTTACGGATCCTGAACTTGCGAGTGTTGTGGAAGACTTTGATCTGTGGTGAACTTGAAAATGTCCGCCTACTGGGGCAAATACGCAGGTGATCACCTCACTGGTTTACTGTCAGAATTTTACACTGTTGGAACTGTAACGCATATGTTCGGCTTGAATGTGCATGATTGTAACTACATTGTTGAGACACAGAGTCCTGTTGCCAACGGCGATTTTTTACTTTAGCCCTTTTGTGTGTCTAGGTGTAGCGAGCAACCCACAAAGCAAAGGCGCTCACCAGAAACACGCTTGCTGGAAATGCGGTTGGGTCTCAAACGAAATTAAATCTCTTCTTTCCCTTTGATTCTGCCTCTCTCGATGGAAGTCAGATGAGTTGGTATGTCTCCGTGTATCATTTTCGACAGGCAGGAGGCTAAGGTTGACATGAACTCCCCTTCTCTCATGCCTCTTGAATTTCGGAGAGTTTCGGCGGAATTTAACTACCGAAACAGAAAAACACTGAGCTACATTAACAGTTCCCAAGTCCTTCCAGTCATTGTATCCAAAGGTACGATTTGAAACAATGCGAAGGTGGTTAACAAACCAGTTCCCAAAGTCTGAAAAGGTTCCACATATGGTCGAGGTGTTCTAATGGCACTAACCTCGAAGTCTCTTTGACTCCTTCATCCTCAACGCAGTAACTCACAGGATCCTGAAGGTTTCTCGAGATTACACTGCACGTCCATATCATCAGCGTTATCCGACAATAGCAAGTTATAATATTTTCTTTATCTTCACTAAGAAAGGAAGTTTTTTAGATGCAGATGGGATCTTTAGATTCTTTTTAATATTTCACATGGGTATTTAAACTTATCCTTCAGTTTCTTCTTTTTAGGAAGTCCTATTGGATGCTTGACATTAATTGCTAGTTGTTAAAATTGTAATGCATACATTAACACAAATCAATTTTCTTGGTATAAAAGCTAGATTTTGTTGATTGATGTACAAATTGTATTAGGTTTTTTATTAGTTAATCAATATTTTTTACATATAGTACTTATTAAATATTTTTGAATTTTTTTAAAAAAATTATAGAGTGTAATAAAAAACATGATATATTAAAGTAAAAATCTTCACATATCTTGATTGAGTTGTTTTTTTAAATTATAGATAAAGGACTTATTAGATGCTGGAGAGTTATGTTGGAAAGATTATGTCATTAGGTAAGAAACAACTAACTTCTTTTTTAAACTAAGTCATAGATAGATAGAATAATTAGTTTTTAATTTTTTTTTTTTTTTTTTTTTATATCTAAAGAAAATTGCAAAAAGAAGCAAAACTAAAAAATATATATATATATTAAAGATTGCATGCTAAAATTATTAAAATATTAATTTATTTAAAAGTAAGTAATTGATAATTTTGCTTTATAGAAGAAAGTAAAAACTAAATAATATTTTTGGAAGATACCTTTGAGACTTACTAATTAGAAGATAATTTTAAAAAATATTTTAATAATGGAAGATTTTATTTCAAACCAAACTATATTTAAAGACCAATCTAACTCTTACAGTATTGTATAATATTACAATAGATATATAATTAATAAAAGTTATTTCTATTTAAAATAAATTATTATTTATTCCATAAAAAATATAAAATATTTAAATAATAATAATTAATTAATTAATAATATTATTTAAATAAATTTTTATTAATTAGCTAGATTAGAAATAAATAAATTAAATTATATGCATAAGTTTATAAGATCAAAAACAAATATTTTGGTTCTATCTTTAGAATCTTTAAAGAAAATCTTTTTTATAACTTATTAACAATAAGTAATTTTTTGAATAATTTACTTTTCAATTAAAGTGGAAAAATCTTAGATAAAGTTGAGTTGATTAGTTTGATATATGAAGGACTAAAATTATTTATTAATATATAATTTTTCTTCTCAAATTGTAATGATAGTTATAAATACTTGTGTTATTCTATTATATTTAAAGATACTGCATATGAATGGTATAGGAATATTTTAACTAACACATCATCAATTGGGATAATTTATAAAGAATATATATTTTTTAAATTTCTATCTTGAAGTTATTTAAAGCATAACTTTGATTGCCCTTGTATTCTTGAAATGTATTTTTTTAATAAAAAGATATTACTTCTTATATAAAAATATTTGAAGTATATTTGTAGAGATTTTTTTAATTTATAAAATCTTAAAACATTTGTTTATTCAAGAATTTTTAAAAGAAAAAACTATTATGAATATTTTAAAGAATTAACCTAAAGTCTTAAATAATTCTAAGATTTCAACCACTATAATAGAAGAAATAAAGAGATAAAATCAGAGATTATGATAAATAAAAGATAAAATCGTCTCTAATTTTATCCTATTTATGCAAATATTAATAACTTTCCATCTATATCTTCTATAGTACTATAAGTAAGTCCCATCTAATTTTTAAAATTAAATATTATATCCTTAGCAACTAAATTATTATCTTTTCTATTAATTATATTATACATTGAAGAAAAAAACAAGTAGAAGGAAGAATTGAAATCAAAATTATATTTAGCTTAGCAAAAGCTTTTAAAACCAAATATCTCATTAGATTAAAGCAACAATAGATGAAATGATCTTATTAACAAAAAGTTAGTTTATAAGTCAATTGTCTCTTCTTATAGAATTTTTTAGACACTATTCAAAACTTTAATATATCACTTGTGGCTAACTAAGACATACTACACAATTTTGTGCATTCATATGTAAATAGTGTTGTATTGTAATATGGCTATAGGATAAAAGAAAAATAAAAATATATATATATATTATAGAGGAGCTTAATTGAAGACTTAGTGAGAAAATTACTTAAAAAAAATATAGGTAAAATTTAGGGAGGTAATAAAAATATTTAGTGTTAATGCTCCTTTTTGTTAAAAAGACTTCTACTTACTTTGTAGGATCATAAATAAGATAAAATAATATAGATTAAAAAAAGTAATACTATAAGCATCTTTAGATTAAAGAAAAAGATAGTATCCAATAAAATTTACTTAAAAAAATCTTGGATTGATATCCAAAGAAGGCCAATTGTGAATCAAGGTCAAAATCAAACCCCAAGGTACAAAATCATGCGCTTGTAGCAGATAGGAGGTTTTTTTTTTGATTGAAGAGTAGAATTAGATAGTAGACTTAATTAAAAAAATAAATAAATTAAGCATTAGTTTCAAGATTTTTGAATTTGTAATGATTTTGTGAGAGCTTTGCAAAATTAGGGTTCTATTTGGATGAATCTAGTTGTTGAAAAATAAAGTAGGTTTACATTTTGAAAATTTTTGTAAGTTCTGTAGCAAATCTATAGATGAAAATTAGTAGATTTGTGAATATAATTGTATTAAATATATATTATAAATTATAGCTAAATGGGACAGCTAGATCAAAGGTTATCAGAATTTAAATAGACATCAGTCTCAAAAATTGGATTTTGAGGATCAATGAGGATTTTTGTGATTTTGAACAATTTGCTAGTTAGATTGAAATGGTTATTCTTTGAGATGGTAGTTAACTTAGTTTTTAATATTTTTTTAAAATTTTAGAATATATAAAGGTATAAAAAAGAACTATTGATACTGGAAGATTGACAATAAGATTTGAAAATGTGGACGATTGACATCCAAGTAGATTATGAGTTTTTTCTTCTAATTTGTAAGTTCAAATCTCTTCAAATTTTATATGCTTGTTTTTAACTAGTAAATTCAAAAAATATACAAATTTTGAATGAAGATCAATGATTAATTTAATAGTTATTGAGGTTTTAAATCTGCTATAGGATTTGATTAAATTTTGATTAGGATTTTATTAAAGTTTCATTAGGATTTATTTAGAATATCTTTAGGATTTCATTAAGATTGGATATGATTTAATTATAATTATATTAGAATTTTATTAGGATTGATTTGGATTTTATTAGGATTTAGCTAAGATTTCATTAGAATTTGATTAGGATTTCATTAGAATTTGACTATGATTTTATTAGGATTTGACTAGAATTTGATTAGAATTCAATTAAGATTTGATTAGAATTTGATTGAAATTAGATTAAAATTTATTTAAGATATCTTTAAGATTTTATTAAGATTGGATAGAATTTTATTAAGATATCTTTAGAATTTCATTAAGATTGCTTAAGATTTGATTGGGATTTATTTAGGATTGTATTAGGATTTCTTTAAGGTTGATTAAGATTTGATTATAATTTCTTTAAGATATTTCTATGATTTTTTAGAATTCTTTATGATTTATTTAGGATTTCTTTAATATTTTTTATGATTTCTTGAAAGATTCTTTAGAATTTTTTAAAGATTTCTTTAATATTTTATTAGAGTTTTTTAGGCTTTTTTTATAATTTTTTTAGGATTTCATTAAGATTACTTTAGAATTTGATTAGGACTGTTAAGGATTCAATTGGGATTTATTTAAGATTTTATTAGAGTTGTTAGATTCTTAGTTAGTTTTAAAATACAAATTTATCTTCTACAACCAAGTGCTTGGTGCATTCTCAAATAAGATGACACATAATATAACAATGACAAAAATAATAATCTTATATTATAATTCAAAAGAATAAATTATATTCTAATCATTCAAATTAAAAATATAAATAATCTAATTAAAGCCATAAGAATAAAATAGATAATAATTTGAGATTCACCATATATAAAATGATATATGCTTTTTGTAATTTTTTTTATTAAATTAAGAGTTGTATGTAGTAATTACAAAAGAATTCATCTTACAAGGATTTATAGGCAACTAGATATGATTATTTCTTAAATTTTACTTTCTAAAAATTATTAATAAATTAATAAATGATAATGTGAAAAGAATCACAAATAAAATACAAATTTAAATCTAATACCATCTTACTTTTTCCATAACTATAATCAAAATTATTGAATCTAATAACATGTATTTGGTTTATAAATATATGATAGAATAATATTTATAAATTCAAATAGACAATTTCAAGATATTTAGAAGCAAAGATCTTAAGGTGTTAGATTTACATCTATTGATTGATTAGATGCCATACCATTGAGTAGAGCCAAAAACCAATGAAAGCAACATTAAACCAATTTGGTTATATACAAATCTTACTTAACTTCATTTAAAGAAATCATTACAACTATTATAACTTATTCAAAAATATTGTTGTAAAATCCTATAGATAAGTTTTTCAAATTAATTTCTAATAAAACTTCAAATTATTTTGATTTTAAAAATATTACTAAAAAAAATATTTAAGAAATATAATCTTTTATATAATGCTTAAAATAAAAATAATTTAAAACTTATGTTGTCATTTCTAAAATTTAAAAATAAAGATGAACCTTGGATGCTATCTTTTGATCAAGAGTAAGAAGGCCTTCTAATACCATCAATAGATGGTAGAGTAAAAAGTCTAAACAAATCAAAAACTTATATATTTAAATAGTTTTATAATTATTATAGAATCTATAAAATATTAGAATTTAATTACTCTTATTACTTTTATATAGTGCAATTAAATTAATATGGTCTAATAAATATTTTTAGAAAAAAAATTTGAATTATATAATTCATTTTAGATCACTTTGCTACCAAGTATAAAAATATTGTTGTCTATAAAATTCTTTCAAAAAAAAAAAAAAAATCATTGTATTGATTTATATATCAATTATAAAAATAATTTTTTTTATTACTTAAAATATAAATTATCTTAATACCAATAAAAACTACCAAATATCTTTTTGATTCATTATATAATAAATATTAAGTAGAAACCATTCAAAATAATATTATGTATTTAATATTCAATTTGGATCTAAAATTTATTCTCCTACTATTAATCTTGATACTGATTTTACTTGTTTTTACTATATATGTTTATTACAATAATTTATAAGTGATCATATTATCTTGTAACATGCTTTTGATTAAACCATTGATAGAAATTTGATAAAAATAATAATAAAAATTAATGACTATAATAAATTTGTCGTCTCTAGTATTAATATTTTAAACTAAAATAACTAATTTAAATTATTTAAATATATTTTTTAGATAGAATATCCAAAATTATATTATAAAAAATATTTATATAATTTATGGATATTATTATAATAAAAATATTAATAAAAACAAACTATTCTAGCTTTGATCAAACCAACATTTATTTTAGGATTTCTATAATGCCATTTAAAAATATTGCAACTACTTTAAAGCTTTAATTTTTAAATTTTATTGATTTGTGTAAAAGGTGCTTAAAACCATCTATTTTATAGAACACTTAAGATTGGATATGAAATAGGAATATATAATAAAAAACTTACACATCTTAATTATCTTTGTCAATGTATAATAACAAGATGTCAATAATTCTTAGGATTTGTCATATTTGGATCAAATTTAAAAGCAAGAAGGATGAGAAGGAACAACTACAGACTTCACAAAACTTTATGTAAAATATATATATATATATATATATATATATATACACATAATTACATAATAATTTTTATAATTATATGTTTATTTTATTATTTTTAATTATGAAAGTATAATTTCTCAATAGATTTTTTTATTTTTTATTTTTTAATTTATTATCAGTTGAAAATGATATCTTACAACTATTAAATATACTATTAATTTTTAAGTTATGATGCGCATGTTTTTTTTTTTAGTGTATTTTTACTTTCAAAATATCACTACTATTTAAAATAAATTCACACCTAAAGACGATTTTGGAAAAAAAGAAAAAGAAAAAAAAGAAAATCTCCAAAATGTTATGGAAGACTATCCTCCCACAACCTCAAAAGTACAATTGCAATAGCAGTAGGATATCATTTTTTTGAGAAACATTTAGCCAAAATTGAAGCGGTGTAGGAGAAGATTTTGTTGAAATAAACATAAATAAAAAAAAATAAAATGAGGCGAAATGATGCAAGGTGGAGCCTTAAATCAATCAGGACCATTTAAAATATTCGGAAAAGTTATTCTCTCTGCGGTCCCGATGATGAGCCCTGAATCGACGGAAAGAAGGCCACGTCAGAAAATAAAGTCGTTTACGGAAAGAAAAGTAGTCTCTGGAAATACATTCGGCGTCTAGAAGGAAACGTTTGGACCAGAAAGAGAAGCGGCGAGGAGAAAGAAGGCGGGGAAAGGAAAAAGAGCCTTGCTGGAAAGAAGATGGAGGGAGAAGGAGAGAGCGTGGAAGTCAGTTCTGAGAATAGCAAAGCCTTTTCCCGGGTTTCACTGCCCTCCGGGTGCCACTCGGGGGTCGTAGCTTCACTGCCACACTACCCTAGCTATGGAGGACACCCTCCCATCCTCGTTATGCTGCTTGCTGCTCCTCATGGCTTCCCGCACGCCCGATCTCTGCTCTCTTTTCGGCCGTTGTACAGGGGGTTTTGAGTTCGGGGTTCAAATTCTAGAGTAGAAACGGGGTTGTGGTGGTTCGGTGAGTGCGCCTATGCAGGGTGGGTTTTGCCTGCCGCATTCGCATGTCTGTGCATTTGAGACACGGAGGGTTTTGGCAGTTTTTTTTGAAGCCAGGTCTCGGGTAGTGTAGTAGTCTTACGGTTTTTTGGTGGAGGCAGTTGATTAGGGAAGGGAGCTTAGGGAGCGTTGGCTTGGAGAAGAAGGCATACAAGTACCCGGGAAGGAGTGTATGAAAGGATTTAGAGTAGGCTCAATGGATCGACGCATGTATGGTGGTGGGGGGTAGATTGTAAGGTCGCGTACTGCAATAAGGGTGTGAGTAGCTTGCAGCAGTTTTCGTTGGTCTGGAGGTTTTTGTTGAGTTGATTTGATTCAGCATTGAGTGGAAAACCCGGAGGTTTAAGAAAAGTAGGTAGGTAGGTAGGTTTCTAAGATGGTGGGTCGAAGAAGGGTAAGAGCAGGACCTTGAAAGAAGGTCCTTCGTCATATGCACCTCTGCAGAGTTTCAGCGCTGAAATATGGTCAAGCTGGGAACTACTTGAGCTGGGAGCATTGTGGCATGTGGCAGGGTTTTATTTTGTGATCTTTCGATGATTGGTTTAAGTACGAGTCTGGTTCATTGGAAAAAGCATGCGCATCATCATCAGCTGTATGCCGCATTCATTATGACAGAGTTTTAAGTACTTGTATTAGTAAAGTTTCAGAGGAGGAATTTATCTCGCCTGCGGGCTTACAAGGGTCTTCGCACTGGTGTGTACCAGCCTTAAACGAAGGATTGAGCATAAAAACGATAGAGGCCATGGAGTCTTTTACGTAGGAGATGTAAATTCATGGCAGCAGTGCAGGCTTTGCCTCGTGCACCTGCTGTCTATGCATCTCCAGTAACGTCGATTATCTCTCTTTCCACTCCCATGACTGTCCCCTGGGGCGCCGGTGCCCTCCACCAGCGCCTCAATGCTTTTGTTAAGAAGTCTCTTATCAAGCAACTCGTTCCTACTGGTGCTGTTGTAAGTTTGTTCTTCTACCTGTATACCGGTTCATGTAGGATAGAAATTCTCATGACTACAGCACATATTTTTAGTGTAAAATTTCATGGAAGGTTGTGCAATATATTCTTGAGTTGGTTTACTCTGGGAAGTGGAACTTTCTTCGCCGAAAATTGAACTTGTGCCGGGTTTACCAGCTTTAGAGTATTCTACTGCATGGAATGCAATTCTCAAACTTGTAGCGTGTTGCATTGTACTACAGCAGTAATATCATTAGATCGAAAGTATGTAACTGCCATGGTGTGTATTTAATCGAGTGATAGAGTGCCTATACAGCTCTGCCACCAGCAAGACTATCCTCATATAAAATAAGGATGCTAAATTTCCCGCGGTAATGTTGGTACATTTCAATTTCAAAAGGAAAAGGTGACTAAAAACCCTGCAATTAGCTTGATGGTAGGAGAGGTGATCAGTTTCATGAGCGAGGTGTTTGCAGGTCTGTGACTTTTATTGCGGTCGAGGTGTTGACACAGACAACTGGGCTGAAGCTCAAATTGGAAAATATGTAGGCATCGGTACGTGACTTACACAACAATTGATTTTTCAGTGTGGGCAAGCCGAAGGAAGCGGAAGACTATTATTTTTGCTGCTAGGATTAGAGTGGTTAATGAGAGGTGTCATTTCTTTAATAATTGTTGGTTTCTATAGATCATAGGATGCGTTTTTTTTTTTTTTTTTTTTTTTTTTTTCCTTCTCTCTCTCTCTCTCTCTCTCTCTCTCTCTCTCTCTCTCTAGCGATCGTTGCCACTCTGCGCCAACTGTAAACTACAGCCAAGAGTTTTAGCTTTAAGCAAAATTTAATGCACTTGTATACGACTGTAGATTTATCATCATCAGCTTTGGAGGAGGCAAAGGAGCAGTGGGAGAAGAACGGGAAACGCTTTGCTGCAAAATTTTGTGAACTCAATCCTTGCATGGTACTTATTTCTCTGTCTACCGGTTGTCTCCGGGTGCAGCGTTTGCTTAAATCTGCTGCAAGCTGTCACGGAATCGTTCTACTATCTATAGTTGGATTCGTCTACGCTTTAGATATTGGTGCTGAATAGAAATTCCACGATGAAGACTTATTCTGGCATTCCTCTGCTTCACCTTGACCCAATTTTCACTTCGTTAGATATCTGAAAATGAAGGGGTCCATAGTCGCCTAACCACCAGGTTCGTGACTACTATTTTTTTGATGCACTGGTTTTTCTTTTTCTGGTGCAGATCGATTTGGAAAAGAATTTGGGAGAGGATGGTCTTTCCGCCGATGTCGTCACTTGTCTCGCACATCTGCAGGTTGCTTTACATTGGTGTTTAATTGGAAACTTAAGATTCTTAGTTGATTGCTTTGAAATTTGCTCTCCTGGATCAAAATTATCACTCAGGAAGAATTATGACCTTTGTTATTAAACAAATGATCTTGTAGTTGACTCAGTATTCTCAGTGTTTTACAACGTGGTATTGCACGTATTGTTTGTCAAATAATGGTGGATTGATCTGCTTACAATAGTACCGTTTTGTACTTGTTCTTAGCATTTTTGAAGGATTTAATGGTTAATGTGTAGGAATATGCTCGATCTTCTGTATCGCTATCGAGTTCAGTGTACCAATTGTAGGCGGAGTTCTTGGTGCAGGATTGCTTTGCGGCCGAGGATATGGTGCGTCAGCTGCTGAAGAACGTTGCATCCCTACTGAAGCCAGGTGGCTACTTTTTCGGAGCCACTCCCGATTCCTCCACCATCTGGTTCATAATCTTTCCCCACAGCCGCCCAACACAGCCAGTGATTGTTGTTACTTACGAATATTCCTGATGCTAAAATCCTTGATAGTAAATTGCTGGCACAGGGTTGAGGGGGCCGATTCCACACCATCTATGATTTTTATTCTTTCAAATTTTAGTAATATCTTGGAAATCGCAGGTACAAGTACCAGAAAGCAGTTGAAGGGGCAATGAAAGCAGGGTCACTAAGAGCTAATGGCCACCTCCCTCGCGTGAGGACAGATTTATATAGTATCAGCTTCGAGGATGATCGGTACTTCCATTTTCTTGTATGTTGGGCTTAGTATCTAATATCTGCATGTTGCTGGGAAGCATTACACTGAATATGGCATTTAGTATTGCACGCACTAATCTAAATTCACTTTTTTCAATGTATAATGTCATGTTATAATGTTACCTACCGTAAATTCATCTGCGATTATTTTAAAGTTTTGATTTACCCCACAGCTTTATATCACTGGGATGGACTCACAAAGTTCCACGTTTTACAACAAAAGAACAAAAGAAAAAGTTTCATTATCAACCAAGATTTGTAAAAGCTACCTGTCAAATTTCTCAGCGCTACACCAAACGGCCACTCCTCCACTCTTCGAAAGTTTGAAGTTTTGATTTCGTAGGAATTACATCAACACCTTATAATATCAGGAAAGTGTAAAAATATACATATTTCTGTGGGAAATATAAGCCAAAGATGACTAAGATTTTGAATTGAAATTAGCTCAAAAGAATTTCAGCCGCACACTAACCAGTTTGAGTGGCCCCTAAAATTTGATTGCTCTTGTAATAATGCCAGTAACGCTAATCAGTGTTACTATCACAAACAATACTATAGCACTAAATGCCATATTCAGTGTAGTCAGTCATGATTCCCTCCTGGATGTAGGGTTGAATCCTGCTTGCGTTTATTTTCCTGAACACAGCACCATGTTCATTCAAGAGCTTGTCAATACCTCGTCTCTCTTTGCTTCCTAGTTTTCTTTCAAGATTGTTTGAGGTAGACCCGCATGTTATCATCCACGTTAGAACTAGGTATAGCAGGTGTGTTTGGCAAATGGCCACTGTTTGTCAATTCGTTCATTACAATGAAGATTTTATTTCGCGTGTAGGTTCAACCAATATGGGTCGAGATATCAGCTCCGCTTCACAGATGATACTGTCCCACCTCAACCGCAGATCTTGGTACATTTCCCGAGCTTGATCAGGTGTGTTTCAATCGTAATTTTCGTATATGCTTGGATTAAAACTTCAGAGTTTTTGTTCTATTTTCTCTCTGAAAGGTCTTACACTTCGAATGAGGGTTGCACCTTGTACATTGCAATCAGGAGTTGCTGCAATTATTGATTTCGTTGTGTCTTGATTTCTTAGACACGCGGAAGAGTTTGGACTTGAGTATGTGGAGATCCAGAATCTGACTGAATTTTATGAAGACTATCGGTACGTTTTAGCTCTTGGAGAATGGACTGGATGGCTGCACGGCAAATAGGTTTCAATGTTGATGTTAGATGAGGGCCTTAAGTTCCATTAGATGTTGGATGTAGGTGTTCAGTTCCTAGTACTGTCCCTTTTTAATTTTATGCATAGCATGATCCTAAGTTTGTGACAGAGTCCTGGGGAATCTGATTGAGAGATCAATCGTGTTGGTTGCCGTGCTATTCTGGCAGTGTTCCGTTTGCTGAAACTCTTCAGAATAGCTGTGGCACCCTAGTTGACTCTAAAGGAAATCCAGTTGTGGATGGAAAGTCTCGCCTCTCCCCGATTGCTCAAGATGTTCTAAGTATGTTCCTTCTGACGCTTGTCTTCCGCTTCAACCAGCCCTTACATTGGGCTTCAGATGCTGCTTTTCTCTCATTATAGTTGTGATAATTACTTCTGGTTTCCGCTTGACTTGCAATAGTTGCTGCAGAATGTGCACCAGTATAATCATTATCAGTTTCTGCAGATTTCCAAGATGAATGTGCATGATGTGAGTGCAGTAGTTTGAGGTGTAACCAGAGGTAGTTCATATGTTTTGTTCAGGCTTGTATACAACGTTCATCTTTAAAAAACCCGACCCCCAACAGCGTGTAAGAGCTCTAAAGCGACCTGCTCCTCCTGCATCTACTCCTGGATCTTCTGACGTTAAGAGGATCAAGAAATTCAGTCCCGCTTCTCTTGCTCAAGTTGCTGCAGCGGAGGAAACGCCTTTGAAGAAGCGAAGGATTTCGGGTCCTATAGCGTTACCTTCTTCAAACGGTTCGAGATTGCAAGAGCCGATTCCGAAACAAGAGAAGCGTTCCAGCAGTGGTAGCAGATCGAAACTTGAAGTAATTTCCAAGAACGAGCTCGATCGCTCTAGTGGCAAGATCTTGAAAACCCCAGATGGAGATTCAAAACTTGTTTATTCTCAGCCCAACGTGAGCAAGTCTAAGTTACAGGAGAGGCTCTTCAAACTTGAAATTGTAAGCTCAGAATCGAGGGATCAGCTTAAATCCGTTGAAAAGTTACTGAAACCGGAGAGATTAAGCGCAAGCAAGTCAAATGCACCAGGAAGCCAGAAAACTGAGGTTTCAAGCGTAAGCGAACCAAACGCATCAGAAGGTCAGAGAATTGATGGTCCTAACTTAAGGATACAAGAGTTAAAGGCGGAGGTCTTTCAGTATAAAATGAGCATTATTCAAGGTAGCTCTGAGCCAGAGTTAGAGAGTCCCAGCTCCAGTGGATTGCCTCCTGAGACCCACCTTAGAACTGAATCTGTAGAACGAGAGAAGCTTGACAATGAACAACGGGGAAATGATAGTAGTCAAAGTCTGGAGCCAATGAAGAGGAAACGGGTATCTCGATGGTCCAGTGACTATGTTCCAAAGGTTGCTGCTTCAACTGGAGAACAAATGACTGAGAGAAAAGATCAAGGAATCGCATTACAGCAGCCTGGTCAGGGCGCATTAGCTAGTTTTCCATTAGAGCACCAGCTTATCACAGGTCCAATGTGCCCTAAAGTGGGTGTTCCTGCTGGGATTGAAGGAGATGTGGCTCAAAACTCAAACAGTTTAGTTTGTGGAGCACAGGTAGCTAGTGGTGGACCATGGGTTAGAAAACAACACTTGTCGGAGAAGGGTACAACTAATGTGAGCGATATTAAATCTCAGCATGATGAAAAATATAACCACAAGGATCTAAATATTCCCTTGAAAGGCTTTTATCAGAGGAGTCCATTGGGATCTCAAGAGTACGGGAACGAGAGAGGTTCGATTCAGAGGAGAGATTATGAGAACAGTAGTAGTGAACCCGTGCTAGCGGAACGTGGAGTGGAGTCTATCGAAGAAGGTGAAGTGATTACAGGACTTCCTGTTCGCAAGACCTCTAGTCCGAATAGGGATAAACCTGCGGCTATTGAGTTGCATTATGAAAGACGTTCTGCACAGAGGTCACAGCGTTCAGGAACTGTGTCAGGCTCCACTTACAGACATGAAATGGCAGCTTCTGATCCTCAATCAGAAAGAAATGCATCAGGCAACTCGGAGAACATCGGATCTGAAACGTGGCTGGAGGGAGATGCTGCTCAGAACAATGACAGTAACGCTTTACCTGCAATCCAGAGTAAGTATACAGCCAGTGAACCTAAATCTGAGTTAGGCGTTGCGAGCGGAATTGATGATCAGCTACAGGAGGGTTCAAAACAGGAGATTTCATCCATCGCCCTTGCGCCTGAGAGCAACATAAATGATCAGAAGAAGCGCAAATTTGTGGAGCCTCTCCTTGACGAAGCTATGAATGAACAGAAGAGAATGGGAGCTTCTAGTTCATCTCAGGAAAATCCACCTACGTACTTGGAAGCTAAGAAAGAGAATCTGAACCCAAAACCTCGAAAGAAAGAGATTGTCATGGATGTACTCATGGATAGAACTACAAATCAGAGCAGAGATTGTGCTGCGTCTTGTGCAACACAAGCACTTGGAAACACAGACACCGATCTTTCATCTGAAAAAAGTTCAATGAAGAAGAGAGAGTCTCCATCAGTGGAGTCTGTCTTTGGTAGAGGACCAGGTCAGAACAAAGACTCTGCAGTGGCCGACGCTGATTTTGAGAAAGGCTCCAAGTCGAGCAGAGACGGTTTTACTGTGGAGCACCAGTCTGAGATAGGGTCCTCTCAGAAAAGAGAAAGTGGTGCGTCTGCGGAGCCTTCCACGTCAGATATTGGTAAGAACCCCTCGAAAGAAAGTGTGGAAACAGACAGCCAACCGCCGAAAAGTCACGGGTTCAAGAGAGATAATTTCGAGCTGCCGTGGGAAGCCAAGCCCCAACGGTATCCTGCACTGCGACGTGCAACGCCTCAAATGAGTGAAGGAGCTGTAGAAAACCCGCCGTTGTGGCATAGGGGGAATTTTGTCGTGAAAGTTGATAGAGATTCACAAGGTAGAGGGCCCGTTATTTACCCTCGAAATCCTTATGCAAATTCAGGCCCAGGGTTTGTCGCCGCACCCAGACCTCCTCTTCGAGCGACAACAGAGAGAAGGGTCGTAGTACCTCCGTTGCAGGGTGGAGCCGGATTGCTAGGGGCGGCTCCATCACCAAGCTTTGTAGATAGAGGATTAGTAGATAGAGGGTTGCCAGCTGACAGAAGGTTTGATATGATGGGCCCCCCTGAAGGTGGCCGGAGTTATAACGATCATCGAGGGCCTCGCCCCATTCGAGGATCTTTGTACAAGGACAGGGTTGCTGGCGTCTCGAGAGTACAACCAGACTTCGCAGAAGAGGGCAATAATGGTCTTGGAGGTTCTTGGGACGACCACTTCCAAGGTGATGGCCGAACAAGGAACAGGTGATCTGAATTTGCTTTTCGCTCCATTCTTTGATAGAAATGTCTCAAGTTTCGAGGTTCTGGAGTTCCGAGGCACTGGAGCTTTACCGTAGAAGCTGACCTTAATCGCTGCGCTCTACACGCAACACTTCATGCCATGGGTGTGATGAATGATCTTGGATTTTAGAAGTTTGTCTTTGATGTCCAAGTGGACAGATTTTAGAGTCCGGAATATTTCTGGCTTGCGATGGTTGTTTGTAAGGGCTTTGAGTGCCATGTGCCAGCCGTAGCACAGAATATCAATTGAATTACTAACTTGTTCAAGAATTTTGAACCTTACCTCTTTTGTAAGCTTCTCGTGACGACTTGCACCGTGTATCTACACATCTGGGTGCATCGTAGTAGTTAGAATCCAGTTAGGAGCCAATTGTTCATACTAATCCCTCAAAAACTCACTGAGTTTTGTGTCAAACGAGCGTTTGGTATTCCATGACACTGAAGCTCTTTGGCAGCTCTCTGTTTCATAAGAAGACTAGTGGCTGTGTTGAATATTTTGTCTTGTAAAGTCAACTTATCCCAATCTCAACATCCTCTAGACCTCGTGTTGTGATCTCGTGCTTTTGATTTGTCAAATATTGTGTACTGAGCCGAATGGTGGCATAAATCGTCAAAGCTCATTACACATCGTCGTGCTGAAAGACTCACTCGTCAAGAAGCACACATGGTCCAAGTGTCTCACAACGCATTGATCTCAATTCATTCAGGCTCATCTCAAGCTTCGGTTGAGGACACGCCTCCATAGTAACAATGTATCTCACACTAAACGTTCACTAACCTGAATAATGCAAAGATAGGAGACTATGGGTGGGTGGAACTTGGAAATAACCCACGCAGCAGACACAGATTCGAGAATCTTAATTTAGCAAGAAAATGTCGTGACAAAAGCAAAGAACAAAAGCCCAGAATGTCGATTTGAAAAGCAGGAACGGCATCCAAACAAGGACATGCCGACCATTGAAGGCATGGAGATGCAGACAAACGGTGCATTGAGAGAGACAAGTTTAGAAAGAAGAGAAGCAGGACAAGGCGCTCGAAACTTTTGAGATGCCAGTGAATGTGAAGCAATTTGCAAGTAATGATTATGAGCAAATTCAGTTAGATGCACATGTTAAGAATCAGCACCGCTACCTCCAAACGGCAGTGACTCTGGTCGGAATAGATTAGGTTCAAAGTCGCGCTCCCTGACGAGACAGGCGGGGGGCACTCAGCCACGCCTGGTAAACCCCTTGACCAGTGATATCGAAAGATCGGGCAGAAAAGTTACTGTGGAGGCTGGAACGTTGTTTTCGGGAACTGGTTTCAATTAGACGGAGGTGGAGGGAAGTTGCCACAGCTGTTTTCTCCCTTGCACCAGGGCGTTTTCTCATAGATTTTGGCCTACGCGGTTTTTGGGCTCATGTGCGCGCGCTTTTTTCTGTCAACGATTTCTTTTGTGAGAGTGTCGTCACTGTCATCATCGCCATCGATGTTGTGAATATGTGTGTGTGACCGAATGTTTTTTTTGGTTTCGGCGAGTCTAAGGTGAGGAGGTGGAGTTGACGGGAAAAAAGAGGCGGAAGAATGTGTGCTGTGCCCTGGGGTCATGAGGAACGAAGCAAGTGTGTGGAATTTAGGGGAGAGAGGAGGATGGTGAAAGGATTAAATTTTTTGAGTCCTTGAGAGTGAGGGTAGAATTGGAGAAGCGAATTTGGAGTGTCTGTGAAAGTGAAAATTTATTGTGATTCTGGGTTCATGGGGCTGGTAGGAGCGATTTGGGTTTGGAGAGTGTGGAGTTGGGTTGCGGAAGTTCGGCATTGGGGTTAAGTGATCAGGTGCTAATTGAGGGAAAAAAGGTTGATGGGCTGTTGAAATTGGAGGTACAGATGTCTATGTTTTCTCGAAGAGTTTCTAATTATTGTGCGGTGGATCGATTCCGTTCGCTTCTCAACAAGAAGAAGTGCTGTATTTTGTTCTAGGTTTTTAGTAACGTGGTTCATGAAAGTCTTTCTGTTTGAATTTTCTTGATTTCTGTTTTTTTTAGGGCGCTCAATGCCAGTACAAATTCACAGCTAAAAAACGTGGTTTCCTATCACGCATTTATCTGGAGAATTTGGAAAGTACGTGACTCTTGTTGACACTTGTGCGGGTTCTTGTTCATTTAGATTAGCGGCAATCACTGGTGACTGATGAGGAATGTTTTGTAGGTTCATTCAATCGCAGATTATGTAGCTTAAGCTGTTGGGTTCTACTCCTCATTATTGGCTCGTGAGCATTTCTCAAATCGTCAAGAACTGCAGTTTGAGTTTGCCTAGCTACAGGATAAAAACTCTCGTGCTAGGAGTGGGTAGTGAGTCGCTTGGGTACTTCATATGATTCTTTTGCAATGGATTTTGTAGCATCGATGTTACTCTACATGTATGATCCCAAGTTTTTTAGTAATTTAGTGTACGGTATTACACAATGAAGTGCGATCGTATGTGTGCAAGCGCATTAACACCTTTTCAGTTTGTCCTATTGTAATGGAAATATTTCATCATAACCCCGCATTGTTTCTTAGGTCGTTTGAGGAACGATTTGATCGAAAAACCTCATGTAATATATTTTCCAACTTTTTCAAATGTTCTACCATGTGATTTTACTCTATTTTTATCCAGGCAGAGAGAGATGAACTCTAGTTCAACTCCATCACCTTCGAAGGCGGTTCAAGGAAGCGGATGAGCTCGTAAATAACAAGGCAATCTTCAATATGCTTCCGGTAATCCTAGAACTTCATCGCTCAACAATAACAAATGTCTAATTATTGAATTTGTTGGTGAAAAACAGTATATGTGTAGCAGTAGATTATGAACTGTTTTCACTACTATATTCGTTGAAACTAATCTTCGAGGTCACTGGTAAATCCAAGAGTTTGATTGAGAGTCTTCCCTCAGAATATTACGAATGGAGGAGGAATTTTGGGACTTGCCCGGATAAAGCTCCAGGAAATTTTGCCAGAAGATGGTGCAGCCTCTGCTGGTTACAGTCGTGCAGTAGAGAAATTATCACTCTCCTTGACTCGAAACAATGCTGCAATAATTGAAATTAGTTCGGAAGATGCAGCACTTGTACGTTGTGCTCTTGAATCTGCAAAGCTTTACTTTCGGAGCAGATGCCACACCGCGTCTTTATGGAACTCGTCAGATTGGCTCAAGCTCTCGGGTTACTTGGCTGCTCCTGCAAGAGACATGTACTTTTATCGGGCGGGAAGGTTGTGATTTTCCCTTGTTTTGTCCAAAATACTCTCTGCTTTCATTCATGCCTCCTATGCGCATGTAATTTGAAAGGCTCATGTTTCCATGCCAAGTGGTAATAATACACCACATTAAGATTGCATTCGTTGAACATGACCAGGAAATGTTGAATTCTAGAAGTCCATGACATGTCCGCTGCTGTATGCAAGAATGTCAGCCGCATTACATTGTTCGAAACTCAGTGGTGAAGGTGACATGTTGTCGGTCTAAAAAATATACTCGTGTGAGGCTACAGTTGTAATTTGGATGTATTGAATCTATGGGTTGGGCTCATCCGGAATTGCAGAACTTTGGGAGGTGAAGAGACAGAGCCACCTCCTCCATGTATTCCTGAGGTTTTCAAATGTTTGGGGAAAGCCTCTCGTGCTTGTTTGAGTGGAATTGCTCGTCATCTTCGACTTCGTGGAGAGTAAGTGATACCTTTGTTGGCCCTGTTTTAGTGCCCTCAGTAATGGTCACAGCTATTACGCTTCATAGGTTTGAGAAATTTATAATGATTGTAATTTTTTTATTTCATAGCACCATAGGCGTGCGACTTTGCAATGCATGTATACATTTTTTCCTTCAAGTGATTCACTAACATTCGAACAAAACATAATGTTTCTGTGTAGGAGCAGCTATACATAATTATTTATCCGTACCGCAGGCTAATTAATCCAATTTAGGTTGTAATTTTTCTAGCCGTTTCACATATGGACTGATTTCTGGTGTGAGCTGCATATGGCAGTGCGTTTGGTCAGCTTCTGGACGAAGCTCCTCTTGCGAATGGAGAGATATCCTCATCTGTGCTGACGGCTACAGCATTCCATGCTGTGGGACCAGGTGAAAAGGGAGCCATGAAAGACTCCGGTGTGTTACAGGAAGTCGAAAAGGGATTTTTGCTTCTTATTGCTTCTGATACGCCTGGGCTACAGGTATGTATTGGTAGTTTCTATGTTTATCAAGTATAACAATAAACAATCATTATGAAGTAATGAGGACTCACCACAAATATGAAATTTCACTTTACCTTTTGCACTAATTGATGTGTTCTCAGTGGTATGTCACTCATTACTTTCGTAGTGTTTATATTGATATCGCTTGTTTAGACAAGCTTGTCAGGTCAGAAACATAGTCTTCATGTCGCAGTTCATTTACAAGCGTGAGATGTGTATTTAACTATTTTGTTAAGCTTTCTCCAATAGAGAACAGTTAGAGAGGTGGATGAACTGAAAGCGGTGGTTGGTATGTGCGTGTGTGTGCAACGTTGGTGGAAACAGGTACGAGATCCGAGTGGCCGTTGGTACTTGGCTGACAATGCGCTGGGTCCAGGGGACCTATTGTTACTTACAGGAAAGACATTGGAACAAGCTACTGCTGGTATCCAGAGGGCTTGCACCTACCGTGTAGTCCCTGTAACTCCGACAACTGTGAACGCCTTCTCAGGCAGGTGTGTTAGATAGCTCTAGCCATTGTTTCAACTATTTTTGCAGATTTGGGCATGCTGTTGGTGTGCTTGAGATAGAGTGGTTTTCTTTTCACGTTGCCGTAGACGACGTTGTTCTTCTGCAGGCATAAAGGCAATCACTTGCGTCGATTATGTTGAGTAACACCTAATCGGTTATTTCTTTACTGCAGAACATCCTTAGCATTTCGATTGATGCCTCGTATGAGTGCTACTATTGACTGCATGGCTATAGCAGAAGCTGGTCACGTCATCCCTGATGGATATGGACCTATTCCAGTGCAAGTATTTCTCAACAATGTAATTGCTTCTGATTACTCCATTGCCAACAGTTCAAATTTAAATATTGTGAGACTCTTTGGCATTGTCCTTTTCCTTCGTAATTTCTCTTCTTCAGGATGTGCTTTGACCCTCAGTCTCAAGGATTCAACGGGACAGTAATTAGTCAACAAATCTGGGCAGCTTACTGTGAAATATTTTCCAGGAACCAATCGCCACCATTGCAGAGCCAACATTGCGGAGTGCTCTTTCTGACCCTCTGACGTGAGTGCTAAAAACTAACCACCCTTTCTTTCTGAACAATTTCAAATCCGTATTTTAGGCTGGTTCTCTCCTAAAAATCTGTTACTTCCTGTCACACTTCTCAAAGGAAATCTGTTACTTTTGTATTTTCATGAGTATTGGCTTGCTCGTCTCGGTTCTGCAGGGGTGCCCTACTGGAGGATGCTATGGCATCTTTTTGTGGCCACTCGTATGGTGGTGGGACTTTACAAAGAGTATATGATACGGTATAGTCCAGTTCTTCTCGCAAACTTTATGGAAATACTTGAAATTATGACGAGGAAGAACTCTAATTATACCTCATTCCCAATTGTATATAAAGTGAAGATAGTCAGGATGTTTTCCAGATGACTTTTGTGAACTCCTTTTGGAAGTTGATAAACCTCTCGCTTTTATGACCATGACTATTGCTCCATAATTGATCAGAGTAGAGATAAAATTAGCTCCTTAAAAGGACACTAGGTATGAGGGAAATGTGAAAGAAGGAGTATCTGTTCAGGTCACCACGATTATCATTGTGGCTTATTTTGTTACTAATTCTTTAACCTAGAGTATGCAGACTGTCCTTTTGTAGGAATCAGTTACGTTCTATGAGCACAGCTTCTTGGAGGTAGTTATGTTCAAAAAGCTTCTTGAAATTTGAAACACTGAAGTCCGTGATGTTGTCTTTTCAGATGCAATGTACAACGTGTGGGGCCACAGTGGAGGGCAGCTCTATGGTTCATAATCTTGGTATGTTTTGAAGCATACCTCTGTCGTGATGAAAGCAGTTCTTTAGTTCTTGGTCAAATTGTGTCCACCTATTTGCCATGCCAGGTTTTTCACCTCCCAGCCAATTGGTGAATCAATGTTATTACATATGGGCGTCACGATTATGGGTGTCGTTCGTATTTAGCGATTTTGTTGAGGATTTTTGTATGAAGATGGGGACTTATCAGTATGAATGTATGCATCAGCCTTGAGAGCAGCTGCTACTGCTTTCAAAGGGTTGGAACGAATAAGGCAGTTACATTCTGGACCTTTGCGGCTCGCCAAACGTAAAAGAGAGATCGGAGAGCAAGTTGATTTGACCAGACTAAAAAGGCCTGAAAAGGTATTGGCTCGTAAAGCTATGGTTCTTGCCGTATTTTAAGGTTTTATTCCTGACGTGATTATGTACTCATGTCCTGTTGTAGGATATTTTCTTAGTTATAAGTGTTCTTGTTGTTTGCTTCTACAGCATATGGCCAAGTTGTGTGTCCCTGTTGACTCTCCGGAACATTCTCTCGCTTGTAGGAACTTTCAAAATCAGCCGAGAAGGATATTAGTCCTCATTCTGGCAGTCAAGGGAAAGGAGTGCAGTATCCATTCTCTGTCAATGAGAAAGTTATGATCAAGGTACTTTTTGCCATTTCATTATTCTAATTTTCTCAGTGCATTGTTTATATATAAAACACGCAGGAAGATTGTGACTTGGTGTAGTGTTTGTAAGATGTAATATCTTTCCCTTGTTTAAAAGAAGGCTGGGTATGCTTTTCGGAATGATTGCATCTCTTCACTGGAAGTAGAGTAGAGGACAAATTTTGTGGTTTCTGGATGTAACATCTGGAATATCTTATTAACTGGATTATATCTACAATCTATCGCCTGGATTTGTCAGACAGGCTTTTTTCATGTAATCATTTCTCTTATCAATTTGCATTAACAACCTGGCAGACCTAAGATTTCACAGGATGTTCACGTCTTAAACTTTCGCAGGGTAACAAACGCACACCCGAAAAGTTTGTAGGGAGGGAAGCTTGCATCACTTCTCAATGTCTAAATGGATGGTAAGGAACCCCACTTATGTTTTCAGGTGCTGGGAGACCCATCCTTTGAGACTATACAAATGGAATTCTTGTATTTTGCAGATAAAACGCAGTAATAATTCAGTTGACCCGTTCTCATTGACTTCGCTGTCGTGAATTTGCAATGATCTTCGTCACTGGAATTATTAAGTTGGAAGTTTTACTTTTTAGAGGCAGCATATACCTAAGATTACAGAATTGCTTGCAGGTACCTGGTGCGGTTGTTGGACAATGGAGAGAGTGTGCGTTTGCAATATCGATCCTTGGCTAGGGCAGCTGGAGATCACAATGGCATGGGCGATGAGGGACGAGTTCCAGCCATCCAACCGTGATGCATGTAGGGTCTGTCCTGCCAAGTTTCAATAGACATTTCGTCTTTGGAATGTTGGAGTCGTGGAAGGTGCTCCCGTGCCCAACGAAGAATTTTCGAACACTTCGTCTCTTTGTATATTGAAATACACATTCGAGACGTTCAGGCACTCGCTGGCGACCTCATGCTAGCGGCTCACAGGGCTCAAAATATGACCAACTTGTCTACATCTGACTTTTTAAGATATCCTTTATGACCAACTTGTCTCCATCTGGATAGAGGGCTACCAACTTTCCGCGTTGCCTATTTCTGCAACAATCCCTCAAAACTTTGCACCCATCAGATGGCAAGTATGTAAAATCGAACCAAGCCTACCCTTTTTCAGAGTGAAGCTGGTCCTTTTGTAACTGTCTCCAGGCTTTTCCGTTATCAGTGATTTAGGGTAGTAATCCTGGTAGAAAGACGATCAACATCCTCATTCGTATTCTTCGTACCTGAAACGTGGTAGATTTCAAACTGTGCTCTCTCAAATGTTTCGCAAAATGGCTCACAACAATATAGGACATGGAGAACTCTTCGCAACGATTGCAGGGAAGCGTTCCAGAGAAAAGGCCCCTGCGGGTATGATTCTGTAACGACTAGGCAGTTACCCGACGATGTACCAAATAGTGACCTTCCACTTGAAGGAGCTGCTCTGGGCTGACTCTTTGTATTTTAGTTTCATAAAGTGCCCACACGTTTTGGTGGCTTTTTCCAGTGATGCTCTATCAATCGTTGCAATGTCGAGAATGTACGCATTGCTCGCTTGGGCAGAATTCAAGAGAAAAATTCTAATGAAGTTTGGGAGTCCTCCTGGGATTTTCGGGCACAAATTAAATGCTACATAGAGGAAATTCTTCGCAAGTTGAATTCTAAACCTGTCTCGGGTAACTTTCATGAGGTGTGATTTTAGATGCGGTGCCTTCGAACTTTCAACTGAAGGTCAGTTGAATGGAAATGGGTAGCCTTATTCGTCATGGTCTGACCTATGTCTATTATCAAGCGTATTGCTCTAGACCATCACCATTCAAAACAGATTTCAATCCTACCCATTCTTGAGCTATTCAGTAGACAAACCTCAACATTGTTTCCATAACTGAAATATCAAGGTCATCGTAGATATGCTATTTGTAAACCTCAACTTCTTCAATGCACAATTGACTCAGCGAAAGTGTTAAAATATGTTTTCGGTTTCACTTCAGTATTCAATAGCACTTTCTCCAGTTTTTATCACCAAGCTTGTCAATCCATGTCCAATCTGAGTTAACAAAGATAATTGCAAGTCTTTGATTTTGCACGCCAAATGCCATGTTGATAGATGATTTAGGTCAATTCCTTTTACCACAACATGTGATATTCTTCTTTATCAATATTTACTGTATGTTGTATGTAATTTCTAGTTGTTTACAGGCTTCTAGAAATTATTCTGACATTTCTTGCAACAAATTTTATAAATATTTCTAAAATATTTCTTGGTAGTACTTTGTGCATATGCATTTTCAATCTATTCTATTATGTCTACTTTTTTAAATGTATTCCATTGCTCAATATTTTGGATAGTAAAACACCAGAAAATATTTTATAGTTCCAATTTATACCTTTTATGAACAACTTCAAAAACAAATTGTCAATTTGATAGAAATAATTGTTAATAATATTTTAGGTTAAAAAAAAATCTAAATCATTTTTCATATCTGATTGTTTGTATTTTATAGTTTCCTATTTGTATTTGTTGTGTATAACTTATTCCTTTTTTTAAAATTAAAATAATTCAATAAATCTATAATGCATCGTCCAAACTTTTTTTCTCCAAGTTTATTTTAAGTTTTATATCTTTTAAGTTTATAAACACATCAAGTTAAGTATTATGATCTTCTAAGGTTTTTAAGAATAATAATATTTTACTAATATAAATAGGCACAAAGTTTTTTATTTTATACTTAAAGGTGGTGTTTATTCAAATTGTCTCCTATTTGTGTAATAAGCTTATTCTAAAAGAACCAAATTAATTCTTCAAAATAATTATCTCAAGAGCTTTCACATACAAAAAAGTCAAATATAAATATTTTATTAATATTAAGAAACAAGATACTTGAAAAAAATAATATAAAATAGTTGAATCAAATATTTTTCTTTGGAATTTAAGCTGAAACAAATGAATTATTTGCAAGAATTTTTGCAAACAAAATTAGCCACCACATAGAACATTAGTTCTATTTTTATATATGAAAATAACCTCAAAATTTATTATAAAATATTAATTTTCTTCCAACTCATATCTTTATTGTTATTTCTAATCTCATTATATTTTTTTCAAGATTTATCATTTTTTTTGTTTCTATTCTAACACTTTAAAAGTTGTACCAATTTTTTTAGTATCTAAACTTTTATCATAAAAGAAAAAAATATAATATAATAAATATTTTATTAAATATATGTACACACACATGTACACACATACATATAAAATTTATTGTGATTAATTTATTTAAATTACATTACAGTTACTACAGTAAGAAATTTTGTGCTTTTGGACATATCACAATCTTTTTAACAATATACTACTTAATATTATTGTATATAGAGAACCAAATTAAGAAACTACAATATATAGTATATTTTTATTCATTAATAATCAATAGAAGTCATGCTACTCTAGTGAAAGTATATGTTGTAGTATAGTAATTAGATTTAAAAAAAAAAAAAAAAAAAAAAAAAAAATTACAAAAGAAAGGAGACTTCTAACCATCATGGCTATTACATCTCACCTTAAAGTAACTACTATTGATTCTAACAAGGCCTAAGAAACTTCTATATTTACCAAGAAAATAGCTATATCAATTGAAGTTGAAGTAAATGATAACTTTTATATGTAATATTGGAAATGCAATTTTGGATATAGAAATAAGAATTATTATATAAAAAATTATTTAATAGTAAAAATAATAACCAAACCACCACCAACAAAGGCCAAGAGATTATAAAGAAATAAAGTATGTGAGCAAAGATTTATAATATTGGAATGACAAGTAACACACCATTAAAGTGAGTCTATGCACCTTATGGATAGATAAGACATACAAAGACTTAGTCTTAGACAAAAAAATCTACAATAGAAGTTTTAATCATTTGTAATGTAAAATACACAAAGAAGTAGATTAAGTAATAAGAGCAATAGTCTTTAAGCATGAATAGAGGAATTATTGAATATCTTAATTTTCTTAGTTATAGCATTAATTAAATCTCTTTTAGTAGTCTTTGATTGGAAGCTAGCTTCCACAAGCTTTTTACATCTAAGTTATGATAAGTTTGAGTGTAGAATATTATATGAAGTAACAAAAATAAGTAAAATAAGGTCATAATTTACTCCATGACTAAAAATGCATACTATAGTGATGAACTTTGTCACTTAAGGTAAATCTAACATGTATCAAAAAAGACAAATAAATAATTTAGAAAAATCTTGGTTTTATTTGTTATTTAGATTAGCTAATAAAGTAATTATTTTAGCACCTAGAATAATATATAAAAAATAGATAAAAATAAAAAAATACATAAAAAGATAAAAATAAAGATACATTGAAGAATTTGACTATAAAGATATTAGAGAACTTATTGTTCTTACAAACCTACTTACAATGTCAAGATTTTGATGCATTTTTTTGTTTATTGTATTAAAAAAAAAGATAATAAGAAGCATGGTTTAAATAATTGATAATATATTCATAAGAAAAATAGATGATTCTTTTGTGATTGAATACAACAAGAACATTAAAAATGATGTTGATAAAGTGGCAACTAATATCTTGTGATAATAGAAAAGTGGCTAAGAGAATCTTTTTCATAAATAAAGTTTAATATACAAACTTCTTTTTGAATACAAATGAAATGACTAATATAGAAGTTTCTACAAGCTTTTTGACTAATATTTTTACAAAAATAACTGTGTAGAAATTTAAAGTCAAATTTGGAGTTATATGATTGTATAATTATATTATAACTTTTGATAGTTTACACTAGTTTTTTTAATATGTATCTATAAAAATATTACTTAATATAGAAATATAATATATTTGGATATAAAAGCTTTTAATTTAATGTTTAAATCTTATTGCCAAGAATCTATATCTATGTCTTTTTACTATTGCTATATCTTTAGAAAGAAAAAAGTAGCATATATGACTTACAAAAGAGTCCTTATGATTAAGTTTTTAGGTGGATAATATGTATTTATGCAATAGCATTGATTCACCAATTTGTTGGAAGGTGTGTACTTACAAGTGACATGTCTTATGATATCTTAATGGAAAAATGAGCCTTGTATCTCATTGATTTTGGTCATGATTCTTGAACCAAGGAATCATAGTTTTGACTAGGATGGTTGTAAGAAAATAATAGAAGAACATTATTCTTATTTTGTCTGATAGCTTGATAGACTTAAATTTTTTTAAAATAAAATAATCATAATAATAAATGGATGTAATGCAAAAAAATCACAATAGAGAATTTGTTATTTAAAAAATATACATCTACAATAGATTCACTTCTATAATCAAATATATAGAAATGTAAATAAATTATCTACTTTAAAAGATATTCAAGTAACCCTTCACTATCATAAATTTTATTGAAGGAATTGAATAATTTGATGAGTTTGAATTGATCTATTTAGAAGATAGGATTAGATTTTATTAAAAATTTATAAGATTTTAGAGTACTAATAAATGTAAATACTAAATATAATTAAAATAAGTATAATTATTAATTAGTTAATTTTTGACCTAGATTACTTATTGATTAATCATATAATATATATTTAATCAATAATATATATTATATTTTAAATTATTTTAATTATTAAATTGAATTACTGAGAATAAATTTTATAATACATATAAGGTGCTTATAACCACTTTGTTAGTAGCACAAGCAACTACAATTCTACAAAATTATAGTTGTAGACATGGCTAAAGTAATAATTAAATTATATTACATATTAATAATATTAGATGCTAAAATTGATATATATATATATATATATATATATATATAAGATTTTTCAAATTATTTGACAATAATTTCAATCTTAAGTACTAATTTATACTAAGATAAGTCAAAGATGAAATTTTTTCTAATTCTTTTTGCAGTAATATCAACCTTGAGCATTTATTTATACTAAGATGAATCAAAGATAAAAGATTTTTTTAAAATTTATTTGGAATGATATCAATCTTAATTATCTATTAATACTAAGATGAGTCAAATTAATAAGCTTATATAATAAACTTCGTATTGATATTAAATATAAGCATATTACCAAACTAAAATTTATAAAATACTATAAAATAATAATTTTTGGTAATGCTTTTAAGTTAGAATATCCTTATATTTTAAGTTCTAATAACGTAGTAATTTAAATCAAAGATTTAAGAAATTTTAATATAAAATTATAATTATAAAAATAAAAAATATTTAATCTTTTATTTTTTTCTAAATATATTTATAATATAGCATATATGATGCTTTGCTTAACAAAAAATCTTCAAAAAAAATTTGACTTTTTTATTTTAAAAAGATCCTTTGATAATAAAATAAAATAAATAAATAACATATCAAAATATTTTATTAGCATGATATATGTATTTAGTATTTCAATATGTATATATTTATATATTTATATGCAGATATAGATTTTATTAATATTGTAATCTAATAAGTTTTGAAAAAATAATTGTTAATTTTTTTTAATACGTTTTTTTAAAGATTGCTACAAAATACTCCTTCTAATTGTAAAACAAAATTATATAAGTAAATAAAAAATTTAAATAATAATTTATCATTTTATAAAATTAGTTAAAATTTTAAAATATATTTAATATCAACTTAGAAATAAAATGATATAATATCAATTATAAAAAATCATTACATATTTAATCTTCAAAAAAAATTATTATAAAAATATAAATTTTATAAATACTATTTAAAAAAAAGAATTTAAAAAATTAAAAATTGCTTAAAGTCTACAAGTTGGCTTCATATTGATATTCCAAAATTATGTGTCTCTATGATCTTTTTCTTTTATTTTTTAGAACCACTAGGTAGACACCCCTCTTTTATTGTATGGACACCTTCTATGCCATGTATTCCCACATATACAATAAAACTCTTATTTATACTAAAAAATTATAAGATAGATTTATAATAAGATAGATTTATAATAAAAGATTCTATAAATAAAATTAATAAGATTTGTAAAGTGAATGAAAGAATCATATGAAGTATGTTATGAAATTTTGTAAAAATTAATCAAATTTTTTTTTTAATTTTTAAAAAAAAAATTCTATTAGCCATTGCACACAAATTTTTATTGTAAACTTGTCGTAAAACTTTTTAGTGTAAATAAAAGTTTTGTAGTGTGTATGTGGGGGTGTACAGCATGGGAGATGTCCACGTAGTGAAAGAGAGGTGTCTACCTAGCGGTTCTCTATTTTTTTTTAAGTTTAACATTCTTTCAACTTATGTGTTATAATTGATCATGTATTCTTACAATTCCATTATTTTTTGTTTTTATTAATGCTTTGTAAAACAAAATATATAATATTGAATTCAAATGTAATTCTATCAAAGATTTTTTTATCTTTGATATACATTTGCAATACTCTGGTATTTAACATGCCACTTAAATACACATTATTATAAAAAAAAAAAAAACATCGTATGTCTATTAAAAAAAATATTTAATTTTTAATCCATCAAAGCTTATTCTTAAAATACTCTAAATATTTTAGCTAATTATTTTTTCATTTCTCTTCAAAAAAATTCCTTTTATAAATCTTTTTAAAACTTATTTTTAATATCTCAGCTTCTTTTGGTCTTTTAAAAAAGATTCTATAATTTTTAAATCCAAAGATAAACCATTGTAAGCTTCAAAAGCTTTTTGCTAATTTTAAAAAAAATTATGTAGTATTTTATATTGGTATCTATAAGAATAAGTAATAAACAATTATAAATTTTCATCTTTATCTATTTTTTAAATTTTTGTAATATACTTTTTTTATAAAATGATATTTCATTAATTTCCAATCTTCTACTATTACAATAAAGATGCTATTATTACTAGCACATAAGAAATCTAAAAGCACAATATCTTCAATTTGACTTTGATCCTTTGTATTATCCAAAATTAAGATAATTTTACTCCTAATAAAGAATGATTTTAATATCTTTTGTGTTTCTTTTTAAATTTTAGTTTTTATTATTTTTTATTTTTTTCTAAAATATTTCAATAAATTACATAGCAATTACTAGTGTGTTAATTTTTTTCAATAAAACATAAAGCATCATACATATATTTTATATTATTAAATATAATCTTTGTTATTGTTATCTTGTCCACTCTACTCCTATTAAAAATACATAAGATTCATTTTATAATGTATAATTAGGTTATATTTAATAGACATTCTTTTCTTTATAATATATTTTTTTCACATGAACTAATCTATGTTAAGAAATAAAAACATAATTAGAATTACAAAGTATTTATATAAAATTCTATTGTAGTCTCATAAACATATTTTTTATTTTTTATTTTATATATATATATCTTGATTTTAAAATTAAATAATTAATAACTAATAAAATTATTATCATATAATATATAAATAGAAAAAATTACATAATTGTAGTATTTATGTCTTTTCTTCAAAATTATTTGTAGCTTTACCAAAAAGTATACAAATTTAGTTATACAAATTTCTACCAATTATCTTTTATTATAATAAGCCTTTTACAAATATTTTTAAATTTTGGCAAATGTAAAGGATTAAAATTCTAACAATCTTCAATCAATTTAGTAAAACCTTTAAAGTTTAAAGGTAATTGTGGTCTTTTACCCTTTCTATTTGTTCTAAAATTTGAAACTATCTAAAAGATATATTGTTAATTCAAAATTTTTAAAAATGAGCATGTCCATTTGTATAGTTTATTCTTTGATGAAAATTTCTTTCATATTTTTTTATTTTATCAAAAGTTGTTGCATTGAGAATAATAGATGAAATGTCTTCAAATTCTTTTGAATAATGCTTCAATAGAGTAATAATATAATAAAAGTTTAAATCCAAACATAATCAAGGTTTCTACAAAATTTTCTACACTTATTCTTATTAAGCATATTTTCTTCTTTAAAAAAAATCTCTATTTTTCTAATATATTCTTAACACTCATTCCAAATATCTCTAATGATATTTTTTATATTAGTTGTATAATTAATATTTGAAAGATATATCATATATTTTTTAAAAATCTTAAAAATTCTTGTATCTATCAACCAATTAGAAACCTCTAAACCATTGACATATTTTTCATGAATAATTCTAAATGATATGCCATGATGTAATATTTTTTAATATCCAAAGTTTACTCTTTAATCATATAGTCAAGGCAATATACAAGAGCATAAAATCTTAATGATTGTTATTGTAAATTATAAGTCAAATATTATTTTTGAAACTTATAATTATAACACATAATACAATTCTTTAAACTAATTTTTCAAATCCAAATCTATTACATTTTGTTTCAACTTCTTGTCATAATAAACACCTTTTTATTTTCACTAAATATTATAAACCAAAAATTAATTCTGAAATAAATTCTAATAATAAGAATTCATTAGATAAGTAGTTGGTCACAAGGCAAGTGCATTA
The DNA here is from genome assembly GCA_036785485.1 of Physcomitrellopsis africana. Taxonomy (NCBI): domain Eukaryota; kingdom Viridiplantae; phylum Streptophyta; class Bryopsida; order Funariales; family Funariaceae; genus Physcomitrellopsis; species Physcomitrellopsis africana. The sequence goes on along the minus strand of JAWRVF010000211.1, from coordinate 259,242 downwards.
TGCCACCTAGGCACAAATTAATTAATTAAATCAACCTCGTAGGTGCATCTTCCTATCCAACTCCAAAATACAAATTTGGGATTAAAATGGGATGTCAAATATACTTAAATCTTCAAAATGTGCACCACAACTAACTATTTCTTTCCAAGCATTCACCCATACCTTTTCTTCTTCACATGTTGCCTCATGCTTCATTCTCTTTTTGCTGTGCTTTGAAAAAACACCCATTTGGTTTGCCATGCGAAGATGTGTGGGTGTCTTCTTATAGTGGATCCTCAAGGTTTGTGTCGTACCCAACAAGAATACTCAACCAAGACTCCATGGGGTTTGTGACATTCTCCTTGAATCGTTTTTTAGGGTTTAAGGTTTGGTAGAGAGATCAGTGCTCCTGGAGACATTGTAGTGCCGCAGTTGATGATCGTGTCCATGGGACATCGCGGCTGCCAAGGAGATGATCCGGCCTAAGTCAATCTTTTCGCAAACTGTTTTTTTCCCGGACAACGAGAATGTGGATCTAGGATTTTCTTTCTCGTGCTTAGACTTGGATTGTGAGCCATGGACCAGTTCATGCTGCTACATGCTGTGCTGCGAATGAAGCTGGTTGATTAGCCTCCGTTGACACGGCGAATGATATATCCTCTTATTTCGAAAAGCGGGCTCGCGTATGGAAGGTGAGTAGGAGGTTTAACTTGCGAACGGGCGAGCTTCCGGGCGCATCTGAGGACCACTGACGTCGTTACAAAGAAAGCAAGCATGATAGCACCCTTGAGTATGCTTCTGAAAGCGACTCCACAGCTTCCTCATCAGCACCTTCCAACAAGGATGAACCCCTGCATAATTTTTACCGATGTTGACATTGTCGGGTAAGGAATAGTCAGTCCGCAAAATTTTCACTGAGGTGCTGATCTGTGGAGACGGGGTGTGCGGTAGGGTTCAGATTCAATAACTAAGCACTTGGTGTGATGTGCTTGCAGATTCCATCAAGAATACGGATCGCTAATTCAAACCCTAATCGACTGCAGGAATCGGATTGGAGTTCTACCGCAATGACATGGATTTTTGCAACTTTTGACGTCACGAAGGTTAAATCCACGATTCAAAGCAACAGGGAGAGTCTGTTTAGACCAGGGTTTTTTTTAAAAATAGAAGCGCTGAAGATGGTTTTCAGTTAAAACAGGGATATGGAGAAATCTGGATTTGTCAGAGGTAGTATTTATTAATAATGTGGAGGCTCTGGAATTTGTCTAGTTTTAACGAGTTATTTGCAACTTAAAACACAAAGTGCTTCGAGTAATTCCAACGGATTCTACTGATAATGAAGGTATATCTGGACCAGGTTTAGGGTTTGCCTTAAACATGGAAGTTTTAAAGCAGGAGTGGACCCTGAGAGTCCACAATTGGAGCTGCCTGGTTTCAGAGAGTCCTAAAGGGAGACTCCAAAGCTTCCAATGTGAAAAGAGAAAATCTTCCTTCGCTATCAAGCCTAGAACACGAACTTGTTTGTCTCAACATAACGTTGACATCTCCCACAAACTCAGATTCCGTCACTTTACAGCACTACTTCATGATTCAACTTGCCAAGTATGGCACTCTAGGCAGCTCAAGATGGAAGCATCTTTGTCACTAGGGATAAATGCTTCAATTACTGAATCACTGACATTGTCTTCGAAATTCCGCAGAAGTCCCTTCTGCCATCCACTAGGGTCGCTAGTTCCAATGGCTGGCTCGGTACTCAAGTATTCACAATGTAATATTCTTCATCATAGCCCCCTGCGGAATAATCTTCTCCGTGGGTCTAGACCACCGACAGAAGAATTCGTTGGCAGACAATTGCCTCAAATACAGGGATCCATGCAACTTTTCCAAGTTTCAAGAATTTCATGAATTGCATGAAGAGAGCAACTGAATGCCCAACTGTTCATGTTTGTTAGAATTCTTCCTTGTTGTTTGAGTGTGCTTTTAGAAATCTGCGTTCGCGCGAAAAGGGACATGGACACGCCTACTGCCTCTAAACAATGAAAATAAGACTATCTTTGTCACTTTCCGCAATCCAGCTTAGACAAGGAGTATCTATTCAACTTGACGTAGGTTGCCTGTGATTGGTGATTCTTGAACAAATCCCAATTTGGGAAGAAGTGGAAGAAGAAAAGAAAAGAAGAGGTGAGGGAGAACTAGTAGCAGAAGCGAAAAGTACATCTATCATTCTTGAATACGTCACGAACGTTTTTTAAAATTGTCTTGGTGAAGGATCTGTAGATACCCATGAATATAGGTAGACTTATGTTGTATTTTCAGATACTTTATAAAAGTGATGATAAGTGCCATGTTTCTAGGTAAGCTGACCTACGATGGTGAGACGGTGCAGTTTTGCGGGCCAAGTTCGGTTGGAAGAATTTGCATTAAAAACGGGTGGTAACCATAGCTAACGGCATTCCACTCTCTCCACTTCCAAGTCACTCCCCATCACGCAACTGAATCGATTCGCATGTACGCTGCGCCTCTCCTCTGCTTGAAGGAGTATAATTCTCGGAAGCTTTTCAAAAAAGACAGCTTACGCGGACAGCCAGCGGATCTTAAATGATCCTCAGTATTCGGGCATGTTTCTTGTACAACACGTGTTGCCATAAATCCAGTCAAGGAGGTAGAAGTGGATGAACTCGAGCTTGAGAAGAAAGCCAATTTCGATCGCAGCGGGACATTGACATCAGAAGTAACGCACAAAGTTATACTGACAAATGAAGTAGATAACTGCAGGATCGACATATTTCCCAAAACAAAATGACGTGAAAAAGCCTATCTCACTGCTTGGAACTGCGGGACAGAATCGTAGGTGCGAATTCCGAAATAGGCTTTGGGCTTGCTCGCAAATTAGAGAACGTGATGCTTCAAAGATGTGACAAATCAAAGACGCAAGGATGCAGTCGAGAATTGTACCCAAGGGAGATGCCTTTAACTGGAATCGCGATAAGAAACCACAGCAGAACTACCCGAAGAAACTCGCTTGCGCTGAAGCACGAGCCGATTTTGACTTGAGAGCGCTTTTCGATGTAATTGTTTGCTGTTGTCTAGGGGCAGCGGCGTAGATGAAGAGGGCAGCCAAAGGTGGAGAGTGGCATCAACAGAATCGTCAAAATCAAAACACTTGAAAAACAAGACTTTTCACATCAGTTCACATCAGTTCTCAGCGGTAGGTGGTTACAAAACACCTGAGAGTACACCATTCACGAACAGCCCTTTTCTAAATGTTTGAAGTGAACCTGAAGAGCGCAAGGCAACTCCAAACCGCACGCGACACGCGATATAAAACAAGGAAGATGAATTAGAAGTAAGGCATAAGCAATTCAAAGGCTACGACACCCCGTATAACAAACAAAAAGCAAGGACGACGAGTCGTGGTCCGTCAGTCGCAGGCTGGCAATCCCAGCAACACGACCAGGACCGCCATGCCCAGCTCATCAACGTCACGTGCTTCCACTCCAGCACCTGCTAGAATCGCTCTAAAAGCCGCTTATCACAAGGAAACTACCTCTAAAGCCCACCACTGGGTGGGGATCCTCGCAGGAAAGATCAAGACAAAGACAGCTGTGCTCACCGTAGTGATTCCGTTCTATTTTCGAGCCAAATTGTGCAGCCCATAAGAATGTTTCGTGAAAAAGGCCCTCCGCTATTCTTCCCAGGAAATCCGCTCTCTTTACCCTTTGTGAGCTATGTTTTCTAGATTGTTTTTGAAGGATGCCACTAAACAAGCTTCGATGAAAAGCTGCACAAAGCGATACGATCGACGAGTTGAGAAATAATGCGCACTGACGATGCCCAACTTGGATCCCCATTCCGCCGGCTTGCCTCCTCACGGCCATGTCACCTGTCCCTATGACCGAGAATTACACCTGGCATGGTCCCAAGACCACCGCGCCGTTGGTGGTGATCCCTGCATTCGAACACCGCAACTCACGTTTCCATGGCCAAACCAGACCTGTGAACTATATATGACACTCGGGCGTATGTAACCCCAAAAGTCATTTTTATATTTTTTTAAATGAATGTAAAATGAGTGTAAATATGGAAGGCACATGGGTTGATAAGAATTCAAAAGAATTTTCACAATAATCTTTAAAATGCCATCTTCTTTTGTTATTCTTTTGTGGGTCCTTTTATTATTTAAGACAAATTGCGATTTTTATTTTTATTTTTTTCTCTCTCTGTAAACTGCAACTTTTATCTCAATTCCTTGTCAAGTCTTGGATATGTTTTTTTGGTTTATGTTCATGTTTATGTTTTTTTTAAATTAAAATTATGCCAACATAGCTTTTCAAAAATTTGTAATAATTTCTAGAATTCAATTTAACATCCAAATTTTAATATCAATATATCATTAATTACATGATAAGAATCCACAAAATGTTGCTACTTATTATTTTTCTGAAAATGGTCTGTAAAATATATTTCACCACATCATGATGAATCCAATCTGTACTTTTTTAGATAATGTATAAATAAAATGTGACATACATGTTGTGTCTTCTGTCAACCATGTTGCAATATGTATATATAGATGCTGAGCTTGGAGGATTGAGGCCTGCATTTAATGTTTTCTGTACAAATTTAAACTGTTTTATTTCAGTTGAACTGGAATATGCCGATTGTACCTACAAAGTACCATCCTGTAAATTATTTATCTTTTGGAATCCACCATGTAATCTCCCCACCATGATTATTTTTAATAATGCTAATTTGGTCTATACATATACACACAATTTATAATTCAAACATACTAAAACATATACATCTGTGTAGTAGTTTAATTGTCAGCGGATATCTTAATACAAATCGAGCTTTTATTAATCTTACTTAAGATGACATTTGTCAAAAATTGAATAAATTTGATAATGATTGTAAAATGGCGTCTTTATTTATTTATTTTGTTATCCATGAACAAACTTGAAAAAGAATCAAATATAAATATATGAATATAAATTAAAAAAACGTATCAATCACAACATAGATCACATTAAGAATCTCATTGATTTTAAACGTGGCATTTTTTTAAAAATTGGTAAAATAATTCATACCATTTGATTTAAATTGTAAGAAAATAAAGAAGAACAAAAAAATTTAAGAGGGATTTGTTTAAAAACAAACCATAAAATTTAAAAAAAATAAAAAATAAAAAAAAATCCTGTTTTACTTGTTGTTGTTTATATTTTAATATATTTTTCTCAAAATTATCATGAAAATTATTAATTAAAATATGTATACAATGTAAATTTTTAAAACGTAACCTAAAAAAAGTTACACTTAATTAGTAAGATGGCATGAAGTATGCACTACTTTTTTAGCATAAATATTTTGATACATCGTAAATATCATTTAATTCTTAATATAAAAAAATTAAACTCAATCAACATTTAAATCTATGTTTAATTTGGCACCTATATTATCTTTCGACTCCTTTTCCTTCATTCTCCCCTTTCCCAGAGGTTTCAACTACATCCTCCGTGTGAACGGAACCACTGAACAAAGAGATTTTATGGTTCAGTGTCATTTCTGTTCAACCTCTGAAACCCCTGGTGGCGGAGATTCCAAGGCCTTAAAGATTTCTTCTTCTCCCCATCTTTTTTCAAGGTTAGATTATGTTTCTTTAAGGTGACCACAATAAACGTGGTTCACTCTTTAGAGTTGTAATTTTTGGGTATGATGTGAAATCTCACCACATTACAAATAAATGAAGAAATACACAAATAGAACTTACAGCCCAAAATTTAAAATACTTACACAAAAACTTAATCAAATAATCAAAAATAATGTTAACAAGATACCAAGTTGTAATCTTATTCTGATAAAATTTCTAATTAAGTAATTAAAATTTATATTAAAAAAAATGGTGATGAAAAAAAATTTAATTTTTAATTTATCAAAAAAATTAAATTATTTATATTTATATTTTTATAACCTTTAATATTTTTTGAATTTTTAACAATTTTTTTCTAAAACCTACTGATATTTTATATTGAAATCAAATACCATTAAATGTATTTACAAAAGAATGCAACCTAAAGAACTTTATATTTTATTTAAAAAAATATTAAATTGTTCCATCTAAATCTTAAATCAACCTACAATGTGAATGATTCTATCTTATAACATTTTCACTATAATTTTCATTGCCTTTTTGTACCTTTATCTCTTGTTTGTCAATGTATTCTAATCCAAATAATGAATTTGTACAAGTTACTTATACTGCACTTTATAGTTACCTTAGCCTTCTTTGTCTTCTCTACCTTAAGTTGTTCATTAAGCTACTCATGGTACTCTTGTAACATTGCAACATATAATTGTGTTTCTTTACTAACCTACAATATCATTAATTCTTCATTTAGGAGCAATGTTACCTCCATTGCACCAGTTCTATGAATTATTAGAAGAAGCTTTAGAGATAGTTAATCATTTTGCATATGCACAAGGATATATACTTATAAAACAATGCTTACGTTGTCGTGTTGTAGTTCGGCTACTATGTGAAAAAATTGTACATGTATATTTAATGTACAATTTACTACATAGCTAAATGAAAGTCATATCAGTGGATTTTATTGGTTATAGGATGTGATTAGGTTGCTAGTTTAGAAAGGATCTATTAAAAGGATTATTATTAAGGTTTATACAACCTTATTTTCTTTTAGTAGTGACTTTTGAAGTTAATTTTATATGGATAATAACTTGTATATATCTTAAGTCACCTATGTTAGACATTGGTGATCCTTAAGATCTTATTTACTTCTTTTATTTGGTGCTTAAAGCACCAAGTATGTAAATCTTATAAGAAGAAGGGTTAGAAAAGGGTTTTTAGTGTAAAAAGGGTAGTTTGGCCATCCATGTGGATGAATAGAGGTAGATGATAGAAATCTCTATTCTAATTGGCCAAAAATCATGCCCAATGGGCTTCAAGGAGGCTGCCCGAGGGTTTATTAGGAGTTAGGGTTTGTTTTTCGGGGGGAGTCGAACATCAGAGGCTAGGGTCATCAGGTTTAGGTTTTTGGGTATGGTTTAGGTGCAAATCTTGCATGATTTGGACTTTTAATGAAGAAGTTATAGGCGCTCAAAGTTAGGGTGTCGATTTTGGACCTACTGTCACTCTTTTGGGTATATCTCGCGCATACAGAGAGCAATCAAAGATCGGCGACTGGGTTGGAAAGCGCACTTTCTTGGCTACACTTTTCACGTACAGCTCGATAAAATACAAGCTAGGGTCAAGGAGATATTGCAAGTTGAAGTCAGTGCTTGTAAGCTAAAGGCAGTAAGTGACTCTGCTTAACTAGCGGTTACATTTTGAGCTATATCTTAGTCAATTTGATAGATTTTTGGCTCAAAATTTTCAAGAGTATATATGTTTATGTCACAAGACTATATACAAAATTTTTGTGGCATTAGGGTTTTGGGTTTGTGAGATATAGAGAAAATAGTGCTCGGGTGTCTCTGAGCTAGGGTTTTAAGCACCTGCTAGGGGTTTTGAGATATCGAACGATCGGAAGTATATTTGCGGTTGAATTTTTTTCTGGTAAAGCTTAAAGGTGAATTCTACCTTTCCTGAAAGTTTGAAGAAAACTGAACGGCTGGATCAGAAGATATGATTTTCTAAAGTTTGGGAAGAAAAACATCCTTTGCGGGAAAATATATTTTTAAGGGTTTTTGTTGCAAATTTGGACTTTTGTGCATACTAAAGGTGTTTTTGGGAGCCAAGACTTTATGGAGGTGTAAAAGGTGGATGTATAGAGCCATGATATGATTTTGATATATAGATGAGTCTTTAAAAGGTTTTTAAGGATTTTCTACATATCATAGAGAAAACTTATGTACAAACCTACTTAAAAATAAGAGGTTTTAATCATACAAAACCTTTTTCTTATATTATCGTGTGTATTTGTCCTTCTTATTAAGAACAAATAACTCATTAGAGTTTAGCCAATAAATATTAAGTAAAATTCTCTACAGCTAGGTGGTGTATTCCTAGATAGAAGTCACACCGCAACGTTGTCGTGTTGTGGTTTGGCTACTATGTGAAAAAATTGTACATGTATATTTAATGTACAATTTACTACATAGCTAAATGAAAGTCATATCAGTGGATTTTATTGATTATAGGATGTGATTAGGTTGCTAGTTTAGAAAGGATCTATTAAAAGGATTATTATTAAGGTTTATACAACCTTATTTTTTTTTTTAGTAGTGACTTTTGAAGTTAATTTTATATTGATAGTAACTTGTATATATCTTAAGTCACCTTTGTTAGACATTGGTGATCCTTAAGATCTTATTTACTTCTTTTATTTGGTGCTTAAAGCACCAAGTATGTAAATCTTATAAGAAGAAGGGTTAGAAAAGGGTTTTTAGTGTAAAAAGGGTAGTTTGGCCATCCATGTGGATGAATAGAGGTGGATGATAGAAATCTCTATTCTAATTGGCCAAAAATCATGCCCAATGGGCTTCAAGGAGGCTGCCCGAGGGTTTATTAGGAGTTAGGGTTTGTTTTTCGGAGGGAGTCGAACATCAGAGGCTAGGGTCATCAGGTTTAGGTTTTTGGGTATGGTTTAGGTGCAAATCTAGCATGATTTGGACTTTTAATGAAGAAGTTATAGGCGCTCAAAGTTAGGGTGTCGATTTTGGACCTACTGTCACTCTTTTGGATATATCTCGCGCATACAGAGAGCAATCAAAGATCGGCGACTAGGGTTGGAAAGCGCACTTTCTTGGCTACACTTTTTACGTACAGCTCGATAAAATCCAAGCCAGAATCAAAGAGATATTGCGAGTTGAAGTCAGTGCTTGTAAGCTAAAGGCAGTAAGTAACTCTGCTTAACTAGCGGTTATATTTTGAGCTATATCTTAGTCAATTTGATAGATTTTTGGCTCAAAATTTTCAGGAGTATATATGTTTATGTCACAAGACTATGTGCAAAATTTTTGTGGCATTAGGGTTTTGGGTTTGTGAGATATAGAGAAAATAGTGCTCGGGTGTCTCTGAGCTAGGGTTTTAAGCACCTGCTAGGGGTTTTGAGATATCGAACGATCGGAAGTATATTTGCAGTTGAATTTTTTTGTGGTAAAGCTTAAAGGTGAATTCTACCTTTCCTGAAAGTTTGAAGAAAACTGAACGGCTGGATCAGAAGATATGATTTTCTAAAGTTTGGAAAGAAAAACATCCTTTGCGGGAAAATATATTTTTAAGGGTTTTGTTGCAAATTTGGACTTTTGTGCATACTAAAGGTGTTTTTGAGAGCCAAGACTTTATGGAGGTGTAAAAGGTGGATGTATAGAGCCATGATATGATTTTGATATATAGATGAGTCTTTAAAAGGTTTTTAAGGATTTTCTACATATCATAGAGAAAACTTATATACAAACCTACTTAAAAATAAGAGGTTTTAATCATACAAAACCTTTTTCTTATATTATCGTGTATATTTATCCTTCTTATTAAGAAAAAATAATTCATTAGAGTTTAGCCAATAAATATTAAATAAAATTCTCTACAGCTAGGTACCCGGTGTATTCCTAGATAGAAGTTCACGCCACGCGACAACGTACTATTAAAATCACTCAAAAGTGTGATCGCAATGGATAGTATATTCTTTGAAATGAATTGGAGGCCAATAATACAATACAATATCAAAATACAACTATATGTTTAATTGACTAACTTAAACACAATCAACCAAATAATCTACAACAAATGAGTATTCTTTTACAATTCTAAGTTGCAAGATTGATCTTCACTTTTTTTTCTTATAGATATCCTCTATAAAAATAGATATAATTTCAATTATCAATGTAATACTTCCAATAAGGTGACACATTTGATTTATGCCCATCCATGTTACTTTAAGTTAGAGAAGAGATATCTATATAGTCTTGTTATTGGATATGTGTATATAATAAACAAATTCAAAATACTGCTACACTACATTGTTGGCATGTCAAATTTCAATTCAACATTCATTGTTGTAGTAGCTTTTTTATATGAAGAAAATAAAGCATATTATATATGGATCTTAGAATATTTGATCCAATTTTTTTCTTATAAAAATCAATTACAATAATGACAAATCACAAACTTGTTTTAATCCATACATTTGCAAGATTTTTTCATAGCTTGAAATTATTTTTTTGTCTTTAGAATATGAATAAAAATATACTAACAAATCACAAAAAGTACTTTGACACCAAAAAAAGATTGTTAAGATTGAAGAACTCTTTAACCTTGATTTTAATATATATTCTTGTTTAGGAAGCTTCTTGAGCGGCTTCCATCAAACTAGAAAGCTTCTCAAATTCTTTCTACTAATTTAGAAGCTTCTTGAGCTCTTTCTACTAACTACAAGTTTTTTTGAGTTACTTCCACCAACTAAGAAATCTCTAGAATGTTCTAAAAGGTTCTATTAACTTTTGAAGTATATGTTCCTAATATCACCCTCTTTTCTAGCAATGAATTCTAAGAAGAGCTCATATCTTTAGAAATCTTCCTACATATGTAAAAAGTCAAGAATATATTGTACTTATGAAGCTATGTATTATAATCTCTATTCTTAGGCAATAGATTCTATTGATTTTTGAAAAAATTATCTATAGTCTTGAGTTAGTACCTCTATTATTAAAACATCCTATCGAAGGATCTGATCTTAATTGCAACCTTCAAAACATCCTCCAAATAAGATCTCAGGCTTAAAAAGATTCACATTTTCAAGCTCAAGCAGTATCACTAAAGCTTGAGCATTAGAATCAAGACTTGTATAGTTGGATATTGCTCCTAATGGCTCCAACCGTGGTCATATTTGGCACTAAAAATATATTGTCTTTATTTTATTTAATTGAAGGTTGTGGAAGTTGCACTAATTTGCTTGAAACTTGCATAGCAAGTGAATCTTCTAAATTTTGTTCTGCTAAATCTCTCAATACTTGAAGGTTTGACATAGTGATTGATTTATTTTTACAATTCTATTCTATCTTCAAACAAATGTTTATATACTAATGAAGGCTTTAGTTTGATTCTTCCCCTCTTATAAGTATTTTTCAAATCCAATCTTCATCAAGAAATTATTATCAAACATATTTGGATTTGTGGAGATAGAACCGATGAAATTCTTGTATCTTTTGAGGTGAATTGGTGAAATTTTTGGTCAATTCTCATGTATACTTATTGATATCATAGCCATGCAAATGAACAAAATATTCTAATTTGTCCCACCTTTGTCATAAATTAAGCACTTTTTTGACCTTGTATTCTTTATGATTTTTAATTTTGATATTAGGTGGCAATTGTTGTATTCTTTCTAAAATATGCAACTCTTTATAAGACTCCAAAAGAGAGATATGAGAAATTGGATCTATCTTCATAGAAGAAGGTAATTCTAAGCAATATGCTACCATATTAATTTGCTTTTAGATAGGAAATGGTCTTAACCTCCAATAGTCAAACTTATTGCATAGCTACTTGGTTTTAATATTTTTTCAAAGAAGTCATATTTTATCTCTAATATAAAAAGCAAGCAATTGATTCTTGAATTTATCTACAAATGCCTTATAAGCATCTTGAAGTGCTTGAAATTAAAGCTTCAAGGTTATTTGGTATTGTGATAGATGCTTTATAAACCTTTTAGCTAATGGATTATTATTCTTTGAAATATTCTATAGATTAAGTTTTGAATGATATACATAATTGGAATAAAATAATATTTGTTAAGTTAAGACATGAATATTATTATTGTATACAAGCTCTACTAATGGTAGATACAAGATCCAATTGTTTTGTTGATAGTTGATGCTATATCATAAATATTGTTCTAAAATTTGGTTGACTTATTCTATTTGGCCATCAATTTAAAGATAGAAAGTCAAAGAAAGTTTAATATCTTAGAACAAGCAAGGATTGTAAGAATCTATCAAGATAATATTGAAGATTCTTGGATCTTGAATAGGTGTCATAAGACAGTACAAAATTCTTCACAATCTTTCATATTTGAGGCCACCAAAAATCTCGAGAAATAAGTTCCAAGGTCTTATTAAATCTAAAGTGACCTGGAATTAGAAAGTCATAGCAAGATTGAAGAGTGTGCAATTGTGTTGATTTTTTTAAGATATACAAATATTCTTCAAAATATAGAAGATCTTTTCAAGCTTAAACTTGTCAATATTTTTATTAAAATAATACTTGATATCAAAGGCCAAAGTATCATTAATGGTTACAGCATATATCTTATTGAGGAAATTAAAATCAATAGATGCCAATATAATAGTGGCGCAAAAATGAAATTGCTCCAACTTCAACAAAGTTACATATTGTTGATAAAATATTACCTTCTTGTCTTTGGTACAAGATATGATCTCCTTGATAAAGCATTGGACAACCTTTGTTGCTTCCTAGGTCGATAAGTGATAACAAAGTTAAATTAAAATAATAACATATTCCATCAAGCTTGACGGCAATTAAAAATCTGAGCTGACATAAAACATTCCAAGTTCTTGTGATTTGTGTATATAGTTACAAGATGCATTATTCTTTAAAAAAAAAATAATGCCATTTTTTAAAAGAATCCACAATAATAAGAAGTTCTTATTGTGGATTTCATAATCAATTTTAGTAATACAAAATTTTTGAAAATAAAATGTAATAGGATAGAATTTATCATCTATACCAATTTGTAAAAGTATGGCCTTTAGTGCAAAATCCAAAGCATGGGTCTCCATGTACAATGCCTTTATAAAATCAAGATGCACTAAGATTGGAGTTGTGATGAATGTTATCTTCAAATCTTGAAATGCCTTTTCTACTTAAAGCCTCCATTTCAACTTGTCTTTACATATAAATTGAATAAAAAATATGGCATTTTAAAAGTAATTTTTGATGAAGATTCAACAAAAGTTAACAAATCCAAAAAAATATTGTACGTCTTTTATAATCTTTGAAATGGCCCATTGCATAACCGCCTCCATCTTTTTGAGATCGATCATCAAATCCTTTGTAGATACAATGTATTTCAAAAATTTCATCTTTGGTTGATGAAATACACATTTATCTAGCTTGATATATAGACCTACATTTGGTAACTTTTATAATATCAATTTTACATGCTTCTTATATTCCTCCAGATTTATTGAATAGATCAAGATATTATTAAGATAAATTACCACAAACTTGTCTAAATGCTCTCAAAAGATGTCATTTATTAAATGATGAAAGATAATAGGTGCATTTGTTAATCCAAAGGAGATGACATATTTAAAATGTCTATATTTTTTTAAAAATGGGGTCTTTCATTCGTCTCTCTTTTTAATCTATACCAAGTTATATACTCTACAAAGATCTATCTTAGTATAGATCTTGGCTTGGCCAAGTTATTCCAAAAGTCTTGAGATTAATAGTAGTGGATAAGAATTTTTCATTTTTATCTTATTTAATCATTGATAATTAATGCACATATACAAAGAACCATCTTTTTTCTTCACAAAGAGCATAAGTGCACTTGTTGGAGAGTTTGAATGCTTGATGAAGTTCTTTGGAAGGTTTTTATCAATATAATCTTTTAATGCTAAAAACTTGTTTCGAGAAAGGTTATAAATTGGGCCAAAAAATGGTTGCATTCTTTCTTAAAGATCTATGGCACAATTGTATAGTCGGTGCTCTAGTAATATATTAATATTCTTCTTTAAAGAAATATCTTAAAATTTGCTATTTTGCTTTAAAATAATTACCAATGAAGTCATATCTTTTTTAATTAGAATCGCATAAATAACAAATGGTATACCTTCTTTTGCCAATCTTATAAAGGCCCTTATTCTAACAAATAAAGGCTTATCAACTTGTTTTTTTTTTTTAAAATATTTTCAAGGATTTTTGTAAAAAATATCTTTTTTTATAATTTCTAATCTATAGATGGATTATGCTTTTTTAATCAAGAAAGTCTAAGAATAAAAGGATTTGAAAGAGTCCTAATAATACTGAACATAATTTGACTACTATGGTCTTCAAATGACACTTCTATAGGCATTATTTCATAAGTGACATTATCAAAGGATAAAGATTGTCCATCTATTATTTCTATATGAATAGGTTTGGATTTCTATATTAGAGGAATTTCATGAAGCTTAATAAACGCCTCATCTAAGAAACAAATACATACCCTTAAATCCAACAAGACAATTCTTTGAAGCTTTTGAGGGCCAAAACACAAAAGAATTATAAATCAACTAGCAAGCTGAGGAGAAAGAGAGGAACTTGAACAATTTTGCAATGTTAAATTGTCCAGCTGTATGGTCCCTACTATGGTTGAATATCTTTGTTTTTCTAAATAATTACACTTCTAATTTTGGTAATATATTGATTTTGTTTCTTCAAACAATTGTGAGCCTTGTGGCCTTTCTTACCGCAATACAAACATAGACCTTCTTCTATTCAATGCTTCTTTTTTTGTAGATTAAGAAATTTAAAATGTATTACATTAAGTTATATATCTTTTACTTTTGAATATAAATTTAGATTGCTTATTAATGTAGTAGAAGTATGTCAGATTACGTATTGTCTTGCTAAAGCCCATGAACGTTGATCTTGATAATGTTAAAATAGTCAATTATTACTTTTCACAGCTTGGCTGATGACTTCATTAAGAGATTATTAATCTGGAAGTGATAATAAAAAATTCTTCACATTGTCTCTTAATTTCTAATAGAATCAATTTGTCAAGGCTTCTTTATCTCAATTAATATTGCATACTAGCTACCTAACATTGAATGCATAGATTAATACAAAGTGCACTATCAGGGTAGAAAAAGTTTGCCTCAAAAAAGTGTTAGGCTTCTAGTTACTACTAATTTCTCAATCAAGTATCAAAATAGATAAAAATCCCATATTTATATAAACTTATTCCTAAAAATGATCATTACATCAAGTATACAAGCCTCAAGTATTCTAAAATCTCCAAAATGTGGCAAAATATACTAAATCCTTCATTAACCTTAAGAGGGATTTTTTTTGAACTTCAACAGTGCATATCTTCTAATGAGATTGTTTAAACAGTCAAAATCCTAATAGTAGCTTCAAACACTTGTTTACAAACATCTGCACACTAAATTCTTTATTTTCACAAACTAAATGTCCAAATACTATGAAACTTTTATATGTAGTTTTTTTAACATAATTATTCATGTTCTTTAAAAAATTTGGATAAAAATTCGTCCAATAGCTCAAAATAAGGAAGAAATCATCACTATTAATAAAATGGTCTATTTGTTATCTTGGAATTCAATTTGATATCTTTGACTTCTAATATTTCTTTTTTTAGAATTTCAAATATAATAAATTTTCTATATGAAATATAATTCTTAAAATCAAATCTCCAATCCCATCTTTTGATCTCCAAAAGCTCTTGTATAATTCCTTGTATCTTAAAAAGAGTGACAAGAAGTATGATTTGTGCACCTTAACTTCAAGCGCCTACTCCTCTCTTGTAAAATCCCAAATTTCCTAATTTTTATACCAAAATTATAATATAATAAACAAGTTTTTTAACTTTAATCTCTGATTTTTAAATGCCTTCCTTAAAGATGCCAAAATCCTTATTCTTATTGCAGACAACTTACTTAAAGTCTATTAGGCATGACCAATGACCAATAGGAATGAAGATCTTCACCTCTTACCTTCATTCATTCATATCTTACTTTCATCCTTCCAAATAAGCCTCTTAATAATTTAGCTCTTCATCTTTGGCCTCCAATCTTCTTTCAAGGCTTCATATTAAACATTTAGGTCTTATATAGTTTAAATGCCATAATTAAAATAAGTTTAAAAAAACCAAAATAAAATTTTTTATACCAACTTCTTTTAATTTAATCTATTAACCATTCTAATATACATCTAAGTTTATAAATAAATTATGTATTTTGACTAGTTTTTACATACTATAAGTAATTATAATACAATAATGTCTCTTATTGCAATGCTTGGATCTTAGCTGTTATTCAATGAGCCTTGTCATGTTCTCTAAATATTTTCCAAAATACTTCTATAAAAGCTTCAAAGTTGCTTAAAATTAGAGATTTCTTTTCAAACAAGGGAGAAAACCACAATAATGCTTGCTTTATAAGTAAAGTGGCAACCAATTCAACTTGTGATTCTTTTGTTAGATAAATATCAAATTTTAGAACTGTTATCAATCTAATTTTGTTAACAAATCCTTGAAACTTTAAATATAAATCATCATATTTTTCCAAAAGACTACCTTGAGGCTCTTTATGTTATTGAATAGGTGGATTTTCTTGATGTAGTATAGGTAGTAAAGCATCGCCAAGCATAAAAGTTGGAGGTGGGTGCAATCTTAATTGTGGTATTCCAGATGTTGCATCATTATGAAGTTTTGCAACAACTCCTTCAATCTCCACAGTCTTAGTATATAAAGTAATAAGAGTACTTATGATAGCATCTAACTTAAAGTCAAAAGATTCGATCATATTAATATCTTAACCTCCAACCATTCTTAAAAAAAAAAAAAAAAAAAACTAACAAAGACTAATATACATTGTAATATACATTGTACAAGATTTTAATATATAGAATTATAAAAGTTATATAGTAGATCAATTTAAAATTTAAATAGATTGATTTAATATTCTCTTTTATTTATGAATAATTGATTGCTTTAATTTTTATACTCTTGAATAATATCCAATTTTTTATAATATAAATATATATTTTAAACTTCTTACAACTAAAATGGTTTGATTCTAGCACCAAATTTTGTTTTATTTACTCATGTGTGCATTACAAATTTAAAAATTGGATTTAAAAATAAAAAATATATAATATATATAAAATAATATTTATTATTAATATTTATAATATTTTTTCGATGTCATTGTAAAAATATAAGAAAGAAGATTATAATTAAAAATAATTATTTTTTTGATATTTTTTTTCTTTTATAAGAATATATTTATTTTGATTTTGATTTTTGATTTTTTTATAAAATTAAATTTTTTATTTAAATATTCCATCTTATTTCAAGATTAATAATAATAATATTTTTAATTAAATTTTTTATGTCTCATTTTTATAGTATTAAAAAACAATAATCCTTTGATTATCTTTCATGCATGGTATAAATTTTTGTATTGTGATATTTTGAATTTAAAAAGAATTTGGAACTAAAATTATCTTAAATTTCTTAATTGTTGAATTATTAAAGGTTACTCAAAAGATAACTTTGTTATTTACAACCTAGATTAGATTTCAATAATCCTTAAAATTTTAATTATTGGATTTTGTTACTACTTGATTTTTTGAAGTCATAGATTCAAGTTTAATGAGTCTTATCATTAACTATTTATTATTAAATTCTTTTATAATTATATTTTTAGTAATAAATTAATCAATTTAAAGAATATTATTTTCTCTAAGAAATCAATGGATTATCAATTACACTATTTTATTTTATTTTTCTTCTTCTTTTTTTTTTTTTTTTTTTTCTAAGATTGGTTATTTTAATGTAATATTATATTATGTGTAGCATTAATTAATGATTCGTTTTTGGATATTATTATTTAAAGTTCTTAAAGTGGACACAATATAATATAACATCATAGATAGTATAATTTTAAATTTTAAATCATTTTCTTAAATCATGATTGTTGTTATATTTATTACTTTAATATCAAAATTTGATATACTCTTATCTATTTGTATTCTATGGCCCCATAAAATCTCAAACTTCAATTCATTTGTCCTTGCAAACCTTTGTCAAATTAATTTTTTGAACAAAAAAAATATAAAACATTATATTTCATTATTATTGTTATTTGTCAATGTTATAAAATAAAAAATTCCTCAATTAAAATAAAAATTGGTTATATTTTGCTTTAAGTTATAGTTGATATTGTATTTGAGATATATATAATTTTTAGTTTGTATAATCATTTAAAATATCAACAAATAAATAAATATTTATATTAAAGAGTTTTTTTTTTTTTTTTTTTTTTTTTTTTTTTCATTTTTAACATCCATAAATTTTAGAGTAAATCTTAAGTTCAATTGGTTTTTTTTAACATCCACAACATAAAAGAAAAATCAGAAGGCTTTGATTTCATCCATTCAAATTAATAGCATGTAACAATATGCATTGTTATTTTTAAAATTTTTAAATTTTCACCAATTATCTTTTCGATTTTTTTGCATGAAAAGAGCCAAGAATGTCTACTCCACATATAATTCCAATGAGGTAAAATAATATCATTATGGGTCAAATATACTCAATGGACATAATTTAATTTCAGTTGAAGTTACCCTTAGCACAAAGTAAACATAATCAACCTTAAATTTTTTAGATGTTCTTCTATTAAATCAAAACACATATTCTATATTTATCACACATAATAAGACAAAATCATGAATGAATGAAAAATATTGCAACCATGAACTTCTTTTTAAAGTGATAGAATAATCAAATCCAAATGTCAGTCAAAATGAACACACTAAATGTTGAACTGGAATGTATAAGTAAGAAGATATTCAAATACTAGGACTCTTTAAGAAAATTGGTACTTGACAACAACAAAATGGTATGACTTCTAAGAAAGTGCAAGAGCTTTACATGAGCATGCCTTTTACACACAAATTAGTGAAACTGAACAAATAAACACCCTATTAACATTCATGCAACAAGTACATGATAATGAAGTTTTGGTTTGTATGGTTTAGAGCCAAAATAGTTGATATACGACCTTCAAAAAATTCAAAGGTCACAACATCAACATCTATTAAAAAAAACAAATGGCAGGTCTCAAATTTTGTTCAATTTCCTAGAATAACAACAAAAGAGGATGCTGTAGACTCCATTATTTTATCTTTAATTTTTATGTATAGGTATTGATTTATATTGAGATAAAAAAAGGAATAGGATAAAATGTACTTTCATGTGAAGAATGTGTTTTATGAAGATGAAATAATATTTAACAGCATGTTTGATAGGATATGAATTCAAACAATTATGCAGGAGTAAAAATGAAGCTTGAATTGCAAAAGAAATATAGATCTTGTATATATATATATATATATATACACACACACAAAAATAATAAAATAAAATGGCAACGTTTCAATTAATTTTGTACATGCATCAGAATCAAGTATTCTACCAAAACGGTGATTTTTTAGAATGCCTCTTCTTGGGTCCTAGTGGAATCAATTCTAAATTACTCAAATTTCCTATGAGATACATAATGGAAAACATTTATTTCCTAAATTCAAGGTAGTTCAAAATGATTAAATATTGACACAGCAATATGCAGGAAAGAAACTGAAGTGAAGACTACAGTCACGGTTATGGGGGGGGTGGGAGGACAGAGTGGGAGGGATCCAGCCACAGGAGGAGGGAAGGAGGGAGGGAGGGAGGGAGGACGAGGAGAGACGAGAGCGAGACAGACAGACAGACAGACAGGGAGATCAGGGGAATGGCTCTCGATCGTTACCGCCACACGTAGCAATCTGGTCGCAGCGGGGAATGCAGCACAGATACACCGAAGAATTGGTGTTCTCCACGTGCAGCGCTCCTGCAGGAAGCCGTTGAAGAAAACGGCGGCATCTCTCATGCAGTGCACAGGGAGAACGGGTGGGGTTGTTGCAAGTGCTGAGAGCATTTGGCGTCAGGATTTCGCGGTCGCTTCGGTGGTCGGGAGGGAGCTCAGAGCTATAGTTTCAAGCGAGTAGAGTAGGAATTTTGTCGCTGATTTTGAATCGGTGGTGGCTGAAGGTGAATCTGGTTAAATTCCGCAACTGTGCTGTAGGCGGGTGTTGTGGTACTGGTGCTATACGCATGGCAGCTCCGGGACGTTGAGGGAATGAGAAGGGAGAGAAGGAGAGAGACGAGGTTTTTCGGATGAGCAGATGGAGTGCTGTCGTGATGTAAACTAGATTCGGTGCTGAGGAGTTTTGACGGTAGTCGATGATTTGCGGCAATGGGAGAGTCGCGGTGTAGGTAACTAGTAATATAGTCTGGTTTAGCTTGGGAATATTCTTGCGTTTCTCGTTGCGTCTTTTTAGGAGTGCGCGGTAATAGTGTCAAGTGGTGAGGTGGTGTGTGTGTGTGTGTGTGTGTGTGTTTGTTGAGGAGGTCAAGGGAGTTTGGGATCTTAGATGTGATATGGTTTCTAATTTTTTTTTGTTTGGTTTGAGGCAGAGAGAATAGCGTGAGATGTAGATCAAGCTCTTGCACCTCCACTTGCCAACGTTTCTGCTCACTGGTGATGGGCCAAAGATTGTAAGAGCTTGTAACTAAGAGAAGGCGATACTGCAAAGTTAGGATCCTCAAGTCTGGAATCGTTCGTGATAATGGTGGGAGACGCAGTGGAAGCTGTCACTCGCATGTATAGATTGGTTATATACTTGCACCTGTACGAATGAATGGTGAGGGTTGTGTTCGCCACTGAGAAGAAAATGTGCTCCAATTTCCATTGAAATGTATTGCAGAGGGTTAGGACGAGGACGAATCGAATTATTTTCTACTGTGAGAAGCACATTAGAGAATCTTTGTTAAAATGTTTTTTTCATATGATTCAATCTGTGGCTGGTATTGAATTTACACTGCTCTTGATTTGAGTGTGACCTACGCAAGTTTGTGCCAGCCGGTAGCTTAGCTTACTATCCTTGAAGGAGTGTCAGTATCATTCTTATCATCTACGTAGTTAAGTTACAAAATTCACAAGCGATATACTGTAGTTCAGGTCCTTCCATTCTTGTTTGCAGCGTCTGCGATGAGAGCTGTAGTCTGTGCTAGGATACCTTACGATGACTTGATTGCTGGACCGTGCTTGAGATTAATCAGTGCTTTTAGAGAGCATCGCAGTATATTGGTTAACACAAGCTCATTTAGTTGCATTCTGTTATTTCGCTCCTAATATTTTTCAAAGAAAAAAATCACTTATTTTGAAATTTATTTTTATTCACCAAGATATATTTGTTGGTTGTTGCCTAAGCTCTGTTTTAACTTCGAAGCTAGAATGCGTGCTGCTTGCAATTCTGCTTTGATAAAATCAATTAGAGGTGCTCCATTTTATCATTTTGTTTTATTCTGTTTTCTATCTATGTCGAAATTTGGGCTCCCCCGTCTTTCGTGATTTTGAATGAATTCAACGGGTCGTTCGATTTTGAAGTGGTTCTGGAATACACTGGTTCTGAAGATCAAACTTCTGAAAACACCGCTGACGGTGACGATTTTAATATCCTTGAAGCTTATTGCCCTGTTAGGTTGTTTTCTCAATATGTAGAGTTCCATCCTTGTCGCCGTTCATGGAACTGAGATGCTGGAGGGCTCAAATCACACAGTTCAGGAAGCACGTTATGCTGTCCTCTTGTCATTTTTCGTGAGCTCTACTTTAGAAACTTTTCAATAATTGAGGAGGTGCATGGAGAATTTGTTAGAAGTTCAATGCATAAAAGCTGAATTCTTTCTGCATGTCTAGAGGATATAGAATGCAGAGGACTTGGACAATTGTAAAGCAGGTTCTCAGAGTGTTATTGTTACTGACGTTAGTGCATTTGCTTCGTCATGAATTGGCTTCTCTCGGTAGTGATGGATTCCAAGTTGTTTGACTTTATTTGGACGTGGCCCTCACAATATACTGCGCTACTGATGGAGGGGTATGTAGACGTTGTGTGTAGGGCTTTTCTTGAGGCTTTGACTCAAAATCACCAAGTGTTACTCGTACCGTCGCTGTAAAAAAAAAAAAACAATAATTTGAAAGATGGGATTTCAGTAAATTACTTCAATAATTCTGCTTTAGATTTGGCTCTACTTTCAAATATCCAGGTTTCACAGTTCAAAAATTCACCTAACTGTAGGGAACAATAATCACGGTGATTGAGAACACTACTACTACTCTTTTGTTAACACTCTGAAACGTTACGTTTACTTTTGGAGGTATTCATACCGTAAAGGGAGTGGGCAAATAAGAGGAAGATTGAGTTCACAAATTGGTCAATTACGTATTTCTACTCGTGAGGTTTACAAACCAATTTTGAAGCTGAATTCTTGCATAGCCGAACCCTTGCTCATGAGCGACGTGGGTTGATGTTGCGGATGTTTCCTTTTCAGTTGAAAAAATTTCTTCATCATGCTGTGTGACGTCTCTGTACTTACCAATGATGACTTGTTTTGTAGGGAAAATGGGATCAAGATGTCTGAAACATATGAAAGGAGAGTGCTTGAAGGGTTGTCTATTATATATAGAATAGGCGAGAAGGTTCTCGTTGCATGATATCATCAGTGGCGACACCATTATCTCAAGAACTTAGCAGGAGAGTTCAGAAGCGTCACATTGTGTTGAGAAAGCATTGAAAGCAGCTCCACAAGCTGATATTGTAAATTCATTTAGGTGTTGTACATTTCGAGGTTCTGGGATTGCTCACTTTTTCGATACTAGCGATTCAGAGATAAGCTGTAGAGTTTCATAAACAGTGGCTGTGCACATGAGAAGATGTGTTTGGAGGCTTTAAGTACACGTAGACAAGGATTACTCTTAAAAGACATTTGGGTTTAGATTCAATGATGATATAAGCAGCAGTGGCTGAGAGTGCCACCAAATCCATTATTCAGGGGAGGATATGGGTTTTGCAAATAAACAACCTACAATCACGTAGGTCCACTTCATTCAAAATGCCGACAGGAGGTGGTACAATGGTAGAAGCGGAAAAGCGGTCGTATCCTGTAGTGGCTTCGGAATACAAACTGTATGAGGAGGTTGGACAGGGTGTAAGTGCAATAGTTTATAGGGCCCATTGCGTTACATACAATGAGATTGTGGCAATTAAGAGCTTGAATCTCGAAAAATGCAACAGTAATCTGGTAAGTTTCATAAAAGTTCCTCGGTTTGATTGGTTACTACGTTTAAATATTACAGAAAACTAATGCCCTGGAAATATTAATCCAAATGAAATTTTTACTTTTGATTATGAGTATTTTTATTTTATTTTATTTATAATTTTTGTTTGCTTTTTTTTTTTGAATGACATAGTTCCCTTTTTCTTTCTTGAGTGATGATTCTGTGGAGCTTTGACGATGCAGATGGTTGAGGTTTTTTCTCAAAAAAACTACTAAATATGGATGTTGATGGCACCTGCTTGAATACAGGACGACATACGCCGTGAGGCCCAGATAATGAGCCTAATTAATCATCAGAATGTGGTGAAGGCTTACTGCTCCTTTGTTGTTGGCCAAAACCTCTGGGTGGTTATGCCTTATCTGGCAGGTGGATCATGTTTGCACATAATGAAAGCAGCTTACCCTGATGGTTTTGAGGAACCCGTTATTGCAACTATATTGAAAGAATCCTTGAAAGCACTTGAGTACCTTCATCGCCATGGCCATATTCATCGGGATATAAAGGTACCTTGTGATCCATCCGAGTCTCTTCCTGCTTGACTATTTGCTGATGGTCCTTAACTTCCTCCACCCAATTCTGAGATGCCCAGTCTATCAAATTGACTGTCCCATCTTAATATGATTCACTTAGGAATTGACAAGTGCTCTTTAATTTGGTAGTTGATGTTTATCCGGTTCCGTGTTTCTGTAGTTGCATGAGAGCTTTAAAAATCACATTATTGAAGATGAGTGTGTGGCTTAAGCATTAACCTGCACCCAGTATCAGGTGCTGCACAGGTGATTACAAGGTGGTTAACGTTTTACTGCTACACAGCTGGTTGTTGGTAGACCGTGAGCTGGTGAGGCGGCAATCGTGTTTGTGCTGTATATGCTGGCGCACGAGCGTTTTTAAAATTAATCTTGAAACGGTAGATCAAATATATTATTCTAGGTGTGGTCTCGATGGACCGCATGCAAATGAGTATTACTCACAATGTATTTGGTGCACTTCGTTCACTATTTTCAGGCTGGGAACGTATTAGTTGATTCAAATGGATCTGTGAAGCTTGGAGACTTTGGTGTTTCAGCATGCATGTTTGACACTGGTGATAGACAGCGGTCTAGGAATACTTTTGTTGGAACACCTTGCTGGTATAGCTACTCCCCTCAACCTCTTCTTTTGCTTGCGAGATCTTGAAATTTTAGTATTGTCGTTCCTGTTTATATGTGTAATTCTCTACAAAGCAGATTGTTGGATCATTTTTTTCCCGAAAATAGTTTTTTTATTAAGAGTATGTATACTTATTTCTCCGTTACTTGCAACGGGCGGCTATTCAAGAGCTCCTTCTAGTATTAATTCTTATTGAGACATAAGGGGATTAATGTCCTCCAGTAGATGTGAAACATAACTACTATGCTCATTCCTTCATCTTTTGCTCTTACAAATTTGCAGGATGGCACCTGAAGTTATGGAACAACTTCATGGCTACGATTTCAAGTTTGTCCTTACAATCCTTTCCTTTCTTTGTCATTTGATTATTAAGGATGATGGATAATTTATTGCACACTTGTCTGTACAGTGTCCTAGCAAAAACCATTGTGGACTGTGAATCAACCTCCAAATAATTGAATTAAATTTGTGGCATTTACCGCTCACAATATGAAGAAGTGAATAACGTGTAATGTCACGTACGATGATTCATTGCAATGTCAATGACTAGTGTCGTATAAACATAAAGATATTTATCTCTCATGATGACTTAATGCAATTTCAAGAATGCAAGAGGTGACACCCTTTATGCAAACATATATATAATTCCGTAACTTTTTAGAAGATTATTCGGAAAGGAAATATATGAATTTTGACAGTTTGAACATATCAAAACGCTAATGTCAAAATAAGTGTATCATCAATATTTAAAAATGAATCATTATCATAAGTTAAATTCCTTACAAATTTTTTTACATTCCCAAATCAGAAGTTTTATTTTTGGAAGAAAAAATTGGAATGATTAAGAAAAAAATGTGTACTGAATAAGTAATACGTGTGTTACAAAGATTGTGAATTCCATGTAAAATTACATCCACTTTTTTTAAGAAGGAATGTACATCAATAACATTATTTCCTCTAGGATATTTGATTCAACTTGAAGTATGAAAGTCGGTCTTTTACAATGTTTTTTTATCCTAACTGACTGTCTTCTTGCCACGGTAGAGCTGATATATGGTCTTTCGGGATAACTGCTCTGGAGCTTGCCCATGGCCATGCACCTTTTTCTAAATACCCTCCTATGAAGGTACGCATTCGAAAATGTTTTCCATATGCTTGATGCAATACATAGTACTCCCTAGGACTCCCTTCTGGCTCTGTGTGTTGATATATGTTTTGTATACTAACCCATTTCTATCAAACCTTGCCTCTTATACTTGTACTTGCTGCCTATTGATTACATTTTATCAGGTTTTTCTAGTTCTAATACCAGTTTTGGTGCAACAGGTGCTGCTGATGACCTTACAAAATGCTCCTCCTGGGCTGGACTATGAACGCGATAAAAAGTTTTCGAAGGTGCGTTTACTATGTGAAGTTATGCATTTTTGTATTTGCGTTAAATTTTGAGAAGGTTTGGAGTTTTTTCTAGTTTTGTTATATTTTGTAGAGATTTTGCACACTTCAATTTTGTATCTGATAACGTACAGATGCTTCTCCCCATATTTATTTTATGAGTTTATAGGTTTTATAAAATATACTGTCCGTGTGAGGGACATTATACTTGGTGCATAAGTTTTGTCCAAACAAGTTTGTCCTTTTTGTTACAAGCCCTATGTAGATAATTTGAATATAGTTCTGCTCTTGTTTTGAATATTAAGTAACCAGTTTCCTTTTTTGTGTGCAGTCTTTTAAGGAGATGATTGCTATGTGCTTAGTGAAAGATCCAGCCAAACGGCCTACTGCTGAAAAACTTTTGAGACATTCGTTTTTCAAGCAGGCTCGTTCATTTGATTATATCTCTCGTCATATTTTGGAAGGATTACCTCCATTAGGAGAGCGTGTGAAAAATCTGAAGGTATTTCCATCGTGTATGGCACGCTTTTGAACTCGTTAATCATCATGCTACTTATGAATTGTATTTCCTGTTGCTTTTTGATCTTTATTGAGACTTTTTGAAGTATTCTGATTCCTTAATTAGTTGGAACTTGATTTTTATGAAGTTATGTTTTTCACTTGGTTTGCAGATCAAAGATGCCAACCGGCTTGCCCAAAAGATCCAGCCGTACGATGAGCAAGAAGCTCAATCTCAGGTAACGCTACGATTGAGAAGTGACGTCTTTTATTGTGTTCATTAGCAGTGTTAGTTGGTACTTGAAACTGCAAAACTCTTCGTTTAACGCCACTACTCCTGACGTGGATTTTTGAATTTGTGTGTTCGAATTTGCTTATTTTGTTACACTTTGTGATCCCTGTCTAAGTATGTCACCATTGTTTTATTGATTTTCATGAGTGGTCCCTTTGCCAAGACGTAGCTGCATATTGAATATTAACTTGACCTCTCTGATTTTAGTCTGGTGACTATTGGCAATTATTCATGTTTGCTGCGACTTGTCACAGAATGAGTACAAGAGAGGAGTGAGCGCTTGGAATTTCAACGTTGAAGATTTGAAAGCTCAGGCAGCATTGGTATGTTGCCTACTCTTGTGCTGGATAAATTTTAGTAGTGAATTTCATTGATTATTCCAGAGTCAAGCAATTTTCAATTGTCTGTTTAGCTATGCGAATTCAAAGTTTCACAAATTCAACTTGTTCGAAACTTTAATGTTGTGTTGTGAGAAAAGCTGATAAATGCTGAATCTTTGATGTGATTCGTGTGCAGTCCTCAATCGTTGGTTTTAGTCGTCGTTCCTTCCTATTTACTGATTTTAAAAATCAGCGTCATTGGTGTTTCTTCTCAGATCCAAGATGGTGTGGAAGTTGTAGTTCCCAAATTATTAAAGGTTGCCGTGGATACGGAAGCGGAAGAGATTTCTCAAGCTCCAGTTACTCCAGTGAAAGAGGAAATCACGAAGGCTGACTTGCAATGTTCATCCCCGTTGCCTCAGCCTCCACTTTGTCGTGAATCTTCCTTCGACAGCGTTCATATGCCAGTTACCATTCATTCAATCATTGCCGAGACTACAAATGATGTAAGAAGTGCAGCAACTACTTGGCTACTAAATACTTGTAATCTTTGTGGCGCAGTAACTTTAATTTGTTGAGAAAATTTCTCATCTGAAGTTGACTCTACCTTCTCAGTTGTTGGTATGAGTTTTGGTTCATTGCTCGTGGGTGTTTATGCCTTAAATATGTATTTGGTCTAAGTATATGTAGGCTGCCGTTGATCTTTTTTTGTGTGTTGGTGAGAACCACAGGCAGGAGAGCGAGTCACGAGGATCAGGTCGGGACCTCTTCCAAATCCAGTGCAACCCAAGTCTGCAAATATATCTAGGTGCGTGTAGGTGTCACAATATTATGATCAACCCTGGATTATAATTTTAGTTGTACCGTGGCTGATTTTAGTTTAAAACTTTGATGGTGTTTCTACCAATCTTATTTCATTAGTATAGACTGGCAAACAACTGTTATCAGTGCTGTTTAATGGTCCCCAGGGTCAAGTTGTCATATAATACGCATAAATTAACATGATGCTGTAACTTTCAAATCAGTTTATTATATGTATGTTGCTTTTACATGGAGGCTTGGAGCGGTGTTTTAACATGTTTTACATGCAGGACTGCACTCCCATCTGGCAGGAAAGAGCCCAAGCATATGTGAGTGCCACTGATGACAGAACACAGCTACTTATCAGAGATTGCCCAAATTGCCCTTTGAATTCGTCGAAGTTATCCCTGGTCAAGGCCATGGATCGGACTCTTGTATGAGCTGTCTGTTTGGAATTTTGGTATTCAAATGTACATGAGTTGCAAGAGCTTCACCATTATGGTTTATTCAACGTTTATCGTATGCATTGTTTTGCAGCGACAATGAATCTGTGTTGCAGATATGCATAGTAAATGAACTGGCTTGGTGCATGCAGTGGTCGATTTGATGTCTGGGTTGACCATGATGGTGAAAGTTCGAGTTGGCACGGTTCTCCAAGGGAAAGTCGGAAATCGGAAGAGACACGTAGAGAGAGGGATGACCGTGAACAACGAAGAGGTGATGACAGAGATAGAAAGGAAGAAAGAGAGCAAAGACGTTCCGACGAGCGTTCAGAACGAGATGAAATGCGTCGCGTTGGCAGTGAGCGTGTTTTGTTTTCAATCCGTGGGGTCACCACTGTGGATGAACGAGAACGAGACAGGTCCACTTCCCCTCCGTCGCTCATACTTAAGCTATTGAGGACCCTATAAAATAATTTGAGCCCCTGAACTCAGTAATTCGTTGAGGTTCTGGTGAGATCGGATCTGAGAATTGCCTGGTACTTTGTGGATTTACAGCTCGTTTAGTTACATGTACATGGCTTTATATGGATCAATTGTTAAATTCTAAGTAAGTTTTTAAAGTATACTTAGGGAATATGGAGGTGAATGTAGCTTGCTCAATTGTCACTGTTTGCATATTTTCCATTGATTGTATCGGGACTAGTCGGAAGAATTTTACTCTGTTTATTTCCTCTCCTGAATGCAAGATTCTTTATACATTGTAATTTTACTCTCCTTTGACAATTTCAGCAATATTTTTATTATCAGGGATATAGACTATCGTCAAGGTGGACGAAGTAGTGACGATTCTGGCCGTATGATGCAACGTGAACGTTCATTTAGTGGACCAGTGAACACCATCTCTGATCTCTCCAGTTTTGACCAGAAATCAACTTATGGATTGCAAGCCGTTTCAAGGCAAACTCCCAGTATGTACGGAAAATATCATGTTTCCGTTTCATTTTTATTTCTATTTTCAATTTAATTTAATTTAATTTTTGGTTGTATCTTCATGTACATGTATCTTATTATGTAATATTTTAATGGTATGTACCTATTTTATGTCATGCATGAATGTCCTCTGAAAATGATCAGCTCAAGTCAATCTGAATAAAGAGATTTCAGAAGATAAAGTAAAGGCTCCTGTCCAGAAGGGGCCTGTACTTCAGAAAGGACGTTTCTCTGTTACATCAGATGATACGGAATTCGAGGTAAATTTCCTGCGAGATGGCTTGGTTTAGAGTGGAAAATATATTCATATATGTCACAAAGAAACATGTCTTTATGAAAGGGTAATTTTGGGTATCTAGTTGGCTAGATTTAAAAGGTTTGTGAACGATCTTTATTTTAAGAATGTACGAACTTGACCTATATCCCGATCCACACTTGATATTGTGCAGGCGTCGCTTCATAAGTCTGCCAGTACTGGTGACTTCATGTCTGCTGAACGAAGGCTTCCTGTATGCTTCAGCCCTTTCCTTTTCCTATCTAAACTGTGGGGTTTCACCTTCTTCGCCTTGACACGGGGCGATGCAAGGAGTGTATATATTCACTCATAGCTTCTGAACAGTGTAGAAAAAGCTGCTGTCTTTGTAATATATTTAGAGTGTGCTGTAAGCAATTGTTTTAAACTGAGACTTTAATACTAAAGCACACGCTTAGACTTATTATAACTTGAAAAGTCATTCTTCACTTCAAATTTTATTTAAGCACTCTCATTATCACTAAAGGATAGTTGTGAGAATCTCGATTAACCGTTCAACGTTGCAATACGATCACAAATCGCTACCTTTTACATGATTAGTTTTAGGTGTGATAAAAGCTCATCAGGTCCAGCTTGTTCTCGAATTGAGCTCTTTGCTCTTGCCTAACAGGTGCGAGATTTCATAGGCAATTGTAAAATAGCAATGTAAAGACATTGATGTGTGCATGTCTTTCTTTTTTTCTTAATGATTCAGGTTTCGCAGCATTCGTCTTCTGCGCAGCATTCACCCTCTTCGCCGCATGTGTCTTCTCCGAATGGACAAATATCACATCAGAATTCCCAAGTGACAACACCAACAGCGGCTGTTCTTTCTCAACTACAACAAATCTTTCAACATGCACAAAAACAGCAGGTGGGTGTGTCTTTTTCATTGGTGGCCTCGGTTTGATGCATGCTTATGCTCTTCTATGCAATTTCCTTCATTTCAATCTCCTTCCTGGAGCCTAACTATATGCATGTGCAATTTATGATGCAGGACAGTATTTTGCACCTTATTCAGAGTCTCAACCCACAGGATGCTGCCAGCGGTAAGCATAACTTCACATCTTCATTCCTTCAAGACTTCTATTGTTATGTTTGCATGTAGAGTATTGGGAGTTTGCTTAGTGTAGGTGAAAGATTTATCTGTTGTAATGAGATTTTAAATCCTCACATTTCAGTCCTTTGATTTCTTTGATACCGGCATTTATCTTGTACAATATTGAAATCTGCAGTTATTTCTACCAGCTCTATGTCCAGATTTTCACGAACTTCAAGTACCAACTCCGCAGTTGAACATTCGGTAAGTTTGGAATTTATTTGTGCAACTTCGTCAATTCCCAATGTTTTAGATTCCTGCTTAATGACTGGGAAGTATTAGGGAGTGTGAACCTGGATCAGTTGGGTTGGTACAGTCTAATGGAAATTTGGTGAAGTAAGTGCCTTTTTCTCCGACAACTCGTGTACGTACAATGAGTTGCTAGTTCACCAGTCTTGTGGGTGCTAATATAGTGCTTTGGAGTCCCGCAGCGGAATCCAGTGGGGGCACGACTACGTGTTAATCAGGTGTGCAGTGTTAGTTTAAGTGTTACGGAATTGTGGCGGTGACGTCCATAATTAGATTACTTTTTGTGTTTACTGTTCAAGTCCAAGTATGATTTGAAATGTAAGCCCTAAATCCAACCCACATGGGAAGGCACCGATCGATAGTTCCCGAGTACACTCACTTGGCCCTTCACATCTACTACAAAAATCGATTGAATTGTAGAATATTTAGTATATTTCTTGTGTTAGTCAAGGAGGCGCCATCGTGTTTAACTTATTCTCTGACTCAGGTTTGGACAAATTCACTTGATGTGGGCTTGCGTCAGTTGAATGGTATGTACTTAATGTGTTTGTTTGACAGAGTTTATGCTTCTTTTGCAACTTGTTCTCTACTGATGTCATCGTTGAATAATGCCCAGGTTGAGGTTTCAACAGACAGGGAGCGCGAACTTCTACACCAAGTTTCCGATCTTCAGTCCAGGCTAGTGAAAGCCCATCACAACTTGTTGCTAGTTTGTGGTCACAATTTTATGTATTTCGAAGTTTTATATCGAAACTTCTTTCATTAATATTCGTATATATTTTCCTTGTTCAACTGATCAGGATGGCAACTCTTGTGGAGGAGCTGCAAAGTGTAAAACTCAGAAATGTGCACGTAAGTGAAACCGCTTGTTTATTTGCCATGTAGGCAGTTCCGATGATTTCATCTTTTTCTTGCAATTCTGTTTGTTTTGGCATATGTTGAAACTGAAGCATTTAGAATTATGGAACTGCTGATTGTAGTAGACCTGACGTTAAAAGTGTCTATTATTTTTCGCGTTCAGCTTGAGCGGCAGCTAAATGCAATCTATAATAAGGAGGAAGAGGAGCGGATACGTAAGGAGGAAGCCGCTAAAGGAGATAGATAGCGCTACGTGGTTTAACTGCCTTTACTGCGAGTTCTGGTTGTTACTCCATATTTCAGCTTTGGGACTTCGGAACCTGTTAGTCATTCTCAAATATAACATGTTATCATAATCTGAGGACCAAGTTCTTTTAGGTGATTAGAGTATTTTAGGTGCAACGCAAGGATCTGGTTGAAAGTGCCCACAGCTCCTGCCAAGCTCAGTTTCCATGTGACCGCAAGCCGTCATGAGGCTTCACTATGTGCAGAAGCAGGCATTATCTTGAGGAAAGTCTGCATTTTTCAAATCGACGATGAAGGCGAGATGCATGCTTTCATTATTTATGGTCAACCAAAATGACTTGGCAATTCTACACAGGATTCAGATTTTGAGATTTGGTACATGGTTTCAGAATCATCTCGTTACTTGGAAGCAACTGAAAGCGTACTCTACTCACAAAATAACCTCGTCCTGGACTCAAAGAAAAACTAGTACAGTTCTAGAGATGTATGCTTTCACATTATTTGAAAGCATAGATCAGAAGGTAAGGGTATTTAGAAGAGTTGGATAGAAGAGATTAAAATGGAAACTAATAATCGTAAGTTCTAAGAGGGACTTAATACTTTCAATTAATACTTCTTGAAATAAGAAGTGAAGATTGAGTTGGCATCTACATCAAGCTCAAATAATCTGACACTTCATTTTCTATTTTGAAACCTTCAGAAAAACGTCGATGATGTCGGAGCCTACTCGTCTGGGGGGACTTAAGCAGCCAAGGAAAACGGAGATTAAGATATAGCACACCCGTTTCACATGCAAATCTTTCTACAATGAACCAATCTCAATTGAACGAGAGCCTCGGAAGAGGATCATATCACATTCTGAGGAGGATGAAATTTCCAGATATCGGATTCCGCTTGAACGCAACGGAGCCAAAGCTAGGCTGCTGGGAACACCTGCTAGAGGTGCTTTAATGGACGGATGCGAATGTTAAGCTTGCAGCGGAAGGTGCTACAGATGCAAGAGCAGACTTAAGTTACCATGACTACCTTGTGGGAGATAGTCGACATCGTTTACCTTCCTCCACTTTTCCGAGAGCTTGTGCTGGACACACAATCTGTTGACCTGCGTTGTAGTTATTGTATACACTGGTCAAGTCTGAAAGACTTGTGGCGAGCTGTTCAGATTTCCATTGATGGAACTTGAGGCAACTGACTGAATACATGACGTTGATGAGTAATTAACAATAATTGAACGGATTCAACAGACTTGAAACACCAAAATATGGCACAAGTGAAAATCGAAGTTTTGGTAAGAATGAGTACCTTGACAAAAATCACCTCCTATTTCAATTTCCAAATAGCATTGTCACTAAAATGTAATGAGTTGGTTTGATACTTCTAGCAACGTCACTACTACGCAAAGCTGATAAGTAACAAATACAGATTAAATCAGGTATACATAACCAGTCTGAGGACAATAAGTACCCCTCCAAGACAGCAACTGAGATGATATTTCTGAGAATAATCTCTGCTCCAAGAGTGATCGTGATTTGATTGACCAAATCTTTCGAAAGCACAAACATTGAATGCACATACATCGGTGGTAGGCAAAGACGTCTCAATGGACTTATGACAATATCTGAGGTGGTACAAAGGTTCTCCGCCAAAGAGTTAAACATCTGTTTTAAATAACAGCAGTATCAGGGATCCGTTTATACATCTGTTACATCCATGTAGCCCAAGGGCAGAACAGGATGAATACACTACTTTGGGACTTGAATGACCCTTGCTTTTCGACCTACTTTCACTCTCCAGTCCGATTCCGATAATAATGATTAAGTTTCTCCAACTTCATTAATCGACATCTGAAATCAGATCAAGACAAAATGAATAAATGTCAAGATAATTGTCCATACGATGATTTCCTGTGCACTTAGCCCTTCGGCTGTGATTTGACAAATCCTTAGTAATAGCTCACCTCAACGGTTCACTATGTCTTGCTCCGGCTTCAAATCCACAAAATTCACATCCAAAAAGATCAATTTCAGGAAATTACAGTTTAGCTGAAATATAGTACTATACAATAAAACTCAGTGTCAATGCATCCTTTGACTGAATAGAATTGAAGGAATGAAATCTAATGAAATTTAACAATATGAAGAAATGAATTTAAAAAAAGCATAAAAAGTTGTTCTAAATTGATTCATGTTCACTAGGGAAGTTGCACATAGAGAATAGTTTATGATTCTCCAAATTGTTAATAATGATTAATGAAGTTGGAGAAACTAGTACAAATCTTATTAAATATTGATATTAAATTTTAAATATTGATATTAAATTCTTATATATAAGACAATCATAAGCATTGAATCATAATAACTGCAGCATAAAAAGAATCTGTTGCCAATAACTTGTTAAGATCTGAATAGGACATATGTTGACTCACAACACTTATCATATATGTAAGATCCATCTTTGTGTCAACCATTGCATATATCAATGAGTCTATTGCTACCTTGTATGAAACATCTTGTATTTCATCATCAATTTCAACAAATTCCTCATGTGTAAGTTTAATCAACTTCAAATTGGCCTCTAAAGATATTTCAATGAACTTACAATCCTCCATATTGAATTGTTTCAACACTTCTACAATGTACTTCTTTTGACTCATTGTGATGGTTTTCTTAGCACAATCTCTTGCAAATTCTATTCCTAAGCAATAGCAAAGTTCTTCCAAATTACTCATCTTATATATATATGTTTTTAACTTTACATTCAATTAATCCATCATCTTTAAAGTATTGATTAATATAATCAAATCATTAATATAAAAGAGGACAATCAATAAGAACTCTTTTAATTGCATCACATATATGGAATGATTAGCCTCACTCTTTATAAATTCATCACTTATAAAGAATGTTTCAATTCATTGATACTATGCCTTTGGTAATTACTTGAGTCCATACAAGGATTTTTTCAACTTACAAACAAGGTGTTCTTTGCTTTTTTTAAAAAATTCTTAAAATTGATATATAAAAATAATTACTTCCAACTTTCTATTCAAAAAAGCTATCATTATATTCAATTGATGCATTTCCAAATCTATTGCTATTCCAATTGCCACAATGGTTCTAAAGGTGGTGAATTTGGCTATGGGAGCAAATATCTCATTGAAATTAATTCCAATGGATGAACAAAAAGTGTAACATTGGTATATTTTTTATTTACTTGAGAAAAGATGTGATTCTTCTACTATTCACCAAGTGATTTTTTTACTTTCAAAGGATATCTCCTTTCATTTGAAGAAGATTTTCTTTGTTGCATTTCATGGTCTCTTCCAAGCTTCTTCTCTCTTAAAGCTTGTCTTTTTTCACTTAAAAGTTGGTATTTTTTATCATTATCATCTTCAACATCTTCATGTTCTTCATTATTGGTCTTAAGAATTCTAGAGGCTTTTTTCTTCATCTTCCTTAGCTTTTCATCTTAATTCATATTTCCACCATCTTCATTATCTTTGTTGTCTTCATTACCTTTCTTTCTTGAATTTGAAGATAAGTCCACAAGTATATTATTATTTTCACTTTAATACATCTTCAAGTATTTATAAGTATTCTTATACTCCAAAAATTTATTACAACTTTTGATGATCTTTTTGCTATCTAAACATATTAGTCTATATGCCTTGGTATCTTTACAATACTCTTAGTTTACAAGCATTGATTTCAACTCCCAATATCTCCTTCATTCTAGTTTAGATTTTATCAAGTTGTATATAAAAAGTGTAGTTAAAAAAGTGGTCTTTTGAATCCTAGTCACTGATCCTCTATTGCTTTCTATACGTGCAAGTTATGCCCAAAAGAGTAACAATAGGTACAATTTTGACACCTTAACCTTGAGCATCTATATCTCCTTCATAAAAAGTCCAAATCATATGAAATTTACATCCAAATTATATCCAAAAATCCAAACTTGCTTATCTTAGCCTTTGATATTCAAATCCTTTTGAAAAATAAACCCTAATTCCTAATAAGCCCTTGGATAGCCTCCTTGAAGCCCATTGGATATGATTTTTGGCCATTAGGAATAGAGACTTCTATCATCCATCTCCATTCATCCACATGGATGGCCTAACTATTCTTTTTTACACTAAAAATTCCTTTCTAATTCTTTTTCTTATAAGATTTACATAATATATGTTCTAAATATCAAATAAAAGAAATAAACAAGATCTCAAGGGTCACTAATATCTAACAAGGGTGATTCAAAATATATAAAGTTATTACTAATATAAAATCAATCTCAAAAGTTACTATCAAAAATAAAATAAGGTTGTATAATTCTCAATAATAGCCCCTTTTAAACAAATTCTTTCTAAACTAATAACCTAACCATATTTTGTAACCTATAAAAGTCCACTGATATAGCTCTCATTTAGCTGTGTAGTAAATTATACATTAAATATACATATATAATATTTTTATATAATAATCGAATCACAACATGACAATGTTGTCATGTAGTAACATGACAATTAGATGAAAGAAAAAAAGAATGATTATATTATAGAAGAGTTCAAATAAAAATATTTTAAAAAATTATCTTAAAAATATAGATAATACATAAGAAAGTAGTAAAATTTAAAAAGTGATAAAGCTACTTTTTTATAGAAGTGGCTTCTATTTATTTTATATAGCCATAAATAAGATAAAATAAAATAGATTAGAAAAATAAATAATATAGACATTCTTAAGAAGGAATTGAAAATATGTTTTAGTAAAATATACCTCAAAATTCTAAGAATTGATACCCAAAGAGGACCAAATGTGAACATGGATCAAAATTAGACCCTAAGGCATAAAATCATATGCCTACAGTGGATAGAAAGTTCTTTGGCAAATTAAAGAGTTGGATTTGAGAGTAGACTTAAAAAAATTAGCTTTAGCATTAATTTAGAGTAATTTGAAGAATTAATGATTTTGTAAGAGCTTTATAAAATTAGGGTTGATTTGGATGACTCTGATTTATATGAAATAAAAAAGAATTTATAATTTTAAGAATTTTGTGAATTTGATTATAAATCTATAATTTAAATTTTGTAGATTTGTGATTATAATTATATTAATTATATGGTATAAGTTTGAGCTTAATTTAATAGTTCAATCAAAGGTTATTAAAGTTGAAGTGGATTGGAATCTTGGAAATTGGATTTTGAAGATCAATGAGAATTTCTAAGATATTTAGCATTCTACTAATTGAATTGAGATAAAAATTATTTATATAGATAGTAGATTTTATTTAATATATATTTGTGAATTTTGGAAGCAATCAAATAATACAAAAAGAAGATATTGGCGCTAGAAAATTGGCATCAAGGTTGGAGAAGAAAGATGGCCAACATCTGAGTAGATTTTAGAGTTTATCTTTTATTTGGTGAATTGGATCTTTTTCAAATTTTTTGTGCATGTTGCTAATTTAGTTATTAAAAGAATTACAAAATTTGAATTAAGATCAATAGTTCAATCATTAGCTATTGAGGTTTCAATCTATTTTAGGATTTGGTTAGGATTTCATTAGGATTTGTTTAGAATTTAGGATTTGATTAGAATTTGATTAAGATTTGATTAGGATTTGATTAGAATTTAATTAAGATTTGACTAAGATTTAATTAAAATTTGACTAGAAATTGATTAGGATTTGATTAGGATTTAATTAAATTTTGATTAAAAATTGATTAAAATTTGATTAGGATTTGATTAGGATTTGATTAGAATTTGATTAAGATTTGATTAGGATTTGATTAAATTTTGACTAAGATTTGGTTAGGATTTGATTAGAATTTGATTAAAATTTGAATAGAATTTGATTATAATTTTTATTTTTAATATTTTAAAAAGATTTTTATTTTAATATTTTTTAAAGATTTTTTTATTATTTCTTTATGATTTCTTTTAAAATTCTTTAGGATTTCTTATATTTCTTTTATAATTAATTAAAATTCTAATTGAATTTCTTTAATGATTGAATATATTTATTATTCTTTAATTATAATTTATACATAATTCTATTAGAGGTATTAGGACTTGTTGTTACAATTTCCTTTTTATCTTCTATACCCAAGTATCCAGTGCATTTTCAAGCAAGACTTCACGTAATACAACAACGTGTTACAATTCCACTTGGAAATAAGATTCTTTGTTATTTGCCTTAAATGCATCCTTTATAAGTAAGAGACATAGCATTGTTGCTTGATTGACAAAGATCTAAGCCACTTACCATAGATTGGAGCTCTTTCATATTTTTGGCATTTAAATAACTAAGACATCAATACCAAATGCCAAACTTATCTTGAACTTATGGAAATTTAGCAAATATTGCCACTTCAATTCCATTGACCTTTTAATAATTGATGAAGTAGAGGTTGCTATCTCTAAAGCCCTTAGTAATATCATCTCTATCTAATGCCTTTACAAAACATCCATTCTTATCAAATTGCACCTTACAACCATGTGAAACAAGTTTGCTCATTAAAAAGAGTTTTTTTTTTTTTTTTTTTTTTTTTTTTTTTCATTTTGGATACATATAAGACTTCCTTCAATTTGATTGTCTTAGTTTGGCCTTTCACAAAAATCTCTACCATAATAGAGTCCATTCTAATAGCTTCAACCATGCTATTATCTCTTAATCAATTTTTAATTGCTAGAATCTCTTCATAAGTGTCAAATGAATACTTATATGAATTCATGTACTTAGTGCAACTCAAATTAACAATCCACTTAGACATGGCTAATCATGGAGGTGCCTTCTCTTACAATGAATGCATAATCATCTCTTCTATATTTGTTAAGGACATTGTTAGCATTTTTTCTATTTCTTTTCTTAGCCTTGTAGCAATTTTATACAAAATGACTTAATCTTCTACAAATGAAGTAAGTTCTTATGTTATTTCTTATATTCTCATATTAGTTGGAATAACTACCGATGCCTTATTTTAAAAAGAGAACTAAATCTTCACTTTGGTATTTTTTTTTTTTTTTTTTTTTTTTTTTTTTGGTCATTTTATAAATAAATCTTATTGTAACATAATCTAATGTGAGTTCTTTGATCTTAATGGACTCCAATACTATAATCAAGTAATTGTGGCACTTGAAAAGGCTCATGAATAAGATCATGATAATATTAGCATCATTAAAAGGCTTATCAATAATTATTAATTGATTTGCAAGATTCTTTACTTTGTTGACATGAGCTATGAAATCATCACCTTCTTCCATCTTTACTGTTAAGAATTTCCACCTTATCTATAGAATATTGGAGAAGTTCTTGCTTTTATATATATTACAAAGAGTCTTCCATGCTTTTATTGGCCCATTGTAAGAGATAATATAAGAAAAGTTGGCTTCATTCAAATTGGTCACAATTATGCCAAAAGCCTTCTTTTCATATTATTTGAAGTTCTTTTTTTTAATATCCATATCTATGCTTGAAAGATCTTCACTTTCATCTACAATATTTCAAAGATCTAAAGAAGCCAATAAAAATTCTATTTTTTTCTTCCAATGGTAGAAATTCTTTCTTCTAAACTTTTCAATGACCCTCAAGTCTTTATCCTCACTAAAAGCCATATTTAAGAGAGATATATCTAAAAAATTTAAGAGAAGAAGTTCAAATGCTTTCAAAATCAGCAAGAAGATGTTGCTACTTCAAAATCCCAAAATACCCTCTTTGTAAAAAAAATAAGTGTTTTTATTCTCAAAACACTCTCAACTTCACTTCTAAGACTTTTCACAAGTCTTATGAACTATATAGATGTTTCTTATAAGATTTGTTACTCTTAAATCACTTCTCTGTTTACAAATCATCTTTTAATACCATAAAAGTACCTTAAGCTTCTTTAACACATGAAACCACAAAGTTAGTCTACCAAAGATCAAACTCAATAAGAGAAATATATTACAAGTATTCTAAAATATCACATTAAGGTATATAATAAATCTCAATTTTAAAATATATTAAATAATAAATAATAGCAATCTAAGATCTAGATTTAGATTTAAAATTGAATTTTAAGAGATTCCAAATCTTCTTATTAGTAATAAAAATGTGATCTATTCTTCACAAATACAACAAATTTATAAAACTTCAAAATTCAAAAATAAATGTGAGTGGATCTATAACCTATTTAAAAAAAAAATTAAGAGGTTTCAACACTTAACATCAGCAAGACTTACATACAAAGAGAAGTATAGAATAAGATGACTCTTATTTCTAACATCTATTACTTATAGGTGGTGGTTGGTGCCTCAATAGACAACTTTCATCTTTTGATTTTTACATTCATAAAAAAATATATCAAATATATCTTTTGGCATCTCATCTACTATAGGGATATCTTTTAGTATCTCACCTATTACAAGGATATCCTTTAGTATATTCATTATATTTTTATCTAATCTTTGAATATTCTTTAATAGATTCTTTATTCTTTTGATTTTATCTCTTAGTCCTTATTCTTACAATTCATTCATAAGATGATCCTTTTATATCCTAGAAATCAATCCTTTGACCATTAATAACTTATCAAAGATAATATCTATTATATAATAAGTTATTTTAATTTTACTATTATTTATTTTAATAATGCTATTATTTCCTAATCAAAATTTTGTTGCTAGAATAACTTCATAAGTATCAAATAAATACTTGTATAGAATCATGTGCTTCGTAGCATCCAAATCAATAATCTAGTTAGACATGATAGCCATAAAAGTACCTTTATTTACTATAAATATATAATCATCTCTTCCAACTTCATCAAATGCATTGTTAGTATTTTTTTTATCTCTTTTTTTGGCCTTGTAGCAATTTTATATAAAGTGATTTGGTTTTTTTTTAAAAATAAAGCAAATTCTTACACTGCTTTTTATATTATCAAGTTGATTGGTCACTTCATGTATAAGTCTTGTTGTCATATAATCCATTATGAGCTCTTTTAAGTTGATAGATTCCAATACCATAATGAGATAGTTGTAGGATTCAAAAAGACTCATAAGCAAGGTCATGACAATATCACCATCTTCTAAAGGCTTGTCAATATTTGTTAGTTGGTTTGCAAGAGTCTTTATATTATTGATGTGAGCCATGAGATCTTTACCTTCTTTCATCTTATAAGTGAAGAATTTTTTCTTCGTGAAGAGAATGTTAAACAAATTCTTATTTTTAATATTCTTTATTATTATATAAAGTTTTTTTATACTTCTATTAGTCTTTTATAAGAAAAATTATGAAAAAAATTGACTTCATTCAAATTAATGGCAATCATGCCAAAAGCCTTCTTTTCACATCTTTTGAAGTCTTCTTTCACTTTAAGACTTACATCTATACTTGGAGGATCTTTACTTTCATCTACAATATCTCAAAGGTCCAAAGATACTAACAAAAGCTTCATTTTGATCTTCCAATGGTAAAAATTATTGCTTTTAAACTTTTCAATCACTCTCAAATCTTTATCCTCACTAAAAGTCATATCTAAGAATAGTATATTAAAAAATATTAAAAAAAGAATATCTATTATCAAAGATATAAAATAGTAGATTAACAAAGAGATAAGGAAAAGATTATAAAATTAGAATAATTTCAAGAACAAAGAATTGCATAGACAATAACAAAGAACTAAATGATTGACAAGAATAAGAAATTAGATTGATATGAAGAAACAAGACAATACTTTGGATTGTTCTAAGATTTGTGTTGGCAAGATTGAGGTGTACTTTGATCTTACTTCCTATTTATACTATAAGGCCTATGTCCTATTGAACCTTCTAAAAGTATCTTAGAAGATTTTAAAAGATTGAAGAAGATTCTAGAAGACTAAGGCAAGTTTGAAAAGATTAAAAAAGATTCTAGAAGATTTTAGAAGGCTACAAGAGATTCTGGAAGATTGAAAAAAATTCTAGATGATTCTAAAAGACTATGGAAGATTTTGGAAGGTTAGAAAAGCTTCTAAAAGATTTTGGAAGATTCTAAAAAACTATGGAAGATTCTAGAAGACTATGGGAGGTTTTAAAAGACTATAGAAGATTTTAG
Source organism: Physcomitrellopsis africana (assembly GCA_036785485.1). NCBI lineage: Eukaryota > Viridiplantae > Streptophyta > Bryopsida > Funariales > Funariaceae > Physcomitrellopsis > Physcomitrellopsis africana. The sequence goes on along the minus strand of JAWRVF010000211.1, from coordinate 217,631 downwards.
AATGTGGTGACTTGAAGTATGTTTATAACATCACCCCTCCTTTTAGCGGAAAATTTTACAAAGAACCAAAGAGATTTGACAATCAAATCATATATGCAAAAAATTTAGAATTCATTGGAGTAAAGAAGCAATATATTCCATCTTTTGTTTGTTGATTACTAATTCAACAAGATCCTTGAGGTAGTATCAATGACCTCAAGATATAACTTTTGTTATATCAACGTCCCATCTAAGAATTTGTTCTTCATTGCGACCTTCAAAACATCTTCCAAATATAATTTTTGGTCCATTTAGAATTATCCTTCAAACTTCAAGGAGTATTATTAAAGCTCAGGCATTTGAATCAAGATTTTTGTAATAAGGCCATATTTCTAAAGATTCTAAATATGGCCTTATTTGATATTATAATATATTTTTTTTACCTTGCTCATGTTCTTTTAATCCAATAGATTATGAAAGTTGCAATGATTTACAAGTTGCTTCTGTGGCAAAAGAGTCTTCTGACTCTTGTTCTTGCAAATCATCTAAAATACAAAGATTTGACATGGTAACTAATAAGCTTCTAACAAGATCTATTCTATCTTGGAAAAAATAACTATATACAAGTAAAGGTCTTGGGATGGTTTTTTTTTTTTTTATATTAGTTTTTTATTGTTAATAAAAAAATGTCATTTAGAAGCCAAGAGATGTTGGTATTCATAAAAATCTTTAATAACAATCAAGTCCACATTTTTTAGGATATCATTGATAGAATTTGCAAACTTTTTTAGGTGCATTCTTAAAATTTTTTGAAGGTTTTCATATTCTTTTGCTAACTCTCTAGTCCTTCCAATGGATAAAATATTTTAATTGTCTATATCTTATACGTGAATCTAATATTTCATCCACTTCATATTCAATCTCTTGATTGGCTTTAATTGAGGTTGGTAGTAGAAGAATTCTTCTATCAATATTTGATTTAAAATAGGTTTTTAAAAGCAAGACATGGAAGACTAGATGAATGCACATGCTACTTGATAGTTCAAGGTAGAAACTTATTAAATTTACTTGGTATAGAATTGTAAATAGTCCAAGTCTTTGATAGTCTAATTTTTATGATGGTCAATTTATTTAAATATTTTTCTGGAGTAGCCAAACAAGATCTCCTATCTTGAACTTTGGTTGATTTTTGTGATGAATATCTGCATAGCCTTTATATTGGTCTTGAGCTATTTGCAATTAGAATTTTAATTCTTTATAGATGGCCTTTAAATAGGTAGCTTGATTTTTTGTGACAAGACTTTCTACATCTTCAATTTAGAGTGGATTTATTCTAGGATGGTATCTATAATTTGAAATGAATAGAATTTTCTTTGTCAAATAATATTTGGTGTTATTATATGCAAACTTGGCTAATAGTAGGAGATCCATTCAATCATCTTGTTGATAATTTATACTGCAACAAAGATACTATTCTAAGATGTGATTCACCTATTTTATTTGATTGTTGGTTTGAAGATGATAAGTTGATGAAAGGTTGATCTTGACCTTTAAAAGTTGAAATAGTCTTTTCTAAAAATTTGATACAAATTATAGTCCTTGATTTCAAATGATATCATTTGAAAGGCCATATATTAGATAAATATTATGAATAAAAATCTTAGTCATTTTCTCCTCAAAAATAGTCTTGTTATACAAGATGAAATATGCTATCTTGGTAAAATGATCTACCACCACAAAAATTGAGTCTTTTCTATTAGAAATTTGGAGGTTTGTAATAAAGTCTATGGATAAAAATTGTCATGGGCCCTTAAGAACTGGAAGTGGTTGGAGAAGTCCATATGATTGGTATCTTAGAATCTTTGCTCGGGCAGAAATTTTGTATGATTGAATAAATTCTTTCACTAATTTTCATATTTGAGGCCACCAATAATCTTTCGATATTAGTTCTAAGATCTTACTGAAGCCAAAATGTCTAGTTGCTGAAAAATTATATCATGCTTGAAGAATTTGAAGTCTTATAAGGCCTAGAAGAATATACAAGAGATCCTTGAAATACAACAATTTGTCTTCAATCATCAAATTATTATTTTCTTCTACTAATGTATTTTTTAAATGTTACTAAATGCTATCCATAAATGGATTTGTTTTCATTGCACTTTGAATTTCTGTCTTGAGAGCTATATTTGTATAAATAGATATTGCCAATGTTTTTAACTATAAATTGGATGGCTTCAATATGACTAATTTTTGGTGATCTAATATAATATATTCTATTCTTAATATAAAATATGATTATCAAGAAAAGACATTTGATTTTCTTGAAGTTTTTCTAAATAATATATAATCACAAAATCAAACCAAGATAATGACATGTTTCATTGTGCTTGATGGCAATTCAAAATTTGGGCACTCATAAATACTCCAAGTTTTTGTGATTAATATATATCATAATCTTGTGTTGAGCCCCTTCCAACAAATGGTGCTATTCTTCAAAAATATTAACAATTGCCAATAGTTCTTTATGATGAATGTTGTAATTGATCTCTGTTGTTGAAAATTTTTGAGAGCAGAATGCTACTAGATGAAATTCACCATCATTATCAGTTTGAAAGAAAAAAAGTTCAAGTATAAAATCTGAGGCATCTGTTTCTACAATGAATGGTTTTATTGGATCTACATGGACAAGTATAGGAGCTAAAGTGAAGGATTTTTTTAGCTTCTTGAATGCTTCTTCAGCCTTGTCATCTCAAATAAATTTTTCTTTGCTTATAAATTATATTAATGGAGCTACAATCTTGAAATAATCTTTAATAAAGATTTTATAAAAATTTTTGAATCCTAAAAAATATTTTATATCTTTGATTGATGACAGTTGTTTCTATTTTATAATAGTTTGTATCTTCTTTGGATCTATAGAAATTCCATTTTTAGAGGTAATAAATTCAAAAAACTTAACTAATGGTTAATAGAAAGAATATTTTTTTAATTTGACATACAATCCACTTTCCTATAGTTTGTTCAATACCATATGTATATGATGTTCATATTCTTATTTATTCTTAGAGAAGATCAAGATATCATCCAAATAGATGACTACAAAATCATCTAAGTATTCTCGTTGTCATGTTGAAATATGTTTATGTGGTGAAAAATATGAACAAGAATGATCTCTACTTAATATTCAATTATTTTGATTCAATAGGAACTTAAGATACTTAAGAAAGGTTTTATAAAAGCCTTTTAGATTATTTTCTTGTCTTAATAGCTAATAAATAAAAATTAGGTCTTCTAATATTGTGCCAAATTGTACTTGATTGCAAAATCTTTATCTATAAAGCATATTGAGGCTCTAGTATCTAAAAGGACTTTAGCAAAAATCTCTTGTTTTAAGATTCTTATATATACATGAAGTATAAAACAAGACATTGGATTTGGAGGTGGGAAGATATCTTTTTCTAGTACTTTAGATTTGAGGGTGTCCAACCTCAAGGTCCCTACTATGGCTAGATATCTTTGTTTTCTGACCTCTCTAATTCAAATGTTATACCTCATGCCTCGAATTCTCTAGACTTGTTTAGACAATTTGCTGCCTTATGATTAATTTCTTTGGATACTTGCTCTATTTGCAATTTTTTTTTTGGGTTGCAAAGGAATATCATTCTATCTTATATAATATCTAAAAAATCTTAAAGATTTGCAAGAGTCACCACTTTATTCTCTGTTTATAAGGATGCATTTCCCATGAGTTGATTTACTTCCATATTAACAAAAAAAAATCAACAAGCTATTAGTGTAGTATTTTTTATATTAAAAAAAATATTTTTAAATAATATTAATTCAGAGGAGGGTAATCCAAAACCTCTAAAATGCAATGATATATCCTAGAAAAAAAATAATCTACTCTCTTCAAAGGAAGATCAAATTGCAATAAATAAGCATATTAGTCTATAAAGGGATAATTTGCATTCCTCTAGAATACAATAGTATCTTCAAAAAGAACAATAATCTACTTTCTATAGATAGTCTTGCCAAATTGTCAAGAATACAAGATAGTGGATTAACAAAGAGACAAGAAAAAGATTACACAAGTAAAATAATTTCAAGAACAAAGAACTAGATAATTGACAAAAATAAAGAACTAGATTGATATGAAGAAATAAGGCAATACTATAGATTGCTTCAAGACTTGTATTGGCAAGATTGAAGTGTATCTCAATCTTACCTCCTATTTATATTATAAGGCCTATGTCGTATTGAACCTTCTAAAAATATCTTAAAAATTTCTAAAAGACTAAAAAAGATTTTAAAAGACTAAGATAAGTTTGAAAATATTAAAGAAAATTCTAGAAGATTTTAAAAGGCTACAAGAGGTTTTAGAAGACTAAAAAAAGATTCTAAAAGATTTTAGAAGATTAAAAAAGGTTTTAGAAGATTAAAAAAGATTTTAGAAGGTTATAGAAGATTCTAAAAAACTATAGAAGATTTTACAAGACTACGGAAGGTTCTAAAATGTGGTGGCTTAAAGTATGTCCATGATATAGACAACCAACCATAGCAAGATCAATTATGGAGGTTAAGTACATAATAGCAAGTTATTGTGTAATGGAAGCTTATTAGATAAGGCAGTCCTTAGAAGATATTAGACTAGTACAATTAGAAGCAACTCTAATTATGTGTGATAATCAAAGATGTCTTACATTTATCAAGAATTCATAGCACCATTTAAGAACCAAACACATTGATGTTTAATATCATTTTATATGAGAGAAGATTGAAGATGGTATAATAAATATGAAATATTGTATTACAAAAGACATACTTATTGATGTGCTTACAAAGACATTAGTAAATGATAGACACCATGAGTTGATAAAGGTATTAGGCTTGAAAGCCTTTTGATAATTAACAAAGTAAGAATATTGAAGATTAACAAGTACTTATTTAATTACTACCATATAGAATTTAACCATAATAAATTACTAATAGTTAAAAGATAACAAAAGATTAAAACAAGTTATTATAGTGGCAACTTGAATTTTAGATGGCAGTTAAGTTTAGAAGAATTTAAGATTTAGTTGAATGAAGCAAAGAAGGATGAAAATGAATGTAGATGAAATCTATATATATTGGATATAAACTCCAGCTATAAGTAAAGAGTATTAGAAGTAAGAGTCATCTCATTCCACACTTCTTTTTATATACAACCTTGTTGATACTAAATGTTGAGGCTTCTAATTTCTCTTTTTTCAATATGGACTACTTAAAATATATATTCTTCTATAAGGTACTATTAACTTAGTTGCGTATATAATGAATAAAATAAATAATATATTAAGAGATTTTATTTCTAAAAAATTATATTAATTTTAGATAATATTTCTATTAAAGGATATAAAGAAGAAGAAAAAAAATGAGACTTTAGATAAAAGAAAGACTCAAGTATATTGTTGATTATATGTAAGATTGTGAAAAGATTTTAATTCAACTTAAAGAAGTATATCTTATAGTATCTAGAGTAAAATCTATATTTGGAATTTAAAAAATTATAATTATTGATATATTTATATAGATTTTATGAAAAAAAACCAGATTCAAGTAAAGTTAATGCAATTGGAAGGATGAAGAAGACATGTGATTCTTTAACAAATGTAAGTAAGTTTTTAGATGCATGTGTATTTTATTGTATATAGATTCCTCATTATACTTTTATTGCAGATCTATTATATAAGTTATTACATAGAAATTATTAATTTAAATGGGAGAAAAAATATATTGAAGCTATGCAAAGATTAAAGGCATTATTATCATTACCTTCAATTTTAAGAAGAATTAATTATGAATGCAATAGAAAAATAATTCTTACTATAGATACCAATCCTATTGCTATTGGATGGACTATAGGTCAAGATGATTTAAGTGGAAATAGATTTGCAGTTTAATTTGGAACTAAGATTTTTAATACTCACCAATGCATATATTTACAAATCAATAAAGAACTATAGAGAGTTGTTTTGGCTATGAAAGCTAAAAAAGATTATTTGATTAATATAGTAATAATAATTGAAATAGATTGCTTATCATTGCTTAGAATGATTACTAATTTTACAACACTAGATATTACAATATTAAGATGGATTATTTATATTAAATTATTGAATCCAAAATTTAGGCATATTATTAGAAAAGATAATTTAGTAATAGACATGCTATCTCAAGTAAGATATGATAATAAAGATTAGATGATTGAAGACATTGATGATGTTGGAACAAAATTTTATTTAATTTTTTATCTTTATAAGAAAGATAAGTTTTTTTTGAAGAGCTTTATGAAGGAAAATTATTAGATATTGATTATCACTTAAATAATTTAATTAAATAAGCAAATTGGTCTATAGAAAAATTTTAAAAAATTAAAAAAATATATATATGGATTTTTGCTTCAAAAAAAGTTCTTATAGAAGAGACTAAAGAAAGAAATTAGAATGCGACAATAAGTGATAGGCAATAAAGAAGACCAACAAAAATTATTAAAGAAATTTTACAACAATCTATAAATAAGACATAGAGAGATTTGGGCCATATTTGCTAAATTTAAAAAGCAATATTCGTAGAAAAATATATATCAAAATGTGCTTTTATTTATAGAATCATGTACAACTTGTCAAACATATTATAATATATAACATTGAAATGGTTTATATCTAATATATTCTTTAGCTATTCATTTCAAATGGATTATTGATTTAGTTATTATATCCATTGGATTATGGCAAATGAGATATTTAGCCTTGGCTTGCAAAGATTTATCAAACTAAGTTAAAGAAATATTACTAAAAATAAAGTCTATTGAAGGAATTTGTAGATTTTTATTTGAAAATGTTATTTATTACTATAGATGTATAGAAAAAGTCAGTACAAATCATGAAAAATTAGATGTATAAGAAGCTTGTGATTTCTTTAAAAAATGTGGAATTAAGTTATTATTAATTATTATTTACAATCTTAAATGAAATATAAAAAGTGAATATAGTCATTTATTGATTGTAAAAGCATTAGCTAAAGCTTGTAATAAGAGGGTGAAAGAATAGCCTTGATTTTTATCATTTATATTGTGGACTAATCAAATAACTTATAATTCAATAATAGTATTGTATTGTAACACGTTTATTTAATAAAAATATAAACAAGAATGATTTTTTAATTAATATTCAATCATCTTGATTCAGTAGGAACTCAAGATACTTAAAAAAGATTTTATGAAAGCCTCTCAGATTATTTATTTATCTTAATAGCTAATAGATAAGAGTTAGTTATTAATTTTTTTTTTTTTAGATTGTAGAAACTCTTTTATTGCCTTAAACAAGCCATAAACTAATAAAAATAGAATAAAAGAGATAAATAATTAATTTAGTTAATATTAGGATTAAATTAAGGATAGGATTAGATTAAAAACTCCTAAAATAGGTTAGATTGATATCCAAGGATCAACTGTTTGTAGGACACGGTTGAAATCATATCTCTAGCTACTAAAACAACCACTGAAGGCAAAGTAGAGGGTTATTTGGAGATCAGCAATTAGAATTTGAGAGCTAGCTTTAAGCTTATTTCAAAAGTATAAGATTTATTTTTATAGATTTTGAAATGACTTTGCAATCATTGTTTAAAATTAGGGTTTGTATTGGTGATTTAGATTTTATACAATAAAATTAGAACTAGCACTCTTAGCTAGTTTTTGCAATTGATATAATATCTATAGTTAAAAATTTAACAGTGTGTGTTTGATTGGATGTATTATAAGTATGTAAAATCTTATAATAATCTCAAATTGTAATTAAGAGATATTCAATCATTAGTACAAGGGGATATTAGAAATTGGTAGTTTGAGATTATTTAGGATTTTTGTGATATCTAAAGATCTATTAGTCAAAACAAGATAAAACGTGGCATAGTATTAAACTTGGAAATGAAGCTATATACCAATTTTGAATTGAAGTTAACAATTGGAGAAGGAGAAATCACTATTGAAATATCTACATCAACTTTAAGTTGGTGGCCAAGTGACATTAGTACAAGTTTTGGATGTTTTTTCACAACCTATGTATTAAATTGGGCTAAAGTTTTTTGAGCATGTAGAAGACTTATAGTGGCATTTGTATGCAAAATTTTGCATCAAGTAGATGGTCATATTAAGAGTTACAGCTTATTGAAGCTCATTGACTAGAGATAGGGCTTACAAAGAAAAATCAAAGTTGCCTAATTGTGAAAGTAACAAGACAATTGGAGTTTGTGTATGATTGAGGTTATTAAAAAAAGTATTTTTGAATACTTTATATTGACATTAAATACTTTTGAATTGAGATTCTAATTACATTCTTTTTAAATAGATAAAATCTATTAGGATTTCTTACACACTTGTAAAACATAACTTCATCTTTCATAGTTAAGTGTCCGGTGCATTTCCAAATAAGATAATACATAATATAACAATAAAATATATGCCTATTAAGCTTATCATAGGTCAAAAACCTATTATATCAATTGAAAAAAAAAATCAAATTAGAGTGTATTATTATGAAAAGATGGATTGATAAAAAAATGAACTTTTAGCCATTAGGCTTTGGCAACTTGAGCAAAGATCAAAAGATGTACAAATAGTATTAGAAAGGTAGAAAAGGGCAAGGTTACAAAATAAGGCTTGATTTGATAAACAACATTGATTAAGACCTAAAGTAATTGAAGAAGTGATTAGATTTTGGTCTATAATAGTAGCTCGGATAATCAACATATTATCTTACAAAAGTTTTTTAGATGTTGATTTAGACCATATGTAGTAATAACTATTTATAATAATATAACCTATTTGCTAAGAGAATTGGATGAATTAAAGATAAAAATATTAATTGTAAAAAAATAAGTGAAGATATTTAAACAACAACATTCAAATTTAATATAATAGATCTTGTTAGAATATTTAACTTTTCAAGATAAGAAAATGGTTTTGATTTGGATAACAATAATATTAAAGAGAAATTTAATAAAGATATTGAAGATATAGTGTGAAGCCAATAACAACACATGATTTATTTGATGTATATGAAAAGATGCATAAGTTTAGAGGAGGTGGATGTCATGTTGTAATACAACTATAGGATGAAAGAACAAAAAAAGACAAATATTATAGAAGAGCTTAATTGAAAATTTAGTAAAAAAATTATTTTAGAAAATATAGATAAAAAATAAGAAGATAATAAAAATATTTAGTATTAATGTTATATTTTTGTTAAAAGGGCTTTTACTTATTTTTTAGGCCATAAATAAGATATAATTAGATAGATTAGCAAAAATAATACTATATATATCTTTAGATAAAAAAAAAAAAACCTTAGAATTTTATTAATTAGACAATAAGATTAGATATCACACTTAATAGGATTTTTTTAAGTGTTGATTTTAGGGGTTTTTGAGTTTGTAATGACTTTGTAAGAGCTATGGAAAGTCAAGGTTCTATTTGAGTAACTTTAGTTGTTGAGAAATAAAGTAGATTTTCATATTTTTTAGCATTTTATGAATTTTATATCAAATCTAAAAGTGAAAATTTGTAGGTTTGGAAATATAGTTGTGTTAAATGTGTGTTGTGAATTATAGCTTAATTGAATAGTTAGATCAAAGGTTATTAAAATCTAAGTAGACTAGGACCTCAAAAATTTGACTTTTAAAGGTTAGTAAGGATTTTTGTGATTTTGAGCAATTTTCTATTTAGATTGAAATGATTATTTTATGAACTAATAATTAATTTAATTTTTAATATTTTATAAAATTTAAGAATATATGAATGGTGAAATAAGGAGCTATTGATGTTGAAAGATTAATATCAATGTTAGAGAAGGAAGACAATTGACACTTGAATTAATTAGGAGCTTTTTTTTTCAATTTATAAGTTCAAATTCCTTCAAAAAAATTTGCTTGCTTTTAACTAATAAATTAAAAAGTATACAAATTTTGAATAAAGATCAATGGTTAATTTAAAAATTATTGAGATTTTAAAATTAGAATAGGATTTGATTACGGTCTATTTAGGATTTCATTAGGATTTTATTAGGATTTGATTAGAATTTTATTAGAATTTGATTAGGATTCTATTAGAATTTATTTAGGATTATATTAAATTTTCTTTAGAATTGGCTAGGATTTGATTAAGATTTGATTAGGATTTACTTAGAATTGTATTAGGATTTACATAGAATTTTATTAGGATTTCTATAGAATTGGTTAGAATTTCATTAGGATTTTTTAAAAATATCTTTATAATTTTTTTATGATTTCTTTAGAATATTTTTAGAATATTTTTATAATTTCTTTAATCTTCCTTTAGTATTTCTTTAGTATTTCTTTAGTATTTTTTTATAATTCTTTAAGATTTTTTTAGGATTTTTTAAAGATTCTTGATAATTTCTTTAAAGTTTTTTTAAGATTTCTTTAAGATTACTTTAAGATTTGATTAGGATTTTGAAAGATTTAATTGGAATTTATTTAGAATTTTATTAGAATAGTTAGATTTTTAATTAGTTATAAAATACAAGTTTACCTTCTATAATCAAGTATGTGGTGCATTCTCAAACAAGACGACATGTAATATGACATTAGTCATAGAATTTTTTTGGAATAATAAAACTTTATGAGAAGAGAGATATGAGAGGTTATTGGAGATTAAAATAATATCATGTATATATAAGCTTAGGATTAGCAATAATAAGTTAGAATGGTAGACATAAATATTTGTGTCAAATTGATAGCAAAAGAATCTTTGTTGTATTAAAAAAAAAATCAATTTTATCATACCAAATTTATAATTTTAATGTATCTTTTTAGTTGGAATATAAAAATATTTTTTTTAAGCATATCATGTAAGAATATGGTATTAATATCCATTTGATAGATATGGTATTGATATCCATTTGATATTTTATCATTTATTTATAATCAATGCTTTCTTATTAAAAGAATCCATAGGCAATAAATCGAATCTTATAATAAAGAAGGCTATTGTTGAAGTTATATTTATGAAAAAAGAGCCACTTAGTGTTAACCATTGAAAAATTAGATAGTAGGTCAATTAGTGTTTAGGTACTATGGTGCATAAAAATTTGTACTCTTTATTCATGGCAACTTGTTAATGATCGGAGTTTAGACTTGATAATATTTTATAAATAATATTTGGTTTAGAAAGTTGAATCATAAAAGTAATAATATATATATTCTTATTATATAATTTTATGAAATTCTAAGTATCGCAATTGGTACACTGAAAAGTGCATTAAAAGGATTGAATTTGTCATTAATGGATATGTATGTGTAGTGATATGGAGGATATTATTGAATTTATAATAGATTGAATAGGATTTAGATTTATTGGTTTAGGCAATATGAGCATCAAAGAGTCTAGTGGTATTCAATTAAAAGACTATTTAGTGTGTTAGATTAGAATGAGATTCTAATCAGTAATCATATAAAATTGATTGTAATTGCCATGAGAGTTTGGTACAAACAAAGACATGCTAGAATTTGATAAGATGGTATCTTTCAATAAGATGTTGTCTTTAGAAAAGATTACATCTCTATTAAAGAAGGTATGATATGTCTCTAGTTGGTATAAATGGTAATTCTTGATATTCAAAGTTTCATTATATTTAATAAAAATATATTTTATTGCTTTAATTTTTAATCTTATATGATTGTTTTCAAAAACATAAAAAAAGATATGACAACCAAAGATACAAAGGTGGTTGAAATTTTATTTTATTTTAATCTATAGTTCAAAGAGGATGGTATTACGTAATATAGAGCAATAAAAATTGTTCTGAAGGTAATATATTGTTTGAACTGCTTTAATCCAATATGTATTGTTTAAATAGGTTGATTGAATCATATTGTGAATTGATTCAATGAATGTTTTATTTTTATATTTTGATATTCTATTTTGAGATGGATTGTAAGAATTTGTTAATTGTCGCTAAATACCACAATCTAGACAAAGCTTATTAAAATCTTTAGAAATGAATTTGATACCATTGTTTTAATGAAGGATTAATATTTTTTTTATTTGTTTGATTTTCTACCATTACTTTGTATTATTGAAAGTGAATCAAGGCTGTTGACTTCTTCTGTAGAAAGTAGACATATGTATAAGAAAAGTAATTATCAATGAAAAAAAAAAAAAAAAAAAAAAAAATTATCAAATGATTTTGTATGGATGAGGCCATAGACATCAATATATATTAAAGCTAATGGATTAGTTGTGTAAGTTGCTAGATTCTTAGATTTATAATGTTTTTCAAAGATACAACCTTCATATGTACAAAGGATAGATTTTAGTGATAGAATTCCAACAACTAGGTTATTAAATTGCATAGAATGGACTAATTGGATGTTTAAGTGACTTAGGCGGGAATGCCAGATAATTGTAGTAAGATTTGACTTAGATAAATTAATAGCATAATAGCTAGATAGAAAAGATTTAATGTTGATTCCTAAAAAATATAAATTATCTTTCTTTTTAATAGAATATTTTATATATACCATCAAAGAGGGCAAAATAGTCTTAATGAGACAATGGTTCTTTTTGAAGATGAAAATAGCATGTCATATCAATATAATTTGAGTGACAAATAATAAATTTTTGCTTGAATGAAAAACAAAGAAGATATTTTTGATGAAGAGGATTTTGCTTGTTGTGAGGTAAATTAAAACATCACCAGAGCTAGTAGCTTGATGAGTTGTATTGACATCTAGAATAATAATCTTAAGTATATATAATTCTTAAAAATTACATAGATGTAACTAATTTGAGATCATATAGTGACTAGCTTCTAAATCTAGATACTAGGAAGTTGAACGGCTAAGGCTAATGGATACAATATTAAATATATATAATATTTTATCTAAAATAAAGTTGTTAGTATGAAAGCAAGATGTGCTAGTCTAATCATATTTATTTTTCTTGTAATTTGGAGCTTCATATTTTGAAATACCATAGTAGTGACAAATAATTGAAGAAGTATTTTTTAGTGCTGTAGAAAAAAAATTATTAGAAGACAAGTTATAAGAATTTTTGGTTTAATAGGATTTAATAAATTATTGTGATTTAGAAGAAAAGGCTTAGTAAATTTTCCTTTGATATAAAATATACTAATGCGGGATGTATCAATTTTTAAAGTATTGATCAAATTTTGTTGGAGTATATTTAATAGTATGGAATTGAAAGTAAGATTAGAGATTCTACCTTGGGTTGTAATAAAAGCATTCTAGAAATTTAATAAGGTGCCAAGTAATAAATTAGCTTATTGAACATCAGAGAAGATACGTCATGAAATTATTGCTTCTTAGAGAGTGAACTGCCATGTTTCTAAAAAAATAATGACATCTTCAAAGTCAATTATGGTCACACAACAAAATTATTTATAAAGATTTATTTAATTAGTATTTTTTTATTTTTCATAGAGTTTTTTAAGTCCATCCCAGATCTCTTTTGAAGTTTTAAATAGACGTAGTGTAATTTTTCTTTTTTTTCTTTTTTTTCTTTTTTTTCTTTTAAAATATAATAGGATATTAAAACAAACTTTTGAGTCTTTGAGTTGCTATATTGTTTCACTATCAATAATGGTCCCAACCTTGGATCTTATTAGCAATATTTTAATTTTGATACTCCATATGGAATAGTTGGCTATATTTAAAGGTATAATTATATATGCTCAAAGAGCATAAGTGGGAATTAAAGAAGCCATTTGTTGTACTTGAGAAAATTTATCAAGTGTAAGTATATGTTGGCATAGTTTGCCATAGCACCTATAAGTAGATTAAATGATATGTTATACTTATTTTTTGATAAATAAACTATGTAGTGCTTTGACATAGCAAATAATTATTCTTATGACCTACACATCACTTTCATACTATGTTAGATAAGAAAGATAAGTTTATACATGAAAATATATATATATATATATATATATATATATATATATATATAAATCAATAGATATATAACAATAGCATGTGAGTACTTTATAGTGTGATCTTATACCAGTATAAAGGCATATTTGTTTGATATATAAAGAAATATGTCTTTTCAATCTACACCTAATTAAGCTAATTGATCTAATAACTTCAAATATCAACTTTGTGGTTGAATATTTTGTAAGTTTTAAATTTATTTGTGCAACTTTTTTAATTTTTATATTTTAGATCTTTTGCTTAATGATTGGAAAGTATTAAGGAGTGTGAACTTGGATCAAATGGATTGATATAGTCTAATAGAAATTTGGTGAAGTTAAAGACGTTCTCTCTGACAACTTGTGTATGCACAATGAATTACTATTTCATTAATCTTATAGGTATTAATATAGTGCTTTAGAATCTTGTAGAAAAATTTAATGGAAGTATGATTATATATTAATCAAGTGTGTAGTGTTAGTTTAAATGTTATAGAATTATAACAGTGATATCCATAATTAGATTATTTTTTATATTTATTATTCAAGTCTAAGTATGATTTGAAATTTAAGCCCTAAATCCAATCTATATGAGAAGGCACCAATTGACAGTTCTTGAGTACACTCACTTAGCCTTTCACATTTATTATAATAATTGATTGAATTGTAGAATATTTAGTATATTTCTTATGTTATTCAAGGAAGTGCCATAGTATTTAACTTATTCTTTGACTCAGATTTAGACAAATTCACTTGATGTGAGCTTACATTAGTTGAATGGTATCTACTTAGAATAACCAAATAAGCTTGTCAAAACAAACTTACTTATACCAAAATAATTTAAAGTAATTCATCTATTTTTATGTGAATTTTTAAAAAATTATCTTTTATAATTCTTTCTAAATATTATAAATATAAAATTATAAATATTAAATTTTCTTCAAAGATTTTTTTTTCTTTTAAAATAAATATATTTCAAATTTTTATTTATTAATTTATTTTATTTTATTAAAAATTATAAAAAATTAATTTTAAAAAAATTAATCAAAAAATATTTCTTAAAATCAAAATGTTTCTTGTGTTATAAAAAAATTCATTATAAATACTTTATTTTTTGAATTTAATTGTTTAATTTTTAAAAAAAAATTTAAATGCTATATATATTTTTTTTCTTTCTTGGAATAACATATATAGTTATAAGAAGAAAAAATAATCAATTAAATTATATATAATTCTAATCAATATTTTATTATAAATATAAAAATTCTTACAATAATTTAAAAATATTGGTTATAAATTATACATGATAATGTTAGTATTCCCATAGCATTAAGAATCACTTGTATTGGTATCAATGTTAGTGACTTTGAAATCAATTGTAGTAGTATCTGTCAACAATATTTGAGGCCAATATTGAATGGTGTAGATTGCAACCTTGGTGGTTGCATCATACTATGAATTAATCACATTAAAATCAACTGATTCTATAAAGATATTAAAAAAATTATGATCTAGTTATTAATGCATAGTCAATTACATTCATTAGTACTTGAAATTGCACTATATCATTGATGGCAGTTGCAATCCTCCACATAAAGTCCAAGCTTAGAGAATGTGAAGAGATCATGATAGTATCAATCATTTAGAGCTTTCTTCCATGCTCTATTCTCATTGTCTTCCTCTTGTTGATGTTAAGATTTTTTTATACATACACTTTATCTCTCTTTTTGTTATAAAGCATTTGTTAATGAAGTTATTAAAATGACTGCCACAAGTGCATTAAAGAAAGTAATGGCTTGGATTTTGTATACTGTTGATGCTCAATTTGGCCTTGAAAAGATTATTTTGCTGCATATTAGAAATATTAGTAATTTAAATATGCAACTTTGGCAATATTGACTTGAATGAGAGATATTATTATCCATATTTTGTTTGTTTTTATACATAATGTGTACAAACATATTCTTTTCTAAAGGATTATTTAACAAGCTTGAAGTAGGATCTAAAGAACTAGATTGCTTATAAAACGTTGTTGTGTTGTAACACGTTTATATAGTGAAAAATATAAATAAGGATAAATTCTACTTAATACTTAGTTATCTTAATTTATTAAAAACTTAAGATACTTAAAAAAAGATTTATGAAAGCCTCTTAGATTATTTCTTGTTTTAATAGCTAATAGATAAAAGTTAGTTATTAAAATTTTTTTCTAGGTTATAGAAACCGTTTCATGGCTTTTAAAAAAGCCACAAGTTAATAAAAATAGAATAAGAGAAGTAAAAAATTAGTATGGTAGATACCAAGGTTAAATTGAGGATAGGATTAAGTTTAAAAATCCTTAAAATAAACTGGATTAATATCCAAGAGATGACTAGATATGAGACAGGGTCAAAATTAGACCTCTGGCCATAAAAATAGGTATCAAAGGTAGAGATTTAAGACATTTGGAGATCAGCAAGTAGAATTTGAGAGAGGGTTTTAAGTTCAATCCAAAGGAAAAAAGTTGGCTTTTATAGGATTTGTGAGGATAGAGCAATGGTTATTCAAAGTCAAGGTTTGTATTGATGATTTTGATTTTATATAAGAAAGTTAGGGCTAGTACTTTGGATTGCTTTATGCAATTGGTGCAACATCTATAGATGCAAATTGGACAGTGTTTGGTTGATTAGGTGAGCTAAGAGTACAAGAAATCTTGTAACAATCTAACAGTACAGCTGGGAGATATTTGCCCATTAGTGCGACAAGGTACCAAAAGTTGGCAGTTTGAAGTTGTTTAGGGATTTTACAATATCTAGAGATCTATTAGTCAAAACAAGGTGAAAATTGACATAGTGTTTAAGGACTCAAAGGCCAAGCTATATGACAAGTTTGAGCTAGAATTAATGATTGAAGAAGGAGAAGTTGTTGCTGGCATATGTGCATCAAACTTTGAGTAAGAGGCCAAGAGACACTAGTGCGGAATTTTGGCATTATATTACAATTTGTAAGTTGGATTGGGCTGAAATTTTTTAAACATGTAGATAACTTATAGTGATGTTTGTATGAAATTTTTTGTATCAAGTAGATAGTCAAATTAGGAGTTATAGCTTGCTGAAGCTTACTAACTAGGATTAAGACTTGTGAAGAAAATCTAAGTTGCCTTATTGTGAAGATAACAAAGCAATTAGAGTTATGTGTGGTTGAGATTACTAATAAGAGTGTTTTTAAGCACTTCATATCGGATTTAAACACTTTTGCATTGAAATTTGGATTATATTCTTCTTATATGGAGTGAAATCTATTAGGATTTCTTGCATTTTTATAAATACAACCTTACATTCCACAGCCAAGTGCCCGGTGCATTCTCAAACCAAACAACACATAATACGACAATGTGCACCAAAAACAACATGATATTTGTATTTGAAGAGATTATTACCAAGGTCATTGTTGAATATAAAAAAATTGTATATTGTAGTTGTAAGTGCCCATGTCCATTACATCAAAAGTGCATTCTATTTGTTCACAATTATGGTGGAAATGTATATTAGTACAATTGCTATGTACCTTTATATATTAAACTTTTAACTTGTATTATTGTTATTGCTGTTTGTTTGTTTGTTTGTGTTTCTATCATGCATTAGTTTTTTTTCTTTAATTCAAACTTTTATAAATTTCTATAAATAATAAGCCATTTGTTTGGAATTATTTACAAATTTTTATATGATTTTGTATAAATTATTTTTTTCTATATTTTATTTTAAAAAATTATTTTTTATTAATTTTATAATTTAACAAAAAATAAATAAATAATTTAACATTGCATTATTTTTAAATTTTTTAAAAATATTCTTTAACTATCAAAGGTCAAAAAACTTTTTTATTATAAATATAAGAAGTATCTTTATTAAATATCATAAGCCTTTTAATATAAATATAATTAATATGATAATCAATATTATACTTTTAAATTCTTTAGGCAATATGATATTTCTAAAATTTTAAAAAAAATTATTATTTTAAAGTTATAAAGCATAAAGTGCTATTAATTTTAAATCTAATTATTTATAATTATATATTTATTATTATCTCTTTATATCAAATGATCCTAATTAGAGTGGCTTCTTTTTTAGTGCTTATTTTATCTTATAGGAATTATCAATTTAAAAAATTTAAGATTGAAGGGCCCCTTATCATTTAGTAATTTAAATTAGAATTGAAAGAATATAATTTCAAAGTAATTTTTAAGTTTATTTTTAGAAATTTATTCTCCTAAATTATATAAATTTGATTGATAGAAGTTATTAGGATGCTAGCCTAAGTTTTGTATAAGTTCAAAATACATAAAAATACATAAAAATACATATTCTTATAGTTTAAGAACTTTGTATATTAATTACTTTGCATTTGAAGAAGAATAAGTATTAAATAAGATTGCTACTTAACAAAAAAATTATTAGTTGTCAAATTATAAAACATTAATTCAACCAAAAAATCCAATCTATTTATTGACTTTGAAAGTATCTATTTTCTTAGAAAGATTTAAGTTTAGTAGATTAAAATTCTTTAGGAGATTAGAACTTGAATTTCTTTTTTTCATATATTTTAGATTATCTTTTATCTTTGGTATAGTCTATTCTATGTTTGATTATTTTTTAGGACACCAAATATATTTGATTTATTGTATATTATTTTTATAGAGTAAAAAAGCATTGATCTTATATAAAAACAAAACTACTAATTAGTTTTTTTCTTTAGCCAAAATAGTTAGTTAAAAATTTATAAAAAAAATATTATTTAGAGGTTTATACTTTAAAAGCATTGGCAACAATTATCTATACTTTAAAAATCATGTTCCATACTTTTAAGTCTATTACAAATATAGAAGTGGATTTGTCATCTAATGTATATCAATTATTTACTTCAAAGATATTTTGACATGGTAGATTTTATTAATTCTAAATCTTATGATTAAAATTTAATTAAATTGACCAAACATAATAAATTTTAGCATCCCTTTAACTAATAGTGAAGTAAAAATAATATAAAAATTACAAGGTGAAATCTCTTATTTTTTGATAATTAGTTTATCAAATTATATTCATATGTTAAATTTTAATAACTAGAAAATTAATATTCCAAAAGAAAGAAAAAAATAAAATAAACTAGAATTTTTATATATATCTAACAAAATATTATATATATATATATATATATATTATGCTAGTTACAAAGAGTTAGACTTTAATCCTACATAATACTGTTAGAATTTTTGTTATAAAACCATCTAAATATACTTAGATGGGATTATTATTAGACTTATTTGTATCTTTAAAAACATCTTTAGAAGTACATTAATTGATTCAAGGATCTTAATTGTGGATAAAGTTGGACACTCTTTGCTCTACAAATAATACCTAAGCTGTATCTCCATTTTATAGATAGAAAATTGTATTCTATGAAGATAAATAAACTATCTTATTAAATTTATTATAAAATAATAATAAATAATAAAAAATAAAATTTTAATTTATTTTTAATTTAATTACTATAAAAAAAAATTGATTTAAGATATTAGAATTGTGTTCATTTTTTGCAAATAGATCTCTTAAATTATTAAAAGTCTACTTATTAGCAACTCTAAATTTGTTTGGCATATTTTTTAAGTAATCCAAGTAGTATGTGTAGCCTAGATTTGCTTCCATGATGAAACGAACAATTCAAAATCTAAATTCTACCTTTAAAATAACACTAGTTTTAAAAAAATCAATTACTTGTAGTATTTTAATGGCTATATTTATCCAATTTGATTTCAAAAGAAAATAGCCTTGGTCCAATAATCTATCCAAAATGAGAGCATAACCAATCTTTTGTTTTAATTATATAAACCATCAATTAAAAATAGAACTTGGAGATTGATTTTCTACAAATCTTATTATTACTACAAATTTATCAAGATGTTCTACTTCTTATTTGATAACATCTAAATCAATTTTATTTAAATAATTTAAATTATAGAATAACAAACTTCCAAAATTAGAAGAGCAATTTGAAAGGAATACCTCTCTGAGACTTTTGTTGAAAGAATCAATATTATTGAAGTATTTGTTCTATGCCTTTAATTGTATAATTGTGTCTTTTCAACTTTTAGATTCACAATTGTCACCTTCAAGGTCTAATTCCAAAAACCAATTCTTTGTATAAATCTTATCTTTGATATCTTTGTTATCTTGATACACCTCATACCAAGTATCAAGTATGCATGTGTTTTTATCAAGTATGCATATGTTTTGAAGAGCCATTTGGTAACAAGAAAAAATAGCTTGATCTAGGAACACTAATCTTACCTTAATATCAAAGAATATTTTACCTTAGTGACTTCTTCACAAGCTAAAGATTTACAATGCCAACAGGTGATTGAGCTGCAAACCACACAAAGTGGTATGGAGAATTAAAACCAAGCCCTAATTACAGCGGCTGGTGACGCCATCGCTCTCCGGTCTCCCGGTGGAGAGCACTCGAGCAATGGATCCTGATCCAAGCACGACATGTTTGGTAGAGTGGTTGTGTGTGTAAAGGGGTCATGCTCTTTCCACACGTTTCAGTGTGCTCACAAGCTTCAGTGGCAGGTTTGCAAGGACGGGACTTAAGGGTGGTTACAGCCGTTTGGCAAGACGCAAGCTACCATCTTGTACAGACGGACACGATGGGAATGCAACGATTCCTCACTTCATTGTGAGGAACTGGGGCGTCGTGTAGGTTGTACATCTTCGCTCACACGCGCTCGACCGGAATAATCCACGATAAAGTGATGTTCGCCCTAATAACCGGGCATTTTGGTTGGTTTTTCGTTTTTTCTGAAAGCTTAGTTCACCAACAAAGGAAGAAAAAAGAAAAAAGAAAATGCAAGTTGTAAATTTGAACATAAATAAGTAAAGTTTTCCGTGCTACATTCGGGACCCGTGTTACAAATATTTCCACGCGAAAAGCATGGATTTGATGTCACAAACGTGTGAAGTATGGAAGTCCTAATCTAAAATCACTAACAAGATCTTTCAAAGCTCGTCTTTGGTTTCTTCCGTGTCGGCAGCTTCCTCTAGTGTTTGGTCCGAGTGATCAAGCTGTTCATTGTGGTCATATTCACCGGATTCTTCACCTGCCGCCTCGTGATCATGCTTGGGCTCAACGTACTCCGGAAGATCGGCTTTGAAGGGGATACCCGCGTTCTCCGTCAAAAACTTGCCCAATCCAGCTGCCGTCCTGTATGCTCCTGCGGAGATTGGCTCCTCGCTCTTCTTTCCAGCAGGGAACAAAACAACGGTTGGGTAGCCCTCAACCTTAATGCGACTGTGCTCATTCTTAGTGCCGTCCATCTTGGCGATCACTATAGACTTCACGTCCTTCAAGAGCTCTCCCAACTTATTGTACTCAGGCTCCAAAGACTTGCAGTGACCGCACCAGGGAGCGTAGACTTCGAGGAGAACGTCCTTCGAGTCGTCCAAAACAATGTCCTCAAACGATTTGCCAACGACAACCTTCACAGGCTCGTTGTTTTTCTCAGGTACGTCTTCAGACTTGAAATATGGGGTGAGCTTGTTCGCCACAAACTTCTCTGCGAAGTCCTTGAGCGACTTCGAGTCAAAGTCTCCGTCGTACTCGAACTTCAAACCACTTTCTTCGGGAATGAATCCCATGAGCTTTGTTTTGGGGCCACTGAGGGAGAAAAAATCAAGGACAGGGGCAGCCACCTCTTCGTTGGCAAGGTCAACAAGAACGAAAATGATCTGGCCCTTGAAAGATTTCGCAGTTTCTTCGTAAACATCACGGACCTTTGCATACCCTTCAGTACCTGCAAACAGAATCATTTGCTTGTTGATGTCGGATTCGAAGATCGAGGATGCTGTCTCACGGCTAAATGTGATGACAAGAGGAAGCTTGTGCTTCAAAACGAAACTGGTCAGGGCCGCCTCCTCGAATTCACCCTCAAAATGGACAATCTTCTCTGTCTGCTTCTTCAACAAGACAAGCGACGGTGTTTTCTCTAGGCCAAACTTTGCAGCCACTTCCTTGTCGTCAGTCATGTAGAACGTGGCGCCTTCCTCCTTAGCAGATGTTGCAATAAGTGCCTTGGCATTCTTATCTTCGAGGCTATCCACGAATGCGACCGCAATTGGAATCTCGAATTCCAACGCCTTCTCAGCATCAGCAGTGGACTTAAGAGTCTGAAAAGAAGGTCCGCATTTCTTCTTCACCCAGCCGACGATCTCGTCAACCTTGCGACCGCCAGTGTAGGGCCTGTGCTCTCCGTCAACGAAGAATAACATAGTGGGGAAGCCTCGGACTTCAAACTTCTGGCTTAGATCGGAATGCTCGGTGGCATCTACCTTAGCGAGAACCACACCTTCATCTTTGAGAATGCTGGCTGCCTTGGCGTACTCGGGCGCTAATGTCTGGCAATGGCCACACCAGGGGGCATAAAACTCAACCAGGACATACTTGTGACTACTGATCAGCTCCGTGAAGTTGCTAGCGCCGAGAACAACGACATCTTTTTCGTCGATGTCCTCTGCATAGGCGGACGCAGTCAATGTGACACAGAGCAGTGCTAGAAGCCCCACCGCCAGAAATCGCCCCATTGTGGATTCCACCCTTGCGGATACGACAACACCAATGCAATGCAATGACTGTCAATGCCGAATCTGCATGCAGAGTCATCCCCGTCCTTTCGCATCATTAGCATTTTTGTGATTGACGTAAGAAACTGAAAACGATTGAGAAACATAGCTTGATCAACATTCACAGTGACGATAAACAGAAAATGACAAGATATGCGAGAAGATAAGCGTCAAACTTCAAGCCAGTCAATATGCGCAGGCACATGACGCGCCGAGAGACAGAATTATCCGATTACAAGACTTCCACCACAAATTCTGAGTGTAAACAATGAAAACACCGACCCTTCCAAACGGACACTTACTAAACCAAACTCCTAATTTAGAATTAGAGATCCGTCACCTCCATCCTGTTACTGAGGATCATAGCTACCTTGTATTGCTACGGAACTGAGGTCACTTAACTTTCAAGGTGCTCGATACTGGATACCAAGGCAGAGCCAACAGCAGCAATTTATCAGGCAACCCAAATATGATTCATCACATGTCACTATGAGATGCACCAAATACTTGATCAAGCTCAAATACGTGCAATGGCTAATGCTAACTAAACATACACAGGGATACTGTGCTGAACTCTTTCACGGACGTTACACAGTTCTCAGATTGTGAGAATCACAAAAACAAAACAAAAAAAAATCAAAGTCTTCTCAATCTGTAGCGAATCACGAGGAGTACAGATTAAAATAATCGTAGAGAAAGGTTGCGACAAAGACACACGATCCAACCAAGTGTGAGAATCCAGCTAGAAAAACCCAGCGATAATGCTCACAAGCACGCATCCGACTCTGTTTCCAACGACGAAGGCTAATGTACACATAATTATGTTACGTAGCTTTAAAAAAAAGTGAAAAACG
This sequence comes from Physcomitrellopsis africana, assembly GCA_036785485.1. Taxonomy (NCBI): domain Eukaryota; kingdom Viridiplantae; phylum Streptophyta; class Bryopsida; order Funariales; family Funariaceae; genus Physcomitrellopsis; species Physcomitrellopsis africana. The sequence goes on along the minus strand of JAWRVF010000211.1, from coordinate 194,153 downwards.
AAAAAGAAAAGAGTACTGCAAGCAAAGATTTGATGCTAATCAAACAGGTTTAAAGTGGGCAAGTGCTTTTCAACTGGCAAGAGATACACTAAGGCAGCTGAAGCAAGCAACAACCAAAGCGCATTCCGTGTCACATGCGTTACCTCTTATCAACAACGAAAGTCATCACACGAATACATGTGTGGCGGCATCACCTCACGAACCTGATCTGATAAAAACGAAGATGATTGCAACCCGCAAATGACAAGAGAACAACCCCAATCCTTGGGACACGAAACACACAACCGTCCCACAAACGCTTCTGGAGCTACAGCCCCGATAGCAATGCGAAATTTATAGCCCAAAGGCCGCAAGTACACGAACCTCAGAGACCCAAGATGCCTCGTACAGCTGCTGCTGCTGCTAGTCCTCCAACCAAACCCTTGCGCCCACCTGATGTTGGCCCTCCTCTCCCGCAAAAACACCACACCCCAAAGCCATCGTCTCCGGGTCCATATGAGCTGAGCGTGGCTCTTCTTCATCCAGCCCTCCGATTCCGACGTCGGCACCATTCATCCCAAATTGGTCACGTCGTACGCGACTGGAAGATCAAGGTTGGACTTTATTGATTGGTTGCGAATTTGTGCGATCCTTCCGGTGCTGGAAGGTACACTGGGGTTTGCCATTTCGCCCAGGAAGTTTCGAAGATAGCCTCTCTGAAGATAGCCTCTCTGACACCTGTCAGTTGGCAGAGCTGCTCAAGTGGCAGCTTTCAGCAATTGTTCAACGCAGATCCGATTACGTGTCTCTGACCTCCGTGTTTAGCCTAATCCATGAGGACAGATTTGTCAACCTGGCCTTGATCTGAGTGCATCGGACTGAGGCGCGCCGAGCGCTGTTGACTTGCGCATTTTTCAATTTTTGGCTTCTCCATTTTGTTGGCCCGATTTTCTCCGCTCTTTTTCCAAACGGCAAAAATGTTTCAATATTTTCAGTGAAAAATCTTGTGTTTTCGATTGAAGGAAACTAGAAATCCCAATCGCAGAATCACCCTTCACGAAATTTAGCATGTGGGTTTTTCTTCACCAACAAGTCTGGTGCACCATCTTCCAACAAGATAAGGAATGGGCAGTTTTGCTACATTTTGAAGACCGACTTGGTTTTTTAGTGCTTCTTCGGCGATTTCGAGAAATATCCATATCTGCATATGCATCCTATTGAAAAAACAATACTCGGATATCCACCCAATTTTCTCAGTCCACAACACAGATTTCTTGTTTTGATCAATACGTTTTGTGTTTATAAACTACACTGATACTTCCAAACCCTAGTAGTTACATCCACATTGTCAGAAAGATTCAGATGGAGTTGATCGACTCTGTTACAAACAGAATTACAAAAAAGAAATTCGCATGTAATTTTTTTTAATTTTTGCACATGAGCACATCTTCACCGCAAATTCATAGGTGAACTGTTTCGTTAGGGTAACAAATGTGAAGAGTAGAACCAGTATAAATAGGGGTTTACATATTGGAGTGAGTTTGGGATTCATCCTACGGATCTGGTTCTTCCGATGACTCGATCCACCGCAGTTTGTCCAATGGGATTGCTGGAGAAACGTCACATGAGCAATAGGATCAGTGCACGGGAACTGCCCAGTGACATCAGTATCGGTCAGTCAGCTTTCATGGTGAATGTCACGTGGTGTTCTCCTCGCAGTCTTACGGAATTCACGGCGGCGGAAGAATTACCTCTTGAGATCACGATAGCAATATATTCCGAGACTTTTACAATTACACTAGGTTTGCATTATTTCTAGTCAGTTCGCGACATGCATGACTTGTCTTCATGCGTGCTTAGTCTTTTTGATTGTTTCCTTGTGCATTCTTTCCAATGCCAATCTTTGATCATCGCGTTTGATAAACAGGCACCCAGTTCCCAGATTACGACATGAAGACGTCGCCTGTTGCGGAGAAGAAAATCTGGGCTGATCACAAGTCGAGTTGTATTAAATGCCGATTTGAAGCTCCAACTCTTGGAACTGAAGTAGGTAAGCCAGCATCATCAAGTTGCAGGCAAGCCACGAATACAAACCCTAGAAACATCGTGCCTAGGCGATCGATCGTGCTTCATTTTAGATTTTTCATTTTTTTTCCTTTTTTGCTCTTGTTTTTCTTTTAAAGCAGGTGGTGCAACTCAAGCATTTAATCGAAGCAACAATGTGAAGATTGAAACCCAGGCATGTAGGCATGTCTGAGACCGCCACCGAAATTATTCACAATGACATGTAGATTGCCACGTTTGGCAATAGTTGCTGAACGTCGTGAGAAATTCTGACAATGTCACTACCCCAGCCGAGTTGTGAAGAATGCACGGGCCAGCTCTTGTTGCAATTGCAATTCACATACGTCGATTGCGACATTCTTTTGCAAAACATCGATACAAACACAGGATTTTCTCCACAGCAACTTGTTTTTCCAGGTGACTAATATGGGGACTGTCTCGGCCCATGAACTTACAACGCATTCATTGCTTGCTTGCTCAGAGTGAGAAATCGCACAAGTGAGTTGCACATCTTCTGAAGCAGGATCCTGCCGTGCTTGTGGTGATTTATACAATTTGTGAATGTCTTGATTAGCTGGTTTCTAGCAGGTTTTGAGAAAAAACTTGGTTATGAATGTCCCAATTCCTGTCAGGAAAGCAGGTTTTGGATTCATTGTTGTTGCAAAGCACGGTGGAGCTTCAGCTGATATTGCAAGGAATGGCTGCAACCCTCTTCATCAGATGGTTTCTCATTTTATCACCAGAAATTAGGCATGACAACACCGGATCCTCATGTCATTTTGTGGTTCTTTTTTATTATTATTATTTTTTTGATAAATTTTTCGTGATGATGACTCTTTTGTGATGTTTCAGTATATGTTCTTGTGGATATAAATGAATAGAGATGATTCGAATTCAAATTTATACTGTGAAAAGTAAAATTTTGGTTCAAAGAGTCGTTTGTTTTTGTTTGTTTTTGTTATGCTATATTATGTTTTTTTTTTTTGTTGCTGGTTTGAGAGTTGTTTTGTTTTGTTATAAAGATTGGTTTTATTCTTCAACCTACTCAACTTAAAATTGATTCCAACTTTTCAAGATTAAGATGTACAATATGTGAGGAAATATGAAATATATCCAAATTTGAAGCAATTAAATCTTATCCTTTGTTACAAATATATAGCTTGAGAAAACACATGATAATCTTGTTTGTTTGTTAGTTTTTATTTTTTAAAATGCCTTCTTTTGAATAGTTTTCTACTTTTTTTCTTAGAAAACCTTAATTATTCTATAAAGATGTAATTTTTATTTATTATTATTTATTTTTTACTTGTAATATAGGTTATACTTTAACAAATGCTGCATATAATAATATTGTATCATTATGGGGAAATTAGCTTGTATATCTGTTTGTCTGTGTATATATGCACATGTATACAGGCATATAAGTTAGTTGTTTACATGAATTTTTTTCTTTTACGATTTATTTGTAGAATGGTGTATTAATCTATCTCCATATCATAGCAACCATAAAATTTGGAACTATATGTAAATTGTTGAGGGGTAATTTTTTCTTTGGATGACTCTGATGTTCAATTTGTAAACTGTTTAACACAACAAAAAAGTGAAATATTTAATCAACTTTGGTTGTTAGGTTATGATATTTCTTTGCTAAAAATTAAGGATTTTTCCAAAAGTATATATTCTCAAAACTAAAATATTTATAGTGGTACAATTTATATTAGTTTAAGATCTTGGAGTTTAAGAAACACGAATTTTAAACAATTTTTATATTTTAATAATCAGTTTTATCATTTCAAAGAAACATTTATAATATTTTTATATATTTTTTAAATGTAAGAATAAAAGATGTAACACAAATAACTATTTGCATTTCCTACATATTAATATATTAAAAATATACTAGCCAACACTCAAGAACAATAACAATAGTCTTGAATTATTCTAAACAAGATTTTTAACCTCATTGTTGCATTTGGTTTTTTTTAATAAGATTTCAGTATTTTAAAATTCCGAAATTCCAGGATACACAATTTCATTTGATAGAAAATCCTCTAAAGCTTAACTATCTATCCTATTCAAAGGTTTCAATTGTTTAAGCTTGAGAAATATTTGAATAATTTAAAATTAATAAAATTCTAATTTTGTAGAACTTAACTTCTTAAATACATGCTTTCAATAATAATAATATCAAAAGAAAGAACCATCGCATATGATTTTGTTAATAATAAATATAAATATTTTACAATAGTTTCATATTTATCTTATTACCATAAATATTTTACCATAGTTTCATATTTATCTTACATATAATTTATTATTTTTATATTAAAATTTAGCATTTAAGATTTATTTTTTATTTAAGATAGAAGAAATTTATTTTAAAGCATCCTATAATTATAATCATTTCTACTAATTGATAAACTTTTTGTATAAAATGACTTTATTGATATTGAATATATATATGTATATATATATATATATATATATATATATATTTAATATAAAAATTAAATATATATGTAATAAAATTATATACTTAAAATTAAATATTTATATTAAATAAATCAATTTTATTTTGACTAAAAGAATGTTAGTCATGTTTTTATAAAGCATACATCATATCATTTTTGAACAACATTCTAAGATGAAAAATCATACATATATATATATATATATATAAGTAGATAATTAAAGATTTGTTTTCTTTTATATATTGATATCTTTTATAAATCCTAATAATTTGTAAATATTATTTTATTTGATATGTAAATTTTAAATTTAAATTTGTATATTACTAGCTTTTAATAAAAAATAATTTTTTTATTTATATAGTCAAATATTTTAATTTTAAATTATAGTCATCAAATATATTTAATTTATATTTAATCTGTTTATATGGTCTTTTAAAAATTAGAATTCTAAAATATTTAAGTAAATAAATTTCTATTTTTATATATTTTATTTTTATTCTTATATTGTTAGTACAAGCTCTAAGTCAATGGACTTGTTGAATTTTTAAAATGTGAATCTTATTATAACTATGCCCATAACTGATTTTTATTTTTATTTATTTTAACTATTATTAAATAATATATGCATTATATTTTCTTGAAAAATTTGGACCAAAATCATGTCTCTTTTACAAATTTCATTTGACAACTTTTTTTAATGAAATTTATTAACACTATAAAATTAAGATGCAAAATAATTTGATTGTAATCTAGAAATTATTGAATTTGCTTAAAGTTTCATAATTGCATATAAATTTGGAGGGTTTTAATTATATATATATTATCTAATCAAATAAGATATATATTTTTTTAATTAATTGTACACCACCTCTGTGTTTAATCTATTAAATCTTGTCTTTATTTGCCATGTCATGTATGGAACAACAATCCATTTTTGTCTTATGTTGGAAAATAATTTTATATGTAAATTTTTTTCTTACATTGCAATAGGGAGGTTGATTATTAAATTATAAATACAATACTATAATGAGTTATTTAATGTTTATATAAGAGCATTTAAAAATTAAATATTTATTAGATTTTTATATAATTTTTTAATTTTCTATTAATTAAATTTTTATATTTAAAAGTAAAAACTTAAATATAGAAATTATATTATATATATATATATATATATATATATATATATAAACGAAATTAAAAAATAAAAATTTAAGTGAAAATTATCATTTGATAGTTGCTCAAAATGGCGAGAAGGATGTGAGTCCGACCAATGAATCTTAATTAGTAGATTAGTTAAAATTATAGTTTTTAAATTATTTAAATATCAAAATATTAAGATTAGAGATTCTAATTGGTTATTTAAGTATTCATTAGAATTTAAAAGAGTTTATAAGTTACAAGAGTCTTATTAGAGAAAAGTCATAAAAATAGAATCTTAGTAAGTCTTGGAGGCAATTATCTTAGTTGGTTTAGTATTTCCTCTTGATTGTAAGAATTAGTATTTACTTATTTAGACCAATATCTATATTGGTCTTCTATATACATGTATTACTCATTTAAAACCTATAAATGGTATTTAGTAGGTAGAAGAAGCATGAGAAAAAAAACCTCATGTCTTTTTAATTATTTATTTAGAAAATATGATTTTTAGTTGATTTAAATTGATTTTATTATTATAAAAAAATACCATGGTAGAATAAAATTATCTCAAATTGATATTATAATCTTGAAAATATTATAGATATTTTTAAATTTTATTTAGAATCTATTTAGAATGTTTTAAGAATTTTAAGAGCAATTTTTGAGACTTTGGTAAAATTAAGTTTTATCACCTTGGGAGCCATTATGAAGAAACGGAGCAAGATTTGAAGGCCATACAAATTAGCTAGGCTAATTGGGTATTTTTGAACACCATGGTCAAGTCAAAAATGCAAAAAAATGAGTTTTACTAGTAGAAAATAGGAGGACCAGCAGCTAGTGCAATCCTTGTAGGAAAGGAGGTGCACAAGTTCCATATGGATTGTAGCACCTTGGATATAAGTAAGAGGATAAGATTAAGGCCTTGTGGCCTCTCTAAGACACCCTTATACACTACTTGTGAGCCTTGGTGAGGTTTGAACTCTTAATTATTTAAGCAAGTTATCCTTGAAATAAAAATTATTCACTTAATTTTTTTATTATTATCCTTTTATCTTTAAACTATCATAACTTATTCATAGTAACTTGGATTTACATATTTTTTATATCATTGGAAAGATAAAAAATTATCTATTTGAAAATATAATTTTTAATATAATTTTTATTTTTTATTAAATAAAAATCTAATGAATAGATTGTGATTAGTTTTATAGTATACAATTGCTTAATTGCACATATTTCACTTGTTTTATGTTATTCTTATCTTTTTTTGTTATTTATTACTCCTTATATTTTATACTATAAATTATAAAGAATTCTTAATTGATGCCATTTTATAATTTGAATTGAGAAGTGAATTTTACCTTTATATAAATAGTGCATTTGTTGGGAGGTAATAATTGTGAAATTGCTTTTAAATTTTTGTAGTATTTTTATTATTTAATTTTTTTTTTTAGATTTATATTATTTTTTTTATTCTTGTATCTTATACAAGAAGTGATATCTCTTAAAAAAAACCTTTGGATGGAAGATTCAAGCAATATGGAGTTGTGCAACTTACTATAAGCCAAGAATCATTTAGTTTGGAATAAAAAAATTGAAGTAATAATTGTGTACTTGAGGATAAGACATATTTGTCATAACAAGAGAACTCTAGATTTGTCCTAATTGGAGAAATATTCCATAGATGATGTATCATATATGAGCCTTAAATTATGTACCAAAATTTTATTTAATTAATTTTTGTGTTTTGATAAGATATAATATTATTTATTTATTAATTATAAAAAATAGAGATTTTTGGTCTAAATTATGTACTAAGATCTAAGATTATCAAATTAATTCTAATATAATTTAATTAAAAAAATTAAAATTTAAAAAATATTAATTTTTATTTAAAATGAGGTTATTAGAAAATATAGAGTTAGTTATAGTTGGAGTATGGTGAAAAAGTAATAGAAATTTATTCCACTCTTAAAGCCATAAGAGATGGTGAAGAAAGAAGATAAAGAATTATTCTATTTTTGAAGTCACAAGAGATGGTGAAGGAAGAAAATAGAAAGTTATTTTGCTCTTGAAGCTATAAATGATAGTGAAGGAAGAAGATAGAGACCTATTCTACTTTTCAACCATTATTTCTATGACAAAAAATCAAGTTGGTCCCTAAAAAATTCTTCTTAAAGATTAATATATCTATTAGTAAGTTTATAAATGATTTTATATAAGTTTTAGCTAATTAAATTATCAAGAATTAAAACTTATCTATTAATTGATATTTATGGTGATTTATCATCACATTTTAGCAAATGGATGCCAACCATTGGTCTTTTCTACAAATGGCATTAATTGGAGATCATTGAGGATGTAGGTTGACCTCTAAATAATAAGTGGTATTAAAAATAATAGTTGGTAGTTAGAAATATTTAGAATAAGATAAAGTGACATGCAAGTTATACCACTTGTATGGAATTGCTAATAGAAAAGCTCCAAATTAATTATTACTTGCAAGTTATTGGCAATGGTAATTGATAGTAAATGATTTGAAGGCTTGGATATATAAGATCCTTTTAAAGTATTCTTCTTCATCAATCTATCTATCTATCTATCTTCTACCTTTGGTTTGAGTCCTTAATAAAGATAGCCCATTGAGGCACCAAAAAATTATATTATTTTATTTGTTATAAACTTGTATTCTTAGCTATTATTTTATATTCCTGCTGGTCTTCTTGGAGCTCAGTTTTAGTATAGTTATTTTCTTGTTTATACATGTTTATTATATAGGGGAGAAAAAATTAATAAGTTTAGGTGAAAGAATCATCAAATTTGGAATAAAAATGAAAAAATTATGAAGGTTTGAAATTAAGAGATTTTTTATTGCTGTTGCTACTACTCTGCCTTAGAGGTTTGTTACTATTGCTGCTCTACCTTGTGTTGTTTTTTCATCCAATTTCATTATTTTCACCTCATTGGATTATTTTTATCCACCAATATTATTTTCATCTAGCTGCATTATTTTTGTCTAGTTGTACTATTTTCATCCAATAATATTGTTTCCTTCCAATTGTGCCTATTTTCATGCAATAATACTATTTCTATCCAACTATAATATTCTCATTTAATTGTACCTATTTTCATCCAATTATATTATTTTCATCCAATAATATTATTTCTATCCAACTACAATATTTTTATTTAATTGTATTATTTTTATCTAATAGTATTGTTTCCATCCAATTGTGTTTGTTTTCATGCAATTGTGCTGTTTTCATCTAGCTATACTTTTTAAAATCTAATTATATTATTTTCATCTAGCTATGCTGTTTCCATCTAATAATATTATTTTCATCTAATTGCACTATTTTCATCTAACTGCTTTATTTTCTTTAGTTTTTTTCATTTGACTACTTTTATCTTATTATTTCTATTTAATTCTTTATTTTTCTTATTTTATTTTTTTATTACTTATTTTAAATTAAATCAAATGGTAACTAATACTTGAAAGGTATTATTTAGAAAGTTAAAACTACAATCACTTGATTAACTAATTAACCATTAAAATAATCATATAATTAGTCTTTACTATCTTTCAAATTTATTGTGTAATTATATTTCTTCTTAAAGTGGATAGGGAGGAATTCTAGATTATATTTTGGTGTATTTGCCAAGGGTGGTGGTACTTCTAATTGTGTGTGTAAATATAAAATTAGTATATTATAATTCATATTTTGCTTGGTCTTTTTAAGTAAAAAATTCAAAGTTAGTCTTCATCATTGGTAAGTTTTTTACATCTCTTTTTTATTGGTGTATACAAAGCATTTCAAATTCTCACTTTATAAGATAGTCAAAAGTTTTATTATTGAATTGAATATTAATTTGTTCTTGGATTTTCATCAATTTATTTTTATATATTATGTCTTTTAACTTAAAACATTTTGAGATTATTTATCTTAATGTTAGCTTTTTAAAAATATATTACACATTTAATTTAGACTTAATTTGAATTTATTGTGAATTTTAGACTAGAAAGGGATTCATTGCCTTTATAGTTTCATATACTCCATGTTTGGAAAGGCATTTTTTAGTGTATAGTGATTATTTAATAGTAATTTTTTTTGGATATACGCACTTCAAAGTTAAGATTGTAGTGGTACAAAATTCAATGCTATTAAATCTAAATTGAATTTGTGATAATTTTTGGAGTGGAGAGAGGTTGCTGCTTTAAATAAAATACAATTGAGGTTAGTGATTTCTATTTCTTTAATCATTTGTATTACTGATTTTATGTTGTATTTTTAAATTTTATATTTTAAATTTTATCTTATATTAAAGACATATACTTTGCAGATTCACAAAACCTTCTAGAATATTCTAAAAACTTCCTAATTTGATAAAAATTGATTGAGAAGTTTTATGGTTAGCGGAAGGAGCTCAAGAAACTTTCCAGTTAGTAGAAGGAGCTCAAGTAACTTCCTACTTAGTAGAAAGAGCTCAAGTACCTTCTCAATTAGTAGAAGTTGCTTGAAAATCTTCTTAGTTTGATGGAAGCCACTCAGAAAGCATTTTAGACAGGAGTATATATAGAAGTCAAGATTGAAGAATTCTTCAGTCTTGACAACGCATCTCTTAGAGTTTTAACTCACCTTTCTTGGTGTTGTTCGTGTACTCATCTTTTTAATTCTAATTCTTGTCGGTTTTTTCTGGAAACCTTGTCTTGGTTTCAAGTCTCTTGTTCTATACTCTTGTCTCTTTGACAGTTTGTTGAAACTAACCTCATGTTTAATATTAGAGTTGGATCTTTTTTTATTAGAGAATAAAATACTCCTCTACTTGAAGGCATACCAACACTTTAGAGGTTATGGATTATCCTCCTATAAACTAATATTTTCTTCATTATAATATTGGAGCTTTGTCCCTCTTGTAAGAGAATGGATCACCTCTCTTTGTGAAGGTCTTAAAGCATTTTAGAGATTGTAGATTATCCTCATCTAAACCAATATTGCTTTCTTACAGATTCATTTTTTCTTTCTCTTAGAATGTTTGGAGGTCAAGACATTAATATGACTGAATCTTTTGAGTCCAAGTTAGACTCTATTATAAATATTCTTATTACTTTATCTTCTAAGATTGTAGAGATTGAAGGGATTGTTGCAAAACTTTGTAATGACGCAATACCTAGAATATCACAATCTAAACTGCATCTACCTCCAATTTCTATGCTTGAAGATACAATACTATTTATACTACATCAAGAAAATCCTCTTATTCGACAATGTATAGAGCCTTGAGTTAATCTTCCGGAGAAATATAATGGTATGTATTCAAAGTTTTGAGGATTTATCAATCAAATTTGATTGATAATAGTTCTACAACTTGATACTTATCCTACAAAAGAATCATGGGTTGGATTGATTGGCACCTTGATTATGGAACAAGCACTATCATGGTTTGCTCCCTTATTTGAACAAAGATCACCAATTTTGAGCAACTTTGAGGTTTTTATGGAAGTATTTATAGAAGCATTTGGAAAACATGACAAGGCTTAGTGGGCAACAGCTAAGATCCAAGTATTATGTTGTCATGGTAGAGAGAATTTGCCTCAAGAAAGCGTTGGGCTTCTGACTGCCACTAATTATTCAACCAAGATCCAAATATAATAAAACATCCAATTTTATATAAAAGACTTTTTCATAGGACTATTAAATCCAATATAAAAGTCTTATTTTATAAAACAATCAAAGTACAACAAAATGCTCTAAAATCCTCATTCACCCATAGGAAGGGAATTTTTTCTAAACTTCAATAATCTATAACTTTTAATCCAACCTTCAAAATCCACTCAAAATTTATATGAAGTACTGATGTATTTTTTACAACTACCACCACAAATTTCAACTATAGATTCATTACCAATCTTTAGATATTGCCAAAATCCTAGCAATAGCTTCAAACCCTTGTTTATAAATATCCGTGTACTAAATTCTTTATATCTCACAAACTAAAAGTCTAAATGCTATAAAACTTTAATGTATAGCTTTTTAACATAAAAATACATCTTTTAAAAAAGATTGAGACAAAAATTCGTCCAAAAATTCAAGATATGGCAAATCCCATTACTATCAACAAAATAGCCTACTTACTACCTTAAAATTCAATTTATTGTTCTTAACTCCCAATATCTTTTTTTTAGAATTCTAAATATAGTAATTCTTCTATATTAGATATAGAGCTTAAAATAACCTATCTAGTCGCATCTCTTGGTCTCCAAAAGCTCTCATATAAATCCTCCAATCTTCAAAAGTGTGATAGTAGGTACAATTTATACAACTTAATTTCAAGTGCCTACTCTTCCTTCATAAAAACTCCAAATTCCTTGAATTTTACACCAAAATTATAGTACAAAAAATAAGCTTTGTAACCTAGTCTTTGATCCCCAAAACGGCCTCCTTGAAGTCATCGAAATCCTTGTTCTCCTTGTAGGCAGCCTCCTCAAAGCCTATTGGACATGACCATTGACCAATAGGGATGAAGAACTTCACCCCTTGTCTTCATTCATTTATTCTTTGTCTTCATCTTTCCAAATAAGCTTCTTAGTAGTTTAATTGTTCATCTTTATGCCCCAACCTTCTCTCAAGGCTTCATACTAAATATTTAGGTTCTATATAATTTAAACTTTATAACCAAACTAAATAAAATCTAAAATAAATTTTCTTACACCAACCCCCTTTAATTTATTTTACTAACCATTCTAACATATATCTAAATCTATAAACATATTATGCATTTTGAGTGGATTTTACATATTATAAAAAATTACAGTATGACAATGTTAAGAGATGTACTCTACATCAGTCTATGCATTCAATTTTAGGCAATTAGTGTATAATATTAATTAGGATGAAGAAGCCCCAATGAGCCAATTTTATTAGCGATTAAAAGATGATGTAAAGAATTTGTTATTGTCGCTTCCAGACCCACTATTGCTCAATGAAGTGATTAGCCAAGCCATTAAATATCATAACCAATTATTTCAATGTTGACAAGATCAATGTTCATAGGCTCTAACAAGACAATACGCAATTCGACATACTCTTGCTATATCAACAAGCATTTTGAATTCACACTCAAAAGTAGAAGATATGCAACTTGATGGAGTATGCTTTAATCCCCTTAGTCTATAAAAAAAGAAGCGTTGGATGGAAGAAGATCTATGCCTATATTGTGGCGAGGAAGGCGACAAGGTTGGTAATTGCCTAAAGAAACAAAATTGAAACATTGCCAAAATCAAGAGTGCAATTATTCAAGAAAACGACAATGTTCAATCACAATAGGGACCGTGCGATTGGACAATCCAACATTACAAAATCATTCAAGTTCCTCTCTTTTTGCTCAATCTGCTCATTGTTTTATAATCCTTTTGTATTTTAGCCATCAAAAGCTCCAAACAATTGCTTTGTTAGATTTGGGAGTATGTGCTTGTTTTGTAGATGAGGCATTTACAAAATTCGTCTAGTATAGAAATCCAAACCTATTTATGTAGACGTAATAGATACACAACCATTATCCTTTAGTAGTATCATCCATGAAACCACGTCTATAGAAGTATCATTCAAAGATCATAAAAGCTAAATTATATTTAACGTTATTAGAACTCTTTTGAATCTTGTTATTCTTGGACTATCTTGGTTGAAAAAGCATAATCCATCTATAGATTGGAGGTTGCTAAGAGTAACATTTCGGATAGAGATTCTTATAAAAAAATTTGTAAAAAAGCCACGAATTGATAAACCTTTATTTGTTGGGGCAAGGGCTTTCATAAGATCGGCCAAAGAAGATACACTATTTTTTGTTTATACAACTCCAATTAAAGTAGATATAATTTTATCGGCAAGTATTCTAGAGTAGTATAATAAATTTTAATATGTTTTTCAAAAGAAAAATGTTGATATATTGCAGGAGCATTGATCTTACAATTGTGCTATAGATCTTTAAGAAGGAATGCAACCATCTTTTGGCCCAATCTATAATCTTTTTGAAAATGAGCTTTCAATATTGAAAGATTATATTGATGAAAATCTTACAAAGAACTTCATCAAGCATTCAAAGTCTCCAACAGGTGCACCTTTATTTTTTATAAAGAAGAAGAATGGTTCTGTATGTATGTGCATTGATTATTAAGGATTGAATAAAATAACGGTAAAGAATCGTTACCCACTATTGTTAATTTCAAGACTCTTGGAAGAACTCGGCCAAGCCAAGATCTATATTAAGATAGATCTTTGCAGAGTATACAATCTGGTATGGATCAAAGAAAGAGATGAATAGAAGACTGCATTTCTGATAAGGTATGGACATTTTGAATATAATGTCATGCCTTTTGGACTAACAAATGCACCCGCTATCTTTCAACATTTAATGAATGATATCTTTTGAGAGTATTTTGACAAGTTTGTAGTGATTTATCTTGATAATATCTTAATCTACTCAAAAAATATGGATGAACATAAGGAGCATATTAAGTTGGTATTACAAAAGCTACAAGATACAAGTTTGTATGCGAAATCAAAAAAATGTGTATTTTACCAACTTAAGATGGAATTTTTGGAATACATTGTATTTATTAAGGGTTTGATGATGGATCCCAAGAAGATAGAGGCGGTTATGCAATGGGCCATTTCGGAGATTGTGAGAGATGTACAATGTTTTCTTGGATTTGCTAACTTCTATTGGATCTTCATAAAAAATTACTCTCAAATTGCCGCCCCTTTTATTCGATTGACATGTAAGGACAAGTTAGAATGGGAGCCTCAAGTGGAGAAGGCATTCCAAGATCTCAAGATGGCATTTATTATAGCCTTAATATTGGTGCATTCAAATTTTATAAAGGCATTCTATTTAGAGATTAATACTTTAGATTTTGCACTAGGGATATATTTTCACAAATGGATATAGACGACAAACTCTATCTTATTGCATTTTATTCTCAAAAGTTTTTTGCTATTGAAATTAATTATGAAATCCATAATAAGAAGCTTCTTGCTATTATAGATTCTTTTTAAGAATGGCATTATTTTTTTAAAGGAGCAATGCATCTTGTGACTATATATACAGATCACAAGAATTTAGAATATTTTATGTCAGCTCGGATTCTTAATTGCTACCAAGCTCAATAGAATATATCGCTATCTTGATTTAATTTTATCATCATTTATTGGCCTGGAAAACAACAAGGATTGTTTGATGTTCTATCAAGGAGATCATATCTTGTATTAAGGATAGGGGAGGCAACATTTGATCAATAATATACAATTTTGTTAAAACCACAACAATTTTGCCTTTGCGCCACTACTACATCGATGCCTATCAATCCTAGTTTTTTCAATGAGGTATGTGTTGCAACCACTAATGATGCTTTGGCCCTTAATGTTAAACATTGCTTGAATAAAATGCTAAAAAGTTCAAATTTGAGGAAGACCTTCTACACTTTGAAGAATATTTGTATACCTTAGAAGAACCAATATAATTGCGCGTTCTTTAATCTTGCCATGACTTTCCTACTACGAGTCACTTTGGATTTAACAAGACCTTAGAACTTATTTCTTGAGATTTTTGGTGGCCTCAAATGTGGAAGGCAGTAAAAGACTTTATACTCTCTTGCGACATTTATTCAAGATCCAAAAATCCTCGACATCGTCTTTATGGACTTTTATAATTCTTGTCTATTTTAAGATGGTCATGGTCTTCTATCTCAATGGATTTCATTACAGATCTATTGCCATCTAATTCATTGGACAATATCTTTATAGTAGTTGATCGACTCACAAAAATGGCTCATTTCATCCCTTGCAAAAAATTTGCATCTAGTGAAGAAATGGCAAGGCCCTTTTTTAACAATATATATCAATATCATGGCCTACCAGATGATATTATATCTGATCAAGGATTCCAGTTCATATCTAAGTTTTGGAAGTGTCTTTTTGAAATATTAAAAATGGATATTAAACTTTCTTCAACTTTCTATCCTCAAACTAACAGTCAAACAAAACGAGTTAATCAAGTGTTGGAGCAATATTTATGATGCAGTATTAACTATCAACAAGATGATTGGATCTCATATCTACCATTAGTAGAGTTTGTATATAATAATATTATTTATGTTTTAATTCAACAAATACCGTTTTACTCCAACTATAGATATCATTCAAAGCTTAATCTGTAGAATAGGTCAAAGAATAACAATCTAGCAGCTGAAGGATTTGCAAAGTAACTATCACAACACCAAACAACCTTGAAGCTTCAATTACAAGTAGCTCAAGATGCTTACAAGGCATTTGTAAATAAATTTAGAAATCAACTACTTGCTTTTCATATTAGAGATAAGGTATGGCTTCTTTGATAGAATATCAAGACTAAGCGGCCATGCGATAAGTTGGACTATCAAAGGTTGGGACCATTTGCTATCCAAAAGAAAATCAATCCAATGGCATATCACTTAGAATTACCATCTGCTATGAAGGTACATCTAGTTTTTCATGTCTCTCTTTTAAAACCTTATAGGAAGTTGCATATTTTGGGATGGGTACAAAAATTGCCACCTACTATCAAAATTGAAGACCATAAAGAATACAAGGTTTAAAAGGTATTTGATTCACGGCAAAGGTGGAACAAATTGGAATATCTTATTCATTGGTGGGGCTATGATATTAATGAGCGCACGTGGGAACCGACTACAAATCTTGCCAATGCCCCTCAAAAGATACAAGAATTTCATTGATTCTATCTTACAAATCCAAACGTATTTGATGATAACTTCTTAGTAAAGATTGGATTTAATGAATACTCATAAAGAGAGAGAGAATTAAACTAAAGCCTGCATTTGTATGTAGTCTTCTATTCCAAGATAGAATAGAGTGATAGAAGCAAGTTAGTCACCACGTCAAATCTTCAAGCATTGAGAGAATAAAATTCAGAAGATTTGTTTGCCAAGCAAGCTTCAAACAAACCACTGCAGTTTTTACAACCTTCAATTGAGCAAAGTAAGGACAATACATTTCAACGTGAAGTATGACCTTGATTAGAGCCATTAGGAATAAGATCCAATCATACAAGTGTTGATTCTAATGCTCGAGCTTTAGTAATATTTCTTGAATTTAGAAAGATGAATCTTTTTAGTCTTAAGATCTTATTTGGAGGATGTTTTAAAGACCACAATGAAGATCAGATCGTTAGATGGGATGTTTTAACAATAGAGGTATTAGCTCAAGGCCATAGGCAATTTCTTTAAGGACCAATAGAACCTATTGCTTAAGAATAAAAACCAAAATACATAACTTTACTAATGCAGTATATTCTTGATTTCTTACGTATATAATAAGTTCAACCTCCTCTTGGGACTCGTTGTTAGAGAAGGGGGTGATATTAGGGATATACATTCTGGAAGTTCATAGAATCTTTTAGAATATTCTAAAAACTTCTTGAATTAGTGAAAGTTGGTTGAAAAGCTTCATAATTGGTGAAAGTCAATTTAGAAGTTTCCTAGTTAGTAGATAGAGCTCAAGAAGCTTCCCAATTGGTAGAAGCTGCTCAAAAAGCTTCTTGATTTGATAGAAGTCACTCAAAAAGCATCTTAGATAGGAGTATATATAGGGATTAAGGCTGAAGAATTCTTCATTCTTGACAACGCATCTTTTGGAGTTCTAACTCACTTTTCTTGGTGTTGTTCATGTACTCATCTAATTACTTTAAGTTTTTGTTGGTTTCTTTTGGAAATCTTTTCCTAATTCAAGTCTCTTATTCTGTATTCTTGTATCTTTGACATTCCTAGCATCTTACAAAAAGACCAACATGCCAGTCTTAAGAGTTTTGTGTTTATGCCATTTGTCAAAGAAAATTTTTCTTCTTCTTTGTATAATCTCAATATGTTGAATACTTTGTTTTGTAGCCTCATCTAGATCTTCTAGACGTTTCAATCTATCCTTCAAAGATTATTTAGTTGAATAATCTTTCTGTCAAAGCAATTTGAAGATAAGAAATTTCAAAATCAATTGATAAAATGGCTTTTATATCATAAACCAAGGAAAATGGGATAGCTTGAGTGGTCATCTTAAACATGGTCCTACAAGTCCACAAGGTTGTAAAAAACTTTGCATTCTAATCCTATTTAAAAATTATTATGATTTTTTTAAGGATATTAATTAAAATTTGATTTATCTTTCTCATATGTCCATTGATTTGAAAGTGATAAGGATAGTCTTCCTATAATTAATTTTAAATTGTGAGATCAAGTCTTTGATCACTTCATTCAAAAAATGCTTCGTCTTATTACTAATTAGGATTTTTGGATATCCAAACCTAGTAATAATCTGCTCATTTGGAAATTATTTTTAGTTGTAAGACCATTGGAAGTCTGTTTAAATTATATAGTTGGAATAAGATTATCTTCTTCTATTAAGTTGTCTAACTCATGAACTTCAATGCCATCAAAGTTCACTCTAAGGACATCTTTACAATTAATATCATTTATTAAGGTTGCTAAATCTACTTCTTCTTCATGGTTTTGCCAAGTGGCAAAACCATGTATGAAGTTAATACTTATAGCCTCATCTACACTTAAAGTAGGATGATTTTTCAACCACTAAGTGAATTTTCCATTATCTTTCTAATCATATAGTCTAAAGCCCACACATCCTACTGGAATTGATTGGACCATTCTTGAGTAAACTCCCTTGTTTGTTACCAAATCAAAAAATCTAACCTTCTTTTTGAATTCTTTTTGTGGTTGTGAACTTAAAATCTCATCTTTTGAAGAGCAAAATGAGATTTTGGCTAAAAACAATCCTTAAGATTAAATAAGGATTTTAGTCAAGATTTTGGTAGTCCATAGATGATATGGGACTTTTTACCTCCTCAATCAATTTCTGCATTAGCTGTCGTTAACTAAGATCTATAAAGAAGTAATAGATATGAATTTTTATTAAGATGCATGTGAATCACATGAAAAGTGAGGAAGTACTTTTCACTTCTTGTTGTCATCCTACAACCGCTAATTTATCTCAGAGGTATGTCTTGGCATTGATTAGCTATATTAATTATAAAAAGAGAGGATCTAGTAATACCAAGTCTTTATTTTTTCATAGTTTTTACTAACATAATGTTCAAACTACTATCCCCATCTATGATAGTATAGGATATGATTTAATCTATTATAGACACTTTCAACTCAATTGCCTTCACTTCTTGTGCCACTTAAATTATTCTAATATAAGTTGGGATTTTTATTTTAAATCATTGTCATTTTTTAATGAGAAGGCTTATTTCAAAGCTCCTTCTTATTAATGGAAAAGCCTCCAATAACTAAGCAATTATAATATCTGTCTTAATTTTTTTCAAATCTTTCCATAAATCATATGACTTGATTTGATTCTTACTTCTAAGTTGAGTTGAAGGATTAAATTCAAAGTTAGAAACTTTAGATCCTTCTTATTCTTTTTTAGAAGAAAATTCCTTTGTTTTGATATTTTTTTTCAAGGTCCTTGGCAATCTACTTGATTTGGGACCAAAGATTTGAGATAATTTCTTAGAATCTCTAATATTAGCCATTGCTTCTCTTGTGGCTTCATTTAAATATGAAAAGTATAGAAAATCTTTTGAAGTATTTTCACTATCATTTGAAATAGGAAGAAGATAATTGGGGTACCTAGACCTTGTTATAATTACCAAGGTTGGCATCATAGGTGGTGTCTACATCTTAGATTAGAACAATTCATGTATAATTAAGTTTGATTTAAGAAATATAGGCTAAATCATTATAGAGGAGGTAGAAAATTGTTCTCCAATTATTCTACGATTGTTTTGGTTTACCAACATTATATCTTGAGAGCCTTGACTACCATGTTATTGGCCATATTGAAAGTGACCACCATGTTTTTGGCCATATTGAGAGTAACCACCATTTAGGGAGATAAATCCTTGCTTAATATTCAAATCTGAGGGAGGATGTTGGTTTTGACGGTTATTATTGTAATTATAGAATAGATTTGGAGATTTTAAAGTATTGTTAGAACTTTAATTTTTTACTCCCTTGAAATGATCTTAAGTTTATTGATGATAATTCTCTTGTGAAAAATTCAAAAAAACTACCTTATTAGTTTGCTTACATACATTTGTAAGATAGTTTTTTTTATAATTTCCACAAATAATTCTATTTTCTATCCAACAACTACCAAATAGATGTCTTCTGTCACAAAGATAATGTACTTCATGCCTTTGTCTTGGTTGATTTTTAAAACCTTGATTAAGATAATGATAGCTTTGTAAGTAAAAATTAGATCCTATATTAATTTGGATTCTATGAGAGAGAATATAAGATTATTTCTGTTCAAGATTTTATTGGTAACTTTGTGGAGTGGAGCAAAATTGACTAATGTGCTCCAATTGCCTACACTTAGTGCATTACAATCTTGAATTGTACCTATTTGATTCTATAGGTGGTAGAGCTTGGTTGAAACTTTGACTTTTAATTAATAAAGCCATTTATTCTTGCATTACTTGTATTTATTATAGAAGCTCATTTTAAAATCCTTTTTAATTTTGAAGGACCTCATCTTTGAATTTTTTCTTTGACTTATTTTTATCCTCTAGATATGTCAATTTTGGAAGGTTAGATGATAGTCTAACCTCTAAAGGTGCAAAATAATGGTTCATAGGTTGGAATTGATTTTTCATAGTCTTATAAGGATATTTTTGAGACTTATCCACATTTTAGCCATAGATTAATATAAAACTTGAGATTCTATGGTCTTCCTTCCTCTACATCATTTTTTACTATTTATCAATATCATCAATCATTCATGCTATCTTTTTTACATTTTCTAAATTTTTTGGCCTTTCTTTGAAGATTTTTCTAATTATAACCTCCTTATTGAATCCTTAGATAAAAAAGTGGATCAAAATACTGTTCATAAGAAGGATTCTTACAAATTGGATTACTATTAGTTCAAATTACCAAATATATTTGACAATCTCCTCCCCTTTTTCTTGTTTCAAAGAAAAAAGAGCCGTAAAGATGTTATTTTGTCTCACTTTTGGTCTAAACTTCTCTAATAATACTCTCATGAGCATATTCTAATTTTTAAAGATTTAAAAGGGATGGTTTCTATACCATTTATAAGCTGCATTCTTTAACATGCTTAAAAATCACATGAGATAATATCTAGGATTAGTTATTAAACATATTGTGAGAAGTTCTATGAATCTCTCTATGTGTGCTCTTGGATTGTCATCCCTAGTTTCTTTAAACATAAAAATTTTGTATAGAATGGATATTGTTTGTAATCTTTTTGGAATTGTGATAGGCAAATCTCTTGGCTAGACCAAGGGATTCATGGATATAGAATTTGGAGAGGCTTTCCTTTCACAATCTATTGAGGGGGGACTAATGTGAGGATAAATTTCACTCTTCAATCTAAGTTACAAGATGGCCTGATTTAAGAATTGCTTATAATTAGTAGTATAACATAAAAATAAATAAATAATAAGAACAACAAAAAGAACAACCACAAAATAAGGGAAGTAAATGGTATCAAACAAACATACAATTTAAAACTACATCATAGTCTGTTCATTATATTTTTATTTAATAAAAAATAAAAAATAAAAAAATAAATTATATTTTTGAATATATAATTTTTTTATCTTTCTAATTATATAAAAAGTATATAAGTACAAATTACTATGAATAAGTTATGATAGTTGAAAGATAAAAGATAAATAATAGAAAAATTAAGTGGAAATTTTTTACCTTAAGAATAACTTATTTAAGAGATCATGACTTTGAACTTCATCAAGGCTCATAAATAGTATATAAGGGCATCCTAGAGGGGCCACAAGGCCTTAGTCTTATCCTCCTACCTACATCCAAAGTGCCACAACCCATATGGGACTTGTACACCTTCCTTCTTATAAGGACTACACTAACTTTTGGTCCTCCTATTTTCTACTAGTAGATCTCATTTTTTTATATTTTTGACTTTACCATGGTGTTTAAAAACATCCAATTAAGCTAGGAACCTAGCATGGCCTTCAAATCTTGCTTCATTTCTACATAATAGCTCCCAAGATTGTAAAACTCACTTTTATCAAAGTCTTCAAAATTATTCTAAAAATTCCTTAAATTTTTTTAATAAATTCTAAATAAATTCTATATTTTTTTAAAATATTTTTAAAATGATAAAATCAATTTAAAACTATTTTATTCTACCATGGTGATTTTTTATAATAACAAAATCAATTAAAATCAACTAAAAATCCTATTTTCTATATAAATAATTAAAAAGATATGAGGTTTATTTTTCATGCTTCTTCTACCTATTAATTAGCATTTATATATTTTTAATAGGTAATACACAGGAATAGAAGGCCAATATAGACATTGGTTTCAATAACTAAATATTAATTTTTATAATAAAAAAAAAATACTAAATCAATTAAGATAATTACCTCCAAGTCTTACTAAATTCTATTTCTTTTTTACCAATACTATTCTCCTTTATTTAGTATCTTCTAAATACATCTTTATTTTAAGATTATAGTTTTGGTACTCTAAATGTATATTTTTAATTCTAAAATAATTAATGAGTCAATCTTCTAAGCCCTATATATCCATTGGATGTCAAGGTTGGTCATTTCTTGTACTAACACTACTTTATTGGAATAGCTTATTTTTCCAACTTGATTCAAATTCAGGATGCTTCAGTAACAACCTCTCTTATGACCAATATTTCAACTTTCCTTGGATTTTTATCAAATATAAAATCATAAGTTCTAATATATATATATATATATATTTTGTGTAATATAAATTATAATCTATATTTTTTATATCTATTCTTAGAAGTTCTAATAGAAAAATCTTCTTCATTTAATATTTACAATCAAACTGAATTATGTGGAAAGATTTTTTTAACTACATAAAGACTCAACTATAAGACATCAAATTTTCTTAGAAAATCTAATCTCCTAACATCTTATAAAAAGACCAATATGCTAGCCCTAAGAATATGATCTTGTATTATTTGTTAAAGGCAAATTTTCTTCTTTTTTGAATAGCCTCTATATATTGAGCATTCCATCTTTTGGCCTCATTTAGACCTTCTAGATATTCCAATCTATCGATGAAAGACTATTTAGTTGACAATCTTTCTATCAAGGCAATTCGAAGATAGGAAATTTCAAATTCAATTGATAAAATGGTTTCTATGCCATAAATCAAAGAAAATAGAGTGGCTTGAGTAGTCACCTTAAACATAGTCTTATAAGCCTATAAAGCTGTAGGAAGCTTGATATTCCAATCTCATTTAGAAGTCGTTGTCGTTTTTTTAAGGATATTAATTAAAATTTGATTCATCCTCTCCGTATATCCATTGGTTTGAGGGTGATAAGGAGGTAGTCTTTCTATGATCAATTTTAAACCATGAAGTCAAGTCTTCTATTACTTCATTTAAAAAATACTTCTTTCTATCACTAATTAGGATTTTTGGATATCCAAATCTAGTGATAATCTGCTCATAAAAGAACTTGGCTGCTTGCTTAACATTATTGGTATTCACTGCCTTTTTCTTAGCCCACTTGATAAGGTACTCAGTTGCTATAACTATGTGCTTCATTCTAGTAATAGAATTAGGATAAATTTTTCTAATAAAATCTATTCTCTATTTTTTAAATGGGACTAAAAGTAAGGACATTAAAAATAAATGAGAGGTAAACTCATTCAGAGGTCATTTCTAATATATCTTTGACATGCATCATATATTTTAGTATACTTGTAGATATCTTGGAATAAAATAGGCCAATAATAGCTAATTCTAAGGATCTTTTGTTTGGTCAATATTCTCAACAAATAACCCCCACATGCACTATCATAGCAAGCCAATAAAATCATAGGAATTTTTTTTCCATCACACATCTTTTTGACATTCCATCTATTCTACATCAATATAATTTGTCCCCAATTATAGTAAAATATTTATTATTAATTTAAATCTTCCAATGTTCTATTTTAGATAAATAAGAAAGCAAGGTTTGAGTGGTTAAAAATTTGGTAATCAATTCATACCAAGTGGGGGTAGTTGAAACAAAAAATAAACTTTCATCTATTAAGGTATCATCAATTGGATCTTTATCCATGTGTTTTGACAACTTGGATAAGTGATTGTCTTGCATATACATCTTTCTTGGCTTATATTTTATTATATAATTAAATTCTTTTAATAAAAGTATCCACCTTATCAATCTATCACTCAATTTTGCCTTATTGATAAGGAATTTGATTGCCATATGGTCTACAAAAAATACTATTGGACTAAATAAAAAATAATATTTAAATTTTTTGACAAAAAAAATCATGGCAAGACATTCTCCTTCTGTGGTAGTATAATTCTTCTCCACATGACTTAATTATCTACTTGCAAAGGCTATGGGATAGTCCTTGCCTCCTTCTCCAGTTGCTTGATATAAGGTACTTCCTACTGCCACAGATGAAGCATCACAAAGCACATGAAAAGGTAATAACCAATTTAATGATCTTAAAATAGGATATGTGCTAAGCTTTGCTTTAAGAATGTCAAAAGTCTCTTAGTATTTTTCACTCCACTCAAATTTCACATTTTTCTACTAAAGTCTAGTAATAGGCATGGAGATGGTAGCATAGTCATGTATCACTTCTCGATACTATCCAATATGCTCCAAAGTTCTTTGTACCTCTTTTATTATTGAAAGAGGTTTTAATTCTACAATTATCTTGACCTTCCCTGAATCTTGTTTCCTACCATTTTTTGAGACTACATATCAAAGTAGGACTTCTTTTTTAACTACTAAGAATATTTTATTAGGCTTTAAAAAAATCTTAAATCTTCTACATCTTTAAAGACAAGACTTTACACAATCATGATGTGTTGTCTTAAAAGACTAGATACTTAAATCTTCTACATCTTTAAAGACAAGACTTTACACAATCATGATGTGTTGTCTTAAAAGACTAGGTACTAAAATCATCAATAAACATTGTAATTGATTTGTATAATAAGTTTGAGAAGACAAATGATATTGCCCTTTGAAATGCCAAAGGAGCATTGCAAAGTCCAAAAGACATAGCCATATAGATAAAGGTGCCCGAAGGTGTAATAAAGGTTATTTTGTGGTGATCCTCTAGAGCTATAGAAATTTGATTATAACCTGAATATCTATCTATAAATGTATATAATTCATGGCTAGCCACCTCTTCCAACATGGTGTTTATAAATGGGAGGAGAAAGTGATTATTTTGGGTGTACTTGTTAAGCTTCCTATAATCTATGCGCACTTGAAATTTTCTATTTTTCTTCTTAATTAATACTATTGATGAGATCCAATCTGTAATCTCCATAGGTTGAATAAATCCAATTTGGAAGAATTTTTCTAATTTGACTTTGACAAGTAGTTGTAAGTTGGGATTTATTCTTCTTTCTTTTTGTCTCACAAGAATTGAATTAGGAAGAAGTAGAATATGATGTTAGGCTACTTCAAGAGATATGCCCTTGAGGTCTTCATAAGACCAAGCAAATACATTCCTATATTCTATAATTAATGACTTATAATTTAAAAACTCATCTTCTATCAATTCAACTCCAACTTTGATTAGTTTTGGATCTTCATTATCTAAAGATATATCCATCAACTTGTAATTAAGGTTATATATATGAAATTGCTCTGTAGATCCTTTATACCAATCATTTGATATTTGTAGGTAGTTGCTCATGTCATTTCTAATTGTAAGTCCATTAGAAGTTTATTTAAATTATAAAGATGGAATAAGGTTGCCTTCTTCTATTAATTTATCTAACTCATGAACTTGAGTACCATCAAAGTTTACTCCAAAGGCATCTTCATACTTAATGTTATCTACCACGGTTACTAAATCTACTTCTTCTTTATGATTTTTCCAAGTGGCAAAATTATTTGTAAAGTTAACACTTATAACCTCATCCATACTTGAAATAGGATGATTTTCCAACCACTAAGTGAATTCTCCATCATCTTTTCAATTATATAGTCCAAGGCCCATACATCCTAATGGAGTTGATTGGACCATACTTAAATGAATTTCCTCGCTTGCTTTCAAATCAGCAAATCTAACCTTCTTTTTGAACTCCTTTTATGGTTGGAGACTGAAAATCTCATCTTTTAAAGAATAAGATGAGGTTTTAGTTAAAAAAAATCTTTGAGATTGAATAAAGATTTTAATTAGATTTTTTGGTGGCTCATAGATGATATAGGGTTGTTTACCTCACTAATCAATTTTTGCATTAGATTCCTTAACCAAGATCTATCTAAAAGTAATGGATTTGAATTTTTATTAAGATACATGTGAATCATATGAAAAGTGAGAAAATATTCTTCACCTTTTGTTGTCATTCTACAACCACTAATTTATTCCAAAGGTATATCTTGGCTTTGATTAGCTATATTAATCAGAAATAGAGAGAGATCAATGATATTAAGTCCTAATTTTTCCATAGTTCTCACTAGCATAATATTCAAACCACTACCTCCATCCATGATAGTATAGGATATGATTTTATCTACTATAGACACCTCTAATTCAATTGCCTTCACCTCTTATGCCACTTAAATTGTTCTATTATAAATTGGACTTTTTGCTTTAGATCATTGTTATCTTTTAATAGAAAGTCTTGTTTTAAAGCTCCTTCTTATTATAAGAGAAGCCTCCAATAATTCAGCAATTATGATATCTATCTTAATTTTCTTTAAATCCTCCCATAAATCATATGACTTGATTTGATCCTCATCTTTAAGTCAAATTGAAGGATTAAATTTAAGGTCAAGAACTTTAGATCCTTTCTATTCTTTCTTAAAAGGAAATTCCTTTGTCTCAATATTTTTCTTTAAAGTCCCTAGCAATTTATTTAAATTGGATTCAACGACTTGAGATAATTCCTTAGAATTTCTAATATTAGCCATTGCTTCTCTTATGACTTTATTTAATTCTAAAAAGTAAAAAAAAAATCTTCTAAACTATTTTTACTATGAATTGAAATTGGAGAGGGAGGACTAGAATACCTAGACCTTGTCATAATTACCAAGGCTGGTATTATAGATGGTGTTTGCACCTTGGATTGGAGCAATTCATGCATAATCAAGTTTGATTCAAGAAGTATAGGTTGCATTATTACAAAGGAAGTAGAAGCTTATTTCCCAATTATTCTATCATTGATTTGGTTTATAAATCTTACATCTTGAGAATCTTAATCATCATATTATTGGCTATATTGAGAGTGACCACTATTTAGAAGAATGAATTTCTATTTAGTATTTAAATCTGAGGGAGGATGTTAGCTTTGATGGTTATTGCTATGGTCATAAAATAGATTTGGAAGTTTTAAGGTATTATCGAAACTTTGATTTCTTGCCTCCTTCAAATGATGTTGAGTTTGTTGATGATAATTTGCTTATGAAAAATTTAAGAAAATTACCATATTAATTTATTTATATAAGCTTGTAGGATGGTTTCTCCTACAATTTTCACAAATAATTCTATTTTCTAACCAACAACTACCAAGTGGATGTTTTTTGCTATAAAAGTGGGAGATTGTAAGGCATAGAAGTTGCTTGTAATCCCTCTAGAATTACAATGCACAAATCCCTTAGCTAGACCAAGGAATTTATGGATATAGGATTGAGATAGGCTTTCCTATCACAATCCATTAAAAAAAAACTAGGTCTTGACTCTTTTTCTTCTTAATTTACTTTTATAACAAGATTAAAGGATTTTGAGTCCAATCTTTCTTCTTCTACTATTTGATTAGGATTTAATTTCAACAAATTAAATACAAATATATCTTGTGATGTTGTAGGTATGTCTTGGTTGTCCAACCGCTGGACCTCAATTCCTCTACATGTTGGAATAGAATTTTTAAGAAATTTTTTTTGAATTTTTTATAAATGGAATTAGTTTAGATTATCTAAATATAATAGAACAATGCATCTAATACAACTATGGATATAACATTCACCTAGACTCATAATTTTAATATACCAATTTTTAAAAAATTAACTTAAAAAGTTTTTTGCCTTCCACCTACAATCCACTTAAAATACCTTTCAACAAGGAAGAGAAACAAAACAAAAGCAAGTAAAGAGGGAATGATTGCTTGAGTATCACCTCAAGAAATATTTTTTCCAACTTTACTTACTGTATGGTATGATCCTGCATGAAAGTGGTCTTAATCAACAATTTTGTAAAAAAAAAAAATTGTACTAGGATGACAAGGAGCTCAAGTTTTTTTTTTTTTTTTTTTTTTTTTTTTTTTTTTTTAAATTTCTTATACAAAAGTTGTTAGGAAATTATCCATTGTAATGATTAACAACAAAGGTTACGTTACAAAAAAGGTTTTTTGGAATCAATTTATACCACTTTGAAGAAGAACTCACTTTGTTACATCTTGAACCAACTTGATACTTGTTAACAAAGGCCAATAAGTATATAATGCCTCCTTAATTGATCTAAGCTAAAAATTCCAATAAGAATTATGATTAAAACTAATGGGTTAAAGGTTCTATCTACCTCCTATACTTGTATCTATAAGAGAGATTGGAGACTTACTTCTCTCATGTCTTCTTTTCAGATCTACCCTCCAACTCTTAGCTCCTGCTCCTTGCTTTTATATGTATCCATTAAACTTAAAAGAATTAAAATAAATTGACAAGAGCAAAGGGATTTACTTAAAATTTAGCTTTTTAGAGCCACTTCTTATATTGTGTCCTTCACTTCTCAATCTACAACTTGTATTAGTTTAATGAAATGAAAACACAACCAAATTACTTAATTGAAGGCTTATCTTAGAAGTATGGTATCTTGAGTGATTGCTCTTCTCTTCTTTTTCTTCTTTTTATATTGTGAATGGAGTAACTTGTCTAATTTATTATTAGAGAAGCTTTTCTATCCTACATTTGTGAAGAGATGGAGTATAGTGGATGGAGAGGGTGATTAAATCCCTCTACTACTAGAGAAAGGCCGCCTACAAGAAGATTTACAAGAATAACGTAAATGATTGTTTATTCAAATAACCATTCTTTTGTTTTGAGTAAAAAAATAGAATACAAGGGGTGGAAAGGATGATCAAATCCTTCAACCACTAGAGATGGGCCCTCAATAAGAAATTTACAAGGATAGAAGTGATGAAATCTTTGAAGATGAGCTCCACCTCTTAGTTATATTTCACCTAAAGTAGCAATTCTTCTCCACTTCAAAATTGCCACTAATTGAGTATTGGTGAAAATTCAATGAAAATTATACCACTCCAAGCTTATTCTTTAAGTATTTCTATTCCAAAAAAACTCAATAGAAAATAGTAAATAGGCACTAAGAAATGCCTTTTCAAACAAAGAGTATACAAGGCAATGACTGCCAAGGCAATGAATCCCCTTCTAATAAAAAACTCACTAAAAATTCAATTTTGGTCCAAATCAAATGTATAAAAATTCTTAAAAAAGCTACCAATAAGATAAATAATCTCACAAAATTTCAAAATCAAATACCAAATACATAAAAACTGATTGATAAAAACCTGAGAACAAATCACTCTTGGAAGCAAACATTCAAGGCAATGAACCCTATTCTAATAAAAAATTTACCAAAAAATTAATTTTGATCCAAATCAAATATGTAATAATTTTTAAAAAAGCTAATAACAAGATACAAAATCTCAAAAATTTTCAAAGTCAAATAACAAACACATAAAAATTGATTGATGAAAACCCGAGAGCAAATCATTCTTAGGAGTAAACTTCCAAAGTAGTGAATCTTCTTCTAATAAAAAATTCACCAATAATCCAATTCTGATCCAAATCTAATGTATGAAAGATCTTTAGAAAGCTAACAACAAGATATACAACTTCACAAAATTTCAAAGTCAACTAACAAACACTTAAAAAGTGATTGATGTAAATTCGAGAAAAAATTATCCTCTATTTAATTAATTAATTTATTTATTAAGACTATAAATAATAAAAGATTTGTTTATAATAATAATGAAGAGAGGTAGAAGACTTACCAATGATGGAAAATAGAGTTGAAATGCTCACTCAAAAAGTCTACAAAAAAGATCAACCACCATTAATTCATTCCACATTCAACCACACAATTAAAAGCACTACCTCCCACTATCATATAATGTATTGTCCTATTTGAGAATGTATTGGGCACCTAGTTGTGAAGGATGAAGATGCAATTTATAAATATAGATTGTGAAATATCAACCAAAAATCACACTGATGTTACTTGGCCGTCAGCTTAAAGATTGAAGCAGATATCCTAGCAGCAATTTTTCCTTTTCCAACTATTAACTTCAGCTAAAAATTGGTGTATAGCTTGTCCTTCAAGTCTTCTAACACTACACCAAATTTCACCTTGATTTGACTAATAGATCTTTAGATATTGTAGAAACCCCAAACAACCTTAAACTACCAATTTCTAATATCTCTTTGTACTAATGATCATGTAAATCTCAATTACACCATTAGATTATTACAAATTTTTACTTAATATTAATACTTTCAATCATCTATACATTGTCAAATTTTCAACCATAGATGTCACTTCAATTGCACACAATAGTGCTGGTCTTAATTTTATTATATATAAATTTAATCTTTAGTATAAACCTTGACTTTAGATAGTGATTGTTAAGTCTTCTCAAATCTTATAGAAATAAGCCTAACTTCTTTGGGAGAAACTTGAAGCTTCCTACTCAATCTTAGTTGCCAATCTTTGAATGCCTTGACCCCGTGCCCTTGGTGGCCATTTTATGGCTAGAGGTCTGATTTTGACCTTATTTCATATACAGTCGATTCCTGGTATTAATCCAACTTACTTTAAAGATTTTTAAGCTTAACCCTAGTATCAATCATACTAAATTTTTACCTCTTCTATCCTATTTTTATTAACTTATGGCTTTTTAAAAGCCGTAAAAGAGTTTCTATAACCTAAAAGAAAAATTTAATAACTAACTTTTATCTATTAGCTCTTAAAACAAGAAAATAATCTAAGAGGCTTTCATAAAACCTTTCTTAAGTATCTTAAATTCCTATTGAACTGAGATATTTGGTTATTAAATTGAAATCACTATTGCTCATGTTTTTCACCACATAAATGTGTTACAACATGATATCTATCTCCTTTGAATCTACGCATCCTTTTGTATAATGCCAACTATGATTTATAATTGGCATTACACCATCTCTTCATTTTTTGCACTAAGTTCTTCTTCATCATATTCATCATCAACTTCAAAGATCTTGTTTGCCACCGTCATCCATAACTTGCAATTTTCATTACTACAATCCTATTTGCTATTAAATAAATTTTAATCAATACTTTCATACCTCCTTTACCAAAGTTAATTTAAAAAAAATCACTAATATCTTTTAATGCCACTTTTCCATCTTTCTAAAAAAATAATATCTTATTGCACTATTTCATTGAATTCACCACAATCCTTTCGAGAATGAGAATCATCATCATACCAAATACATCTTTGCATATATCCTTTCTTAAAAGTAATTTTTAAATTCATCATAGAAGTCTTTTCCTCAAGCCTTATAAGCTTAATTTGAAGTTTCTGAATCCCGCATATAAGTTCTTCAATTCCCACATCTTCTAATTCTGATATAATTGTTGAAGGTTGGACAATAGGTATTGTTGATTGTGAAGTAGACACTTGAGTTTATAATACTTACACAATTCTTTGAATACCAACCTTGCTCCTTTTCCTTTTCCTTTTTGCAAGCAATTCTACTACATCTTCTACTTCTTTCTATTTTTTTGTCAATCCTTCATCCTCTTTTTTATCTTCAAGCAAAATTTCTAACCTCTCTTGCAATTCTCCATCAATTGCTTAAAGAAATAATTTAACCTTGTTTGGTCCTAAAGTTATCTTTTTCACTTTTGATAACCAAGAATATTACCTTTTAAACTCTTTTAATAATTTGGTAGCTTGTAATTTCTTATTAGGACGCTCAATCCATTCTAAAAATGATTTATTAGTGATTTGATCAGAGTCTTTCAAGAAATACTCATCTCTCAATGCGTGAGATAATATTTCTCAAGAACTTCCAAATTGTCCTATAATTGATTTAATATGTTCTCTTATCTCTGGCATCATGGCAAGTTCAAATAATAAAATCATATTCTTTTTAAAAACTTGATTCAATTTCATTTTCCATATATAATATCTTAAATATTTAAAAATATCTCCTTTGTCAAACTGGTCCATCTTGTTAACTATTACTTTCAAAGCTTTGATTGTCAAAGCCTCCTTGCGATCATTGCCCTATTGCTATTGCATAAATAGTGTAAATACTTGAAATATATTTAGAATATTTGGATCCATGTAGAATAGGTAGGAATATTAGGATTTACAATACATAATTTGTAGTATTAAGAATAGGCAGAAAGTTGATGAATGGCCAATTTAGAAGGTAGAATGAATGAGATAATTAGAAAAAATAATTATCATCAATTGTATAGCAGTTAACATAGATGGAATAAGTATAAATTGATTCGGTACAGAGGAGTCGGGGCCAGATTGTGATAGTCCTGAGCCGGAGTAAGCTTAGTGCTATCTTTTTTTTTTTTTTTGTTAGACTGTAGTGGAGGATCTGGATTCTATTCCGATGGATTATACCATGTCAATGGTGAAGTACAGTAATAAAATAATTTTTTTTATATATGTGGATGAGTAAGAAATTATAATTATTTGATGCGTGAGTTCATTGTGGCGAATTGGTGGTCGAAGACCAGATGTGTCAATGTAATTTGATTGTGAATGAGAATGTTATGCTGTATTGATTGTGAGAGTTGAACGGTGAAGGAGAATATTGGAGAAATGATTTGTTTCAAAAGACGTTCTTCGTGAGGAATTATTTCCAGTGATTGGAAACTAAAGCGGGTGTATATAGTCTATGGAGACGGTGCAACATTGCCGGTTGTTGTTATGAGCTTGGAAGAAGACAACAGATTATAGTAGAAGAATTGTTGGAGGATTGTGTCATGAAGTTTATCTTTAATTGCAGAATAGCAGAACTAATAGAGTGGACGGAATTATTTTAAAAGCGTGTACATGTGTATTAGACTCTAATATTCAGAAGGTGGTTAGTTGTGTGATCCTAACAGTTTAACTCAATACGGATAGTCTCTCCTGTATTCAAATCTCCCTTTACAGGTTTACTCTAGGCAGTATTGGTAGAATAAGTGAAACAAAGGAAAATAATATTTTTGCGCCGCTGCCAAGGATTGATAATAGTATTGAGTGTTAAAAATTAATTACCGAATGTGTAGTTAAATTAGTGATGGAAAGAAATGTCAATAATAGATGATGAAAGATTATGGTTAATAAGAATGAAAACATTGCTCTGAGAAAAATACATCAGTCGAAAGGAAGACAAGAGAGAACGTAAGTAAGAAATTTGTTGCGGGACGAGGAAGAATGGAAGCTAAAAAAGAAGCGTCGACAGAGTTGGATTAAACCATGGTTGCATGCCTGTCGGCACATCCGAGCATACTTAGAATATGAAAGATCTTTAATATTTCAGACATATATACCATTAAAAAAATTGCCAAAATCACTCTCGGATAACTTGGCGAATAGCCCAATGTATCTCTTGAGCCTATTAGTGGAAAGAGAACGGAGCACAAAAGAATTTGGTACTCCATTGGATACTTTTTCAATAGTAGATACAGCCGATTCTAACAAGGCTAATTCTTCAAAAGGGAATGTATTGCTTGCTAAAAAAGACCAATTTAGTGTATTCCAAAATCCATCGTTTTCACCCCAACTTCAACCGATAAAATTATTGGCAGATAATAATACCAAATTGTAGAGGCCTAGAAGTCCAAAAAAGATAATTGGAAGAAGCAGCGTTTATTTTAATAAGGAAGTGAATAGAACATTGTCACCTTCAATGGCGGCGGGAGGTCCAGCAGTACCAATTGTGGTACAAATGGATGTAGTAGGTGATCGCACAACTAGCGTAGCCCCATTATCTACCTTTAGGGATCTGCTAGGAGCCGACCTAGATCAACACTTGTCTCAATTTCTGACCGCATGTGTAGCCAACAATGGTAGAACTGAAGATATTTGGTTAAGATAGCTGCCAGTGACCTTGAAAGACACGGCATTTAAATAGTATAATTGCCAATCCGTGGGACAATTTTTTAAATGGGAGGTATTGAAAAATACATTTTTGACTCATTTTCTACCAATAGGATTTGAAGAACGACTTAAAAAAAGATTAATAAATAGCAAAATGGTATCGGGAGAAGCAGTGCAGTCATATTATGGCTGAGTAGCAGATATCCTTTGTAAATGGCCAAATAACCAAATGCTGGATTTGTTTGTTATGTCTATATTGGTTAACAAATTATATCCACCAGAGTTGAAGATGTTTGTAAAAGAGGCCCAACTTGCGACTGTGGCTACCTCACTTGACCGAGGAAAGGTATGAGAAGAATGTCATTATGATCAATTCTTAACCACAGGAGCCACAATGATTCCATCTCAAGGAGGATATCAAATATCAACTTAAAATGAAACAGTGGGCAATTATCCAAGGACAATTGATTGCGATACAAATCTTAGTATTAATCCACAAGGGATAGTGAATGTTGTTCCATTGCAGGCTGTATCACCAAGAACTGTAGTTCCGTACTCCCCATACTCTCCATACTCCCCATATCAAAATCCAATATCTATAAAAGAGTTATCTAATGAATTAGTATCAAAGGATCCAAATGAGACTTTGTTGTTAACTTTGAGAAAGAAGATGGATGAATTGGCTGTTAATTTTGTAAAAGATAAAGAAAAGAGGCATAAATCAACTAATATGCGTCCCAATATTTGATGTAGTAATTGTAAGAGACAAGGACATTTGGTAACGAAGTGCCCTTCACTACCCCAAATGA
Source organism: Physcomitrellopsis africana (assembly GCA_036785485.1). Classification (NCBI taxonomy): domain Eukaryota; kingdom Viridiplantae; phylum Streptophyta; class Bryopsida; order Funariales; family Funariaceae; genus Physcomitrellopsis; species Physcomitrellopsis africana. The sequence continues at coordinate 159,488 of JAWRVF010000211.1, read as the reverse complement.
CTATGCAATGTACATTTTGTGGAAGTAAGCATATAACCACCAATTGCTAGAATTTAAGAAAGCAACAATAGTTCAGAAATCAGACTATAATTCAACCAACTTTGTGGGATGTTAATCAAGTTGAGATAGAAAATAGGTTTGGCTGGAATGGAAATCGTCCTATTAAACAAAATAGAAATTTCTATAATTTTTAAAATTCTGAGTATAACTAAGAAGGTGATCCCAATTCTCAAGGTTTTGTGCAAAATCAGTAAGGACACCTCTAATATCCACCTATTTAGAATCCAATTTCAGATCCTACAATACCAACTGGTCGGCCGGAATCCTTTACCCATCCAACCTAGAACAAGCCTAGACAGTATATATCAGTCAAGACGCCTCATATTCTAAATGGAGGAAGAAGAAGACCACTTTGATGCTATCAATGCAGGCAGATAGGACATTATGCTAGTGAATGTTCCAATACTAGAGCCAGTGATGATTATGCTCTAGTATGTGGAAATTGTAAGCAATCTGGACATACTTATTAGCAGTGCAATGCTCCGTTTAATGTTAATAACCGAAATCAACGTATCTAGCTATAAAGTAAGATGAAAGATAATATTTGAATTCCACAAGATTCTTTGATAAATCGGGTGGAATGCGTCCATGCAGTACTTACTCAGGCCCAACAAAAAGAGAAAGTGCCAATTCAAAAATTAGGAGTACCAGTTGCGGTAGACCAATGTAATTCATTGGATGGTACTTTAAATCTAATACCAGTATCGAAGGTATTACCAATGATTGGATCCAATTTGTTTGTACAACTTGAGGATGTCTTTAGTCCCAAGATATTGGTTCAATCAAAATTAGTACCAATATCTGTAAAGTTTCAAGAGCCACCTTATCCATTAAAAGATCCTCTCATGGACAAGAATTACGACAAAGTCCATTCAATAGTTCTAGTTCCAAACTCCATAAGAAAATTATCTCAAAGGATCAAATTAAAACCCATGAAAAAGAAGAGGGCCTTGAGAATCATTGCCAATATGAAACCATATGATATTATGAAAGATTTGGATGAAATTAAACCTTCTATTACAATGAAGCAATTGTTAGCAGTTGTGCCAGAATGTCGTTCTACATTGAATTCCTTGTTAATACAATGTAGAGTTCGTAATAAAAAAATTTATGAGGTTAGTTTGAATCCCGATCCGGGAGCACCAACTATCGATGTATTAATTGATGGTGTTCTCATTCCTAGAGTTCAAGTGGATGGTGGCTCTAGTGTGAATTTAATGAACGCCGATACAATGAAGGAGTTGGATTTAAAACAATTATTATCTACAACATTGGTATTGAAAAGGGCAAATCATAGTAGAATAAAACCAATAGGTATCTTAGGTAATATTAATACCATAATCGCAGGAATTACGTATAAAATTGATTATATTATTTTTCAATTATAGAGTTCTACTTTATCATATCCAATCTTATTAGGTCGGTCGTGGCTATATCAAGCCAAAATTAGGAACGATTGGGGCCACGGAACGTTAACTATTGGGAAGAATAGTGATAAGATTGTTTTACAAATGTACCCAGTTTAATATCATGGGGAGTTTCAAATTATGGGCACAGAAGCAACATCTAGTGATGAAGGCTAATGTGAGGCAGAATATGACAAAATTAATAATGCAATGTAAGTTGATAAGGATCCAATTCACATACAAAAGCAAGGTGTGTTATACCAGTATGGAGGACCAGGGGAATATTTTTTGTATCAGGAGGATGCAGCGAAATTTGACGATGTCATTGCAGACTGGATAAATAATTGCACGATAAATAAAGTCGATACATTGGAACCAGAACTGGGTAAGTCTGATTTGCCGGACCATATAAAGGATTCAGAGCAGGAGGGACAAATCAAACCTAGGATTAATGAGGAACCTATGTGCCAATCCATTAACTTGGGCTCTACTGAAACACCCCAGATTATCAAAGTATACACCGGTATTATGGATATAGAACTAAGAAATTGGAAAGAATGCTTTCTAAATCATAAATCTGCTTTTGATTGGTCGTATGCGGATTTAAAAGGTATTCTTGTCAAAGTTTGTGAGCATCGAATTACCTTAGAAGAAGATGCTACACCAGTTCATCAAAGACAATATCGTCTTAATCCAAAATATTCTCTCATGGTCAAAGAGGAAGTAAATAAACTTTTAGACGTGGGCTTCATATATCCAGTTCCATATATTAAATGGGTTTCATCAATTGTGATAGTACCGAAGAAAAATGGAAAAATCCGTATCTGTGAAGACTTCCATAAATTAAACGCGGCTATCAAGAAATATATATTTTTTTTTATCTTTTACGGATAGTATATTAGACGCAGTAGCTGGGCATGAATGTTATTCTTTTTTGGACAGATTTTTGGATTATAATCAAATAAAAATTACAGAAGAAGACAAGTTGAAGATTACTTTTACTACAAATTAGGGCACATTTGCTTATAAAGTGATGCCATTTGGATTATGTAACGCCTCGGCTACATTTCAAAGGATAATGATGTAAGCATTTCAGGACTATTTACAATTATTGATGGAGATATTTTTAGATGGTTTTTGCACATTCAGTACGACAACAAATCATTTGGAATGTCTTGATAACTTTTTGGACCAATGTGATAAATATGGAATATCTTTGAATTTTGAGAAGTGTCAATTTGGCATACCAACGGAAAAGCTTTTGGGACACATCGTTTCCGCGGCTGGTATCACTACTGATCAAGATAAAGTTATTTGTATATTGGCTTTATCAAAGCTAGAAACAGTGTCTGGTGTTCGTGGTTTTGTAGGCCATGTCAGCTATTATAGGCGATTCATTCATTTATTTGCAAAAATATGTCAACCATTAACAAATCTCTTAAAGAAACTGCCATCGAATGGATTTAGTCCAATTTGGACTAAGGAATGTACAGTTGCGTTTAAGGAGTTAAAACAAAAATTGGTGTCAGCACCAATACTTGTTGCACCTTATTGGACAAAACCATTTCATGTTTATATTGATGCCTTGAATGTTGCTATTGGATCCATGTTAAGCTAGAAAGATGAAAAGGATTTGGATCATCCCATCTATTATGCTAGTCGACAATTTCTTATTGCGAAACGAAATTACACTACGACTGAACAGGAAGCCTTGAACATGATCTATTTTGTCTAAAAATTTTGGTATTATTTGCTTGGTTACCCATTTGTGTTTCATGTCGATTATGATGTTCTTAAGTATATGATTAATAAACCTCAATTGAGTGAACGCATTGCTCAATGGATGTTATTCCTTTAAGAATTTAATTTTATTATTAATGTTTGACCACGAAAGAAACATGCCTATGGAGATCATTTATCTTGCTTGTCTAATATATTTGATAATGAACCTATCAATGATGTACTTCCTGATGCAAAATTATTTGCCATCGACGTGATCATCCCAGAATATAGTGAATTGATCCAGTATCTGACATTTCAGATATTTCCACTTATATATAATGAGAAACTTAAGAAACGCTTGATATTGAAAAATACGCTACATACGATGATTGGAGACGCCTTGTATAAGCAAAGGAGAGATGGAATTCTATGTCGCTATATTTTTCAAAGTAAAATACGTATCAAATTGGAAGGATGTCATTTGGATAGTTATGGAGGACGTTTTGCCGGTGACAACACTGCTTGCAAAGCTTTAATGGTTGGATATTGGTGGCCAACACTGTTCTCGGATGCACACCAATACGTCTAATGTTGTGATCCTTGTCAGCATATTGGTAGAATTATTAGAACTTCTGCCATGCTGTTGGTACCAATTTTAGCACAAGCACTGTTTGAAAAATAGGATATTGATTTTTTAGGACCAATTGCACGAGCCTCGCGACATAGACAGAAAAGATATATTTTGGTAGCGACTGATTATGTAACAAAATGGGCGGAAGCAATGGCAACAAAAACTGATTATGCTAATATCGTAGTGACATTTTTATATGAGAACATTATCATTTGATTTGGATGTCCCAAAGAATTGATTACTGATCATAGAACCCATTTTATTAATTTTACAATTGTGGCTTTAACAGATAAATATAAGATCAAGCATCGGAAGACAACCCCATATCATCCTCGGGCCAATGGGTAGACTGAAAGGACCAATAATATTTTGTGCAAAATTTTAATTAAAACACTCTCTAGTATGAGAACGGACTAGGATACAAAATTATTTGTAGCCTTGTGGGCATATCGTACTACGTATAAAGTGACTACTAGTTCCACATCGTTCAAATTGGTGTACGGATAAGAGACAATATTACTAATTGAATTGGAAGTTCCAAGTTTATGAATTGCATTGGATGAACGTCTTGGTGATAAGGAATCCCTCCAATATCGGTTAGCACAATTAAAAAAATTGGATGAAGTTAGGACTATGACTCTTTTAACTATGGAAGTTACACATCGCCGTCGTTGTCGCGTGGCGTGAACTTCTATTTAGGAATACACTGGGTACCTAGCTGTAGAGAATTTTACTTAATATTTATTAGCTAAACTCTAATGAGTTATTTGTTTTTAATAAGAAGGACAAATACACACGATAATATAAGAAAAAGGTTTTGTATGATTAAAACCTCTTATTTTTAAGTAGGTTTGTACATAAGTTTTCTCTATGATATGTAGAAAATCCTTAAAAACCTTTTAAAGACTCATCTATATATCAAAATCATATCATGGCTCTATACATCCACCTTTTACACCTCCATAAAGTCTTGGCTCCCAAAAACACCTTTAATATGCACAAAAGTCCAAATTTGCAACAAAAACCCTTAAAAATATATTTTCCCGCAAAGGATGTTTTTCTTTCCGAACTTTAGAAAATCTTATCTTCTGATCCAGCCGTTTTTTTTTCTTCAAACTTTCAGACAAAGTAGAATTCACCTTTAAGCTTTACCACAAAAAAATTCAACCGCAAATATACTTCCAATCTTTTGATATCTCAAAACCCTTAGCAGGTGCTTAAAACCCTAGCTCAGAGACACCCGAGCACTATTTTCTCTATATCTCACAAACTCAAAATCCTAATGCCACAAAAAATTTTGCACATAGTCTTGTGACATAAACATATATACTCCTGAAACTTTTGAGCCAAAAATTTATCAAATTGACTAAGATATAGCTTAAAATGTAACCGCTAGTTAAGCAGAGTCACTTACTGCCTTTAGCTTACAAGCACTGACTTCAACTCGCAATATCTCCTTGATTCTAGCTTGGATTTTATCAAGCTATACATGAAAAGTGTAGCCAAGAAAGTGCGCTTTCCAACCCTAGTCGCCGATCTTTGATTGCTCTCTGTATGCGCGAGATATATCCAAAAGAGTGACAGTAGGTTCAAAATTGACACCCTAACTTTGAGCGCCTATAACTTCTTCATTAAAAGTCCAAATCATGCAAGATTTGCACCTAAACCATACCCAAAAACCTAAACCTGATGACCCAAGCCTCTGATGTTCCACTCCTTTCGAAAAACAAACCCTAACTCTTAATAAACCCTCGGGCAGCCCCCTTGAAGTCCATTGGGCATGATTTTTGGCCAATTAGAATAGAGATTTCTATCATCCACCTCTATTCATCCACATGGATGGCCAAACTACCCTTTTTACACTAAAAACCCTTTTCTAACCCTTCTTCTTATAAGATTTACATACTTGGTGCTTTAAGCACCAAATAAAAGAAATAAACTAAGATCTTAAGGATCACCAATGTCTAACAAAGGTGACTTAAGATATATATAAGTTACTATCAATATAAAATTAACTTCAAAAGTCACTACTAAAAAGAAAATAAGGTTGTATAAACCTTAGTAATAATCCTTTTAATAGATCCTTTCTAAACTAGCAACCTAATCACATCCTATAACCAATAAAATCCACTGATATGACTTTCATTTAGCTAAGTAATAAATTGTACATTAAATATACATGTACAATTTTTTTCACATAGTAGCCAAACCACAACACGACACCGTAAGAGTTATTATGATAGTAAATTATATCCTAAATCTTTTATGCCCAATGATCTAGTGCTTCTTTATGATAGCTGCTTTCACAATTTTTCGGAAAAATTCCAAGTCCATTGGCATGGATCTTATCGAGTAATTGAAGCCTTTCCTAATAGTTCACTTCAATTAGAAGATTTTATGGATACTTAATTTACTATCCAAGTTAACGGCAACTGTTTATGTCTTTATTTTATGTAAATCCGAGATGAGTTTTTAAAATTGGAGAGGGAAGAGGGTGTACATGTTCATAATAGCTTACCTTTATTGAAGGTGCATGATGGTTAGAAAAGACGGCTGATGGTCAGTTTTGGATCCTAATATGAACTAATCAAGAAAATTGGAAGTGATGATTTGATACACTGGATTAAAGATTGTTGATTCAGACCCCGAGTAAAAGGTTAGGAGGGAGGCACTTAGTGGAAGTTTTTGTTAGCATTCTGTTTTGAGCTTGGTTGTCCGAGTGTATACTTATTGGAGTATAGAATTTTCTATAATTGAAGAATAACAATTAGTATGAGCAAGGAGTATGTAGTCAATATTATACAATATCAATAGAAAAATTGAAGAGAGGTGCGGACGGAGAGGAGAATGTCTGAAATGTGAGAAGTAAGAATAATTTGCAATCATTGTCCCTAGTGGTGATCACCAACATGGAACCAATGAAGTTGGAAATCTATTGGTCCCCACAAAGACAGAGAGATTTTAGAAATGTACAGATGTATGTGTTTTTGCGAGGATCAGATAACTTGCCACCAATTGATGTAGAATTGGTGGCAGAGTATATAAAAAATTACCACCCAAAGGATGGTTTGAATATAATAAAGGGAAGAATAATTGGGATCGATGACAGTACCTTACAGAAGATATTACATTTACCAATAGGTGAGCTTGTGGTAGGCGTCGAAGTGTCCAGTGACTTTAGACCGGGAAGTTATTTCAAAGGAGACATGGCATCTTTTGAGAAGAATTAAAGCTGGAAAGTGGCAAAGGCACTTACTCCACAGCTTGCGGAGTGGATGCGATTTGTTCAGAAGCGGTTAGGCTTGAATCGGCATACCACATATATATCTAAGCGCTTATTTTTTGTTGTAATTATAACACTTGAAGGCATGGTGTTTAATTAGACAGCCTTTGTAACAACTCGTATCCATGCAGAGATTGAAGCCAAGCAGAAAACGGATAAATTTGCATCTTTGCTATATTCTAATTATGTGCACTCTATTATTGCACATACATTAAATCAACCAGCAGTGGAGAAAAGTGTACCTTTTCCAATGCCGCAATAAGGTATGCAGAGTTTACCAGTTAGTCCAGGGATAGTGGTGCACGAAATTAGGGAATCAAGTAGATCGCGGGAACACAAGGCTATCTCGGAGACTACACTAGGGTGGGCTTCAATTCGTGCAGTGATTGAGAAGGTGGTTGAGGCTCCAATTTTGAATACCAGAATATTGGAAGGGAGGAACCTCACGGAAGTAATATTGGGTCAAATTTACCAATTGCAGCTTATCGTGAGTCAGTTGGAAAGAAATCTAAGACAACAATTGGAATTAAGCAGGAAAGAGATAATGGAGAAAAGCCGCCGAATTGTGGAACAAGGTCATCTTATTAGGGCAAAGACGGAATCCAAGTTGGCATTGGAGCGGAAGTTAATAGAGGAAAAGAAAAATTAGGCAAATGATAAAGATCGCGCTCAAAGAATCTTGAATGGCCAAAAATAAGAATTAATAGAGAATCGCAGGATATGGGGTTTGGAACGAAAAGCATTATAGTATTAGTTGCAAGCAGAATATGAAAAAGCAACAAAATTAGAATAAAAAAAGGTGGAATTATGAGACCAATACAAAATTAGAACGGATAAATTGGATGCATAAATTGGTGCATTGAAAGGTGAAGTGGAAAAATTAGAAGGTGATTTGGCCAATGTCATTCGGCTACAAGTATCTGTTCCACCAATTTTGAATATTAGTGAGCTAGAGGAGAAGATGAAGTAAGAAGAGTGCCAATTAGAGGCAAAACATGTTAGGATTCTACAATTGGAGGCTCAAGTTCGGGAATTGGGAGCGGATAATGAAGATTTATGAGCGTAGTTGCAAAATAACCATGTGGATTTATTGGAGGAAGATGAGGACGTACCATTAGAGCCAGACACAGAGGAACCTCCTACGGAGAATCCAAGAGCATCCCACTCCCAAGAGCCATCGTAAATCCAAAGGCGTTGCACAATTAGGAGTGGGATTATGTAGAATGGGTAGGAATATTAGGATTTACGATACATAATTTGTAAGGTTAAGAATAGGCAGAAAGCCAATGAATGGCCAGTTTAGAAGATAGAATGAATGAGAAAATTAGAAAAAATAATTATCATCGATTGTATAGCAGTTAATATAGATGAGATAAGTATAAATTGATTTGGTACGGAGGAGTCGGGGCCAGACTGTGATAGTCCTGAGCCGGGATAAGCTTGGTGTTATCTCTCTCTTTTTTTTTGTTAGACTATAGTAGAGGATCCGGATTCTATTCCAATGGGTTATACCATGTCAATGATGAAGTACAGTAATAAAACAAAAAAATTTATATATGTGGATGAGTAAGAAATTATAATTGTTTGATGTGTGAGTTTGTTGTGGCAAATTGGCAGTCGAAGACCGAATGTGTCAATGTAGTTTGATTGTGAATGAGAATGTTATGCCGTATTGATTGTAAGAGTTGAGCGGTGAAGGAGAATATTGGAGAAATGATTTGTTTCAAAAGACATTCTTGGTGAGGAATTGTTTTCAGTGATTAGGGACTGAAGCAGGTGTATATAGTCTATGGAGACGGTGCAATATTGCCAATTGTTGTTATGAGCTTGAAAGAAGACAACAAATTATAGTAGGAGAATTGTTGGAGGATTGTGTCACGAAGTTTATCTTTAGTTACAGAATAACAGAATCAATAGAGTTGACGGAATTATTTTAAAAGCGTGTACGTGTATATTAGACTCTAATATTCAGAAGGTGATTAGTTGTGTGACCCTAGCAGTTTAACTCAATGCGGATAATCTCTCCATGTGTTCGAATCTTCCTTTACAGGTTTACTCTAAGCAGTATTGGTAGAATAAGTGAAATGAAGGAAAACAACAATCTAGATACATACCTTGTCCATTAGAAGAAGCTCTATTTGAAGATCCACTTGAAGCACCATCCAAAGTTCCATCAAAAATTCCAAATTCCACCTTCTTGCCTTCTTGCCTTCTTGCGCCATCAATTTCAAATAACCAAAATAAAATCTAACACCTTCTACTCTAAACCTTCACATTAGATTTATCACTTATGTCGTATTATGTATTGTTCTATTTAGGAATGCACTGGATACTTGGCTATGGAAGATGAAGATGCGATTCACAAATATAGATTGTGAAATATCAACCAAAAACCACATTGATGTCACTTGGCCATCAGCTTAAAGGTTGATGCAGATATCCTTGCACCAATTTCTCCTTCTTCAACTATTAACTTCAGCTAAAAATTGGTATATAGCTTGTTCTTTAAGTCTTTTAACACTATATCAAATTTCACCTTGATTTGACTAATAGATCTTTAGATATTATAAAAATCCCAAATAATCCTAAATTGCCAATTTCTAATACCTCTTTGTACTAATGATCACGTAAATCTTAAATGCACTATTAAATTGTTACAAATTTTTATTTAATATTAACACACTCAATCACCTATATATTATCAAATTTTTAATTATAGATGTCACTTCAATTGTTTTAAAAGTACTAGTCCTAACTTTATTGCATTAAAACTTAATCTCCAATACAAATCCTAACTTTAGATAGTAATTATTAAGTCTTCTCAAATCCTACAAAAATAAGCCTAATCTCTGTAGAAGAAGCTTGAAACTCCCTACTCAATCCTAATCACCAATCTTTGAATGCCCTGACCTCTTGTCCTTGGTAGCCATTTTTATGGCTAGATATCTAATTTTGACCCTGTCCCATATATAGTCGACCCCTAGATATCAATCCAACTTATTTAAAGGATTTTAAAGTTTAATCCTATCTTTGACTTAATCTTAATATCAACCATAATAATATTTTATCTCTCCTATCATCTTTTTATTAATTTATGGTTTTTTAAAAGCTATGAAAGAGTTTCTATAATCTAGAAGAAAAATTTAATAACTAAATTTTATCTATTAGCTATTAAAACAAGAAAATAATCTAAGAGGCTTTCATAAAATCTTTTTTAAGTATCTTAAGTTCCTATTGAACTAAGATATTTGAATATTAAGTTGAAATCACTATTGCTCATATTTTTCACTACATAAACGTGTTACAACATGACACCAACAAATGTACTAAAATGTGAGGGTAAATTTTATCCCTCAATCCAAGTTATAAGATGGCATCACTTAAAAGTTGCTTTAATTGGTGGTATGAAATAAAAGAAGCAAATAGTAAGAATAATAAGAAGAACAACCACAAAACAAGGGAAGTAAATGGTATCAAGCAAGTATACATTTTAAAAACTATGTTACAATTTGTTTATTATATTTTTATCTAATATAAAATAAAAAATAAAAAAATAAATTATATTTTTGAGTATGTAATTTTTTTATCTTTCTAACTATATAAAAAATATATAAATACGAATTACTATGAATAAATTATGATAGTTGAAAGGTAAAAGATAAATAATAGAAAAATTAAGTGGAAATTTTTTATCTCAAGAATAACTTACTTAAGAGATCATGACTTTGAACTTCATCAACACTCATAAGTAGTATATAAGGGCATCCTAGAGGGGCCACGAGGCCTTAGTCTTATCCTCCTACCTATATCCAAAGTGCCACAACCCATATGGGACTTGTGCACCTTCCTTCTTGTAAGGACTATATTAGCTTTTGGTCCTCCTATTTTCTTCTAGTAGAACTTATTTTTTTACATTTAAGACTTTACCATGGTATTTAAAAACATCCAATTAGTCTAGGAACCTTGTATAGCCTTCAAATCTTGCTTCATTTCTATATTATAGCTCCCAAGGTTATAAAACTCACTTTTATCAAAGTCTTCAAAATTATTCTAAAAATTCCTTAAAAATTCTAAATAAATTCTAAATAAATTCTATATTTTTTTATAATATTTTTAAAATAATAAGATCAATTTAAAACTATTTTATTCTACCATAGTGTGAGCCATCAAAACAGCTTAGTTCTTAATTTATATCCCAAAATCAATCAAAAATCAATAGTTATGATAAACTTAGACTAATTAGTATTTATTGGTGGCAAAAATCCTTGTTAAATAGATTATTATTGCTAAATAGATATTCTTACTATTCTAAAAAATAAGCTCAATGTATTAGTAGAAAATTGGATAAAAAATTATCTAAACTTAATAATAGGATGACCATCTAGGACTAAAATCAAATATACTAGATTAATCTATTATTAAAAGATAATAGAATTCTAAAATTTAGAATTCTATGAATTTCGGTAATTTTTGAGAATTACTGGCTTTTAAATGTTATGAGTCAAAATTATTTAGCAATTGGTGATTTTAATCACCATATTAAAATGCATCTAGTTGAAGAAAATACTATGATTATATTTAGATCATTATTATTCATCTAAGTTCAAATTAGAAGATAGTAATAAAAGTTTCTTGAAGTATTTTAGTAAAATAATAATAGTCAAAAATTATAATTAGTAAATTGATTAGAACTATGCTTTTGAAACTTAGATTTGGACATGTGAGTAGTCAATCTTAGGGTAAAATTGTATTTTAAACACATTGGTGGTGTTAGTTTTGCTAAAATAAATAGTCTATTCTTAGTTACAGGTGAATCCAGCCTTAAAATCGGACTTGGACTTAGGATCATTTTGGGCCCTTGATCTTGATTAGGGATTTGTAGTTTAAGGGAAGGGATGTGGCCGCCACCCTTGGGCTGCCTTGTTCTTAGTTAAAAAGGGCTTGGATGGCAATTTTTTCTCTCTCTCATCTTTGTTGGCGAAGCCCTTGTAAAAATTCCCCTTGAAGTGTAGTTTCTTCTTTCTAAGTCGGGCTGTGTTTCATTCACACATAACTTTTAGTAAGAATAAAGCTAAGACATGAATTTTTAGGATGATGTAGGAATTTTTGTTTGCTTTCCAACGACATATTGCACGGGCCATTTGGATCAAAGACAAGGCAGTGGCGGCCATTTTAGTGGAAGGGTGTCTGCTGCCCTTTTGGTTTGAAGTAGTAACTTCGGAGGATGAGATCTAGAGTTTTAAGAAGAGACTGAAAGTAAAATTGATTGGAGAAGAATTGCTCTAAAGTCTAATTTTTGAGAAGCTAAGGCTTATTCATGGGCAACCAAGGACGAGGTGGTGGCAAGTATTTTAGTGAAGAGGGTCTGTTGTTGGATAATTTCAAAGCACCAACTTTGAGGAGCAACATCTTCCAAACCAAAGCGAGTTTGGAGCTGAAATTTTGAGTGATAATAGAGCTTGAATTTACCTTTCTAGGAGGTCTAAGCACGCTTAAATCCAATCAAGGGCAAGATAACAGCAGCTATTTTAGTAAATGGGGTTGATTCCTTGGATTAGAAGCATCACTCGGTTAGGTTTTCATTTTTCTATACAATTGTTTGTAATTTCCTCCTAGCACCTTATTGAATGATCTTAATACTTATTAGTAAATACTTCTTGAGCTAATTTCCCTTCATTATCCTACTCCTTCATTTTTTTACTTTTACTTGGAAGTTTTCCATTGGAATTTCTTCTTACTTAGTTCACTTTTACTATCAATTAAGTTATTCTTTTAACTTTTGTTTTTCTATATTTTTCTTTTACATTCATCTTTCAATTTTTATCTTTGATCTTTTTATTTATAATTTTTACTTTAATCTTTTATATTTTACTTTTTATTATTTATTTTTTAATTTTTATCTTTTACTTGTCATTTTAACTTTTAATTTTTATCTTTTATCTTTCATCTTTTACTATTTATCTTTAATCTTATATTTTAACCTTGATTTTTTTTTTTTTTTTTTATCCATCTATATTACTAATGGTGTATTGTCTGGAAGACACTTAGATGGAATACTACAAATGCTAACAATAATGAAAATTCATAAAAATTCTAAAAATTCTAATTTTTTTTAATTCAATTAACTAAAAAATATAAAAAAACTTGTAGTGAGTTTTTTAGCTCACACATGGTGATTTTTTATAATAATAAAATCAATTCAAATCAACTAAAAATCTTATTTTCTGTATAAATAACTAAAAAGACACGAGGTTTATTTCTCATGCTTCTTCTACGTACTAATTAGCATTTATATATTTTTAATAAGTGGTGTGAGGATAAGATTCACTCTTCAATCCAAGTTATAAGGTAGCCTCAATTAAGAATTGCTTATAAATTGTGGTGTAAAGTATAAGGAGCAATAAACAACAATGAAGGAGAAGGACAATACAAAACAAGTAAAATATGTGCAATTAAGTAATTGCACACTACAAAACTAGTCACAGTTTGTTCACTAAATTTTCACCTAGTAAAAAGTAAAAAATAAAAATAAAAAATAAAAATTATATTTTCAAATAGGTAATTTTTTTATCTTTTCAATGATATAAAAAACATGGAAATCTAAGTTACTATGAATAAGTTATGATAACTCAAAGTTAGAAGATAAATAATGGAAAAAATTAAATAGAAATTTTTACCTCAAGGGTAATTTTTTACAAGATCATGGATTCGAACCTCACCAAGACTCACAAGTAGTGTATATGGGTGTCCGAGAGAGGCCACAAGGCCATAGTCTTATCCTCCTACCTACATCCAAGGTGCCACAACCCATATGGGACTTGTGCACCTCCTATCACGAACATACTTAAGCCACTACTAGAACTTTCAGTAATCTTCAAGAACCTTCTATAGCTTTTGAAAATCTTTTAGAATCTTCTAGAACCTTCTAAAATCTTCCTCAACCTTCCAAGACCTCCCGTAGACTTTTTAGAGTCTTCCAAAATCTTCCTCAAACTTCTAAAATATTCTAAGATACTCTTAGGACCCTCTAAAATCTTCTTCAACCTTCCAAGATCCCCCGTAGACTTTTTAGAGTCTTCCAAAATCTTCTTCAAGCTTCTAGAATATTCTAAGATATTCTTAGAAGGTCCAATAGGACATAAGGCTTCATAGTATAAATAAGAGGCAAGACTGAGGAGCACCTCAGTCTTGCCAACGCAAGTCTTGGAATAATCTAGAGTATTTCTTTGTTCTTGATATTAATCTAGTTTCTTGTTCTTGATCTAATTCTTGTTCTTGTCCATCTACTTCTTTGTTCTTGAAGTTATTCTGGTTTTGATTTCTTCTCCTTAATTCTTTGCTGACCTGCTAACTTGCATCCTTGACAGTTTGGCAAGACTAACTTATTTAATCATATCAGAGCTTAGATCTCTTGATAGAGAGTGGGTTATTCCTCTTCAAAATACTATTGCGTTCTAGAGGAGTGCAGACTACTCCCCTCTAGGCTGATATGTTTACTTGTTGTAGTTGATTTTTTTTTAGAAAGAATAGATTATTCCTTTCTTAAGTTATATCATTACATTTTAGAGGTTGCGGATTACCCTCCTCTAAACTAATTGTCTCAAAGTATTCCTTTTAGTATAGAAAATACTAACGGCTTAACAATTTTTTTTTTTTTAAGATGAAAATAGATCAGGTTAATGGAGGTGTATCCTCACAAACAGAGAATAGAGTAACAACACTTGCAGATCTTTAAGCCCTATTAGATACAGTATGAGAAGAAATGACATTCTTCCGCAATCCAAGAAAAAAATCGCAAATGGAGCAAGTATCTGAAGAAACTAAGCGAGAGATTTATAACTTACAACAAGAGATTATTCGATTAAGATAAGCAAGCAGTAAACAAGCTATGCACACAACTTCTCTAGAAGTTCTAAGAGTTGTCATAAAAGAGCCAAAAGCTAGTATGCTTGACAAGTTTGATAGAACAAGATCCAACTTTCGAGGGTTTTTACAACAAGTGCGACTTTACTTACGACTATATCTATCTGGTTATCTAGATGGATTCACTCAAGTCACTTTTGTGGGCACCCTTTTATCAGGAAGTGCTCGATCATGGTTTGCGCCACTATTGGAAAAGAATTCTCTGATCCTATATAATTTAGAAGCTTTTATGGAAAGAATTACTGCTGCATTTGGAAACAGTGATTGAGAAAGAGTATCAGAGAGGAAGATTCAAAATCTACAACAAGGACAACGTTCAGCTGCAATTTATACTGCAAAATTTTAACAACTTACTTGTAATCTTGATTGGAATGATAAGGCTTTTATGATTCGATTTTGTTATGGCCTAAAGGATGATGTAAAGAATTTATTGATCACGATGCCAAGAGTTGAAAGCTTAGAGGAACTCATAGCTCAAGCTATTACTTGTGACAATTGCTTATTTGAACTACGACAAGAAAGGCGATCAATTTTTAGCAATACCTATCAAGATACGACTGCTACATCTTCAAGAGTATTGGAAAAGCCATTAACATATCCTAAACCTATGCAAATTGATACGACTCAATTCAAGCCATTAACACCAACGGAAAAGACTAGACATCGGCAAGAGAATTTATGCCTATAATGTGGAAGACCCAATCATAAGGCAGCAAATTGTCCAAATAAGTCTAGAGAATTCAAGGCACGAGGTATAATATCTGAATTAGAAAGGTCGGAAAATGAAGACGTCCAGCCACAATAGGGACCTTGCGGTTGGACACCCCCAAATCTAACGTACCAGAAAAAGGTCCCTTTTTACCTCCGCATCCAACATCTTGTTTTATACTTCTTGTATATATAAGAACCTTGAAATAAGAAATTTCTGCTAAAGTCCTTTTAGATACTGGAGCCTCAGCATGCTTTGTGGATAAGGATTTTGCAACCAAGCACAATCTACTACTTATAAAGAAGACCCATCCTGCACCAGTTGAAGTCATTGATAGATGAAACCTTGCATCAGAAGATGTTGTCAAAGAAACCCAATCGTTGGAAGTGATATTAGAAGATCAAGTATCACAAATTATTTTCAACATCATTAGATGTCCGACAAATTCTATTGTCATTGGACTTCCTTGGTTTGAGCTACATAATCCTGATATTGATTGGAGTACGCGGAAGATTTCGTGAAGATCCACACATCAAAAGAAGAAACGAGGTACTACTCTATTCCTTAAAGCTAAAGCATTTATGCAAGCAGCAAAAAAAAGAAATGTATTTGCATTGTATGCTATTCTAATGAAGGATCAAACAGAGCAACTAAAACAGGAAATTCCTAATCAATATCGCGACCTGGAAGACGTATTTGAAAAGAAAAAAGCAGACATCATCCTTATGATTGTGTAATCGAATTACAAGATGGAGCTCAACCTCCATTTGGTCCCATGTACAATCTATCACAAACGGAGCTTACAGCCTTACGAGAATATATTGATGAAAATTTAGCCAAGAATTTTTTTCGACATTCAAAATCGCGTGCTGGACTTCTTATATTATTTGTGAAAAAGAAGGATGGTTCCTTACGTATGTGTGTTGACTATCGAGGTCTGAACAAGGTAACTATAAAAAATCGCTATCCATTACCATTAATCTCAGGATTATTGGAACAATTAGGACAAGCAAAGATTTTTACAAAGATTGATTTGAGAGGCGCTTACAACCTAGTCAGGATTAATGAAGGAGATCAATGGAAGACAGCATTTCGCACAAGGTATGGACATTTTGAGTACAATGTTATGCCTTTTGGACTTACAAATGCACCTGTAGTCTTTCAATATATGATGAATGATATCTTACAAGAATACTTAGATGACTTTGTAGTCATCTACTTGGACAATATCTTGATCTTTTCTAAGAAGGAAGAAAAGCATGAATATCATGTACGGAAGATATTAAAGAAACTACGAGAAAGTGACTTATATGCCAAATTGGAGAAATGCTCTTTCCACCAACCATCAATCAAATTTTTGGAATATATTGCTTCAAAAAATGGGATTTCTATGGATCCAAAGAAGATACAAACTGTTATGGAGTGGAAACAACCGTCATCAATTAGAGATGTACAATATTTCTTGGAATTTGAAAATTTCTACAAAATCTTCATTAAAGATTATTCCAAGATTGCGGTGTCGTGGTGAAAGTCTTAGCCCTAAGAAACACTGGGTCTTTTTTGCCTCTAGTTTCTCAAGTGCAAGATGAAATTCATAAAGTTCATAAAATTGAAGAATTTATATAAAAATATACTTTATTAATCCTAACATATTCTGCCTTTAGAAACCTACCCTCAATTTTGCTCATAAATCCTAGGATATCATATCAATTAAAGCAAAATTTAAATACAAGGTACTTAAGGAAGTAAAGAAGCAAACCCCATAAATCTTTTGATTATAGCTCATGTGGTTAGAGAGAACCATGTTGTCAAAGTAATCCCTCCATGCTGCCTTTGATTTTGGACCCCCTTTGCTTCACACCTTCATTGCTCTTCATTAAAGAAGAACTAAGTGCTGAAATTTGGTAGGCTTATAGCTTATCTCATGTTGTAAACACCTTCCAAATATTGCTCTAAGAGCCTTCTCCAAACTTGAATTATAGGTTCCATCCTTCTTCTTTATTTTTGCCTTCTAACAACTCTAGATCCGACCACAATTTTCCTCATAACTCCTCGAATATAACTCCAATAGCAATCAGTTTTTTATACAACTTAATAGACTCATATATCTACAAATCGCAACAAATTTTACTCAAAATACTACTCTGATCACAAAGATATGCTCCCTCAAACTTCACTGATTTGGAGATAGACCCCTGTCACTTTGAAAGAGCATAACATTTATTTATAAGACTAATGAGTATCAAACTTACAAAGATCATGTATATCAAATTTCACACTCAAATTTGTCTCATAACTCCCTTTATACCCAAAAAAAACCACACACATGCATTGCCCATACAAACCCTCAACCTTGCCTTCATTCTATTTTTCTTTTCATTTAAACCAGTTACAATTTCACTCATAATTCTTTGCTTAGAAGTCATATTGACTTGAGATTTTGACACAAAGTAGTTAACTCTATAAGAAACAAAAATCCAACAATTTTTGCCACTAAAGTCTAAGTGGTTTCCAAGAACCAAGGCCCAAAATTTTGTAACCCTCAGTGCCCTAGTCTTAAACACCTACAACTTTCACAACTCATATCTCCCTTGATACTTGATGAATAGATATGAAAATTATTTCTATGAGTTTTTTATCTTGTCTACTACAAACCTACAAAAACTTTTACTTAAAATTCTCTCTAAGCTTCCTCTGTACCCAAAAACATATATTGCCTATCAAAAAAATCCTATATCTTCAAAAAAAACTCTCCTCCTTCTTTTTCACGACCTTTCTTTGTCATCTCCCTCCTGGTCTTCTTTATCCTCTTGGTCAAAAAGACCTCTTAGCCCTTATCTTTTCCACTTCCTCAACCTTTTTCTTTTGACTAATTTGAAGAAATTTCACTTTTCAAGGTAAATTTCTATTGTATCTTCTTACTACTAATTTTCTATCAACCTTTCTTCTAATCTTAATCTTTTTATTTTAATACATTCTTTTATATTTTTCACACTATGTTTTGATTTACAACACAACAGCGGCTTCATTAACGTGACTTACAAGCAAAGACAAATTTATTTGGGATGATAAGGTTGAAGAAGTATTTAAGAAGCTAAAAGAATTTTTCACCTCTGCTCCTATACTTGTCCACGCATATCCAACAAAACCATTTATTTTGGAAACGGATGCCTCAAATTTTGCATTGGGATCTATACTCTCTCAAATTGGTGATGATGGTCAAGTACGTCTAGTAGCATTCTGCTCTCAAAAATTTTCAAGTGCAGAGATTAATTATGAGATCCATGACAAAGAATTATTGGCAATTGTTGATGCTTTTGAAGAATGGCGCCATTTGTTGGAAGGAGCTCAACACAAGATCATGATATGTACCGACCACAAAAATTTAGAATATTTTATGAGTGTTTGAGTTCTAAATCGTCGACAAGCACAATAGAGTATGTCATTATCTCGATTTGATTTTGTAATTACATATCGTCTAGGAAAACTTCAAGGAAAACCAGATGCCCTTTCTCGACGATCATATCTTGCACCAAGAATAGAAAACATTGTATTGGATCAACAAAAATCAATCATGTTGAAGCCGTCCAATTTGCAGTTAAAGACATTGACGATATCTACCTATACAGATACAATTCTCAAGATGGAAATCTAGAAAGCAATGAAGACAGATCCATTTATAAAGAACATCCAACAATGTTTAAAAAATGCACATGTGGAAGAAGACAATAATTTCAAATTAGAAGATGGATTGTTATACTTCAAAAATCTCCTATATGTTCCTCCAGGACCTACAAGACTTCAAATCCTTCAAGCTCGACATGACCTTCCAGCAGTTGGACACTTTGGCTTCAATAAGACCTTGGAATTGATATCAAGAGACTATTGGTGGCCTCAAATGTAGAAATTGGTGAAAGAGTTCATCCAATCATGTAAAATTTATGCGCGAACAAAGATTCCAAGACACCAATCATATGGACTTCTGCAACCCCTTCCAGTTTCTAAGGGCCCATGCCAATCATTATCTATGGACTTCATTACAAACCTCCTAATTTCAAATGGAAAAGATTCAATTTTTGTGGTGATAGATCATCTTACCAAGATGGCATACTTTATCCTGTGCAACAAGATTATTTTCGGGGAGGAAACAACTAAGCTTTTTATTGATAATATTTACCAAATACATGGCCTTCCAATTGATATTATTTCAAATCGAGGACCATAGTTTGTATCAAACTTTTGGAGAAGATTATTTCGGCTTTTAAAGAACAAGATCAACCTCTCATCCGCTTATCATCCTCAAACTGACGATTAAACAGAACGAGTGAATCAGATCTTGGAACAATATCTTTGTTGCAGTAATAATTACCAATAAGATGATTGGATGGACTTTCTACCATTGGTTGAGGTTGCATACAATAATTCCGAACATTCTTCAATAAAGCAAACTCCATTCTTCTCAAACTATGGAAACCACCTTTGAGCAAATCCATTCCAAATTGAAGATGTGGGAAGCCCTGTTGCAGAGAATCAAGCTACTTATTTAAAAACCATCCATGAAGAACTGAAATTCCAATTACAAATAGCCTAAGATTGATATGCACATATTTATCGCAAGAACCAATCAAATTTCAAAGTAGGAAATCGTGTCTGATTACTTTGACAAAATATACAAACAAATTGACCATTACGAAAATTAGACTATCAAAGACTTGGACCTTTTATAATTCTACACCAAGTAAATCCAATAAGTTTTTGTCTCGAACTACCAAGTAGCATACACATTCATCCAATCTTTCATGTCTCGCTTTTAGAAACCTATTATAAATCAAATATTGCTGGAAGAACTATTCCACCACCAGCTCTAGTTGAAGTCAATCAAGAAATTGAATACAAGGTGGATGAAATATTGGATTCACGTATAAGATATGGATGATTGGAATACTTCATCCATTGGAAGGGCTATGGAATTTGCAAAAGAACATGGGAACCCTTAGATAACCTTAAAAATGCACCTAAGGTTCGCCAATTCCATCAACAATATCCTAAAAAATCTAGATTCAATGGTCATTGAAGATTTCGTGGATAATAACATCTCTTGACTTCTAAATGACGCTTCCTATCAACAACAAAAGACCAATATAAAAAAAGGAGAGCCACGCCAAGCCTTGCACTTATATTTTTGTAGGATAGAATAGATCTTGCTAGAAGCTTATTAGTTATCATGTCAAATCTTTGCATTTTATGGAAATTGCAGGAACAAGAGTCAGAAGACTCTTCTGGCATATAAGCGACTGGGGAATCATTGCAACTTTCACAATCTGCTAAGTTTGAAGAACATGGACAAGATGAAGAAGGAGTATCCCAACGTCAAGTAAGGCCACGCTTGGAGTCTTTGGAGATACGGTCTCATTACAAAAATCTTGATTCAAATGCCCGAGCTTTGGTAATACTCCTCGAAGTTGAAAAGGTGATTCCAGGTGGACCAGAAATTATGTTCAGAGGATGTTTTGAAGATCGCAACGAAGAACAAATTCTTGGATGGGATGTTGGTCTAACAGAGGTTATATCTGGAGGTCATCAATGCCATCTTAAGGGCCTTATTGAACCGCTAACCAACGCACAAAAGACGGAATACATTGCTTCTCTACTCCGATGAATTCTAGAATTTTTACGCATATGATTTGATTATCAAATTGCTTTGACTCTTTATGAAACTCGTCGCTAGAAGAAAAGATGATGTCACAGATATACTTAAACCACTATTAGAACTTTCGATAGTCTTCTAGAATTTTCTATAGCTTTTTAAAATCTTTTAGAATCTTCTAGAACCTTCTAAAATCTTCCTCAACCTTCCAAGACCTCTCGTAGACTTTTTAGAGTCTTCTAAAATCTTCCTCAAACTTCTAGAATATTCTAAGATATTCTTAGGATCCTCTAGAATCTTCTTCAATCTTCTAAGATTCTTCGTAGACTTTTTAGAATCTTCCAAAATCTTCCTCAAGCTTCTAAAATATTCTAAGATATTCTTAGAAGGTCCAATAGGACATAAGGCTTTATAGTATAAATAAGAGGCAAGACTGAGGAGCACCTCAGTCTTACCAATACAAGTTTTGGAGAAAATCCAGAGTGTTGTCTTGTTCTTAATATTAATTCAGTTTCTTTTTCTTAATCTAGTTCTTTTTCTTGTCCATCCAATTCTTTGTTCTTGAAGTTATTCTAGTTTTGATTTCTTTTCCTTAATTCTTTGCTAACCTGCTAACTTGCATCCTTGACACCTCCCTTCCTACAAGGACTACACTAGCTGCTGGTCATCCTATTTTATATTAGTAGAACTAATAATTTTATATTTTTTACTTCACTATGGTGTTTAAAAATACCCTATTAGCCTAGGAACCTTGTATGGCCTACAAATCTTGCTCCATTTCTTCATAATAGCTCCCAAGGTGGTAAAACTCATTTTTACCAAAGTCTTCAAAATTGCTCTAAAAATTCTTAATAAATTCTAAATAAATTTTAAATAAATTCTAAAAATATCTATATTATTTTTAAGATGATAATATCAATTTAAGATTATTCTATTCTACCTTGGAAATATTTTATAATAATAAAATCAATAAAAATCAACTCAAAATCCTATTTTCTATAAAAATAATTAAAAAAACATGAGATTTCTTTCTCATTCTTCTTCTACCTACTAAGTAATATTTATAGGTTTTTAATGAGTAATATATGTAGTTAGAAGGCCAATGTAGACATTGGTCTCAATAACTAATTCTTAATACTTAATAATAAGTAAAAATACTAAATCAACTAAAATAATTGCCTCTAAGACTTATTAAGACTCCATTTTTGTAACTTTTCTTCTAAATAAATTTTAAATAAGACTTTTATATTTATAAATACTTCTAAATTCTAATAAATACTTAAATAGTCAAAAAAACCCTCTAACCATCATATTTATATAACTAAATGATTTAAGACTATATTTTTAATCAATACACCAATTAAGATCCATTGGTGGGACTCACACGTGGTGCATAGCAATAGAAGGCCAATGTAAATATTGATCTTAATAATTGAATACTAATTCTTATAATTAAAAAAAAATACTAAATCAACTAAGATAATTTCTTCCAAGACTTATTAAGATTCCATTTCTTTCTTATTAATACTATTTTTCTTTATTTAGTATCTTCTAAGTACATCTTTACTTTACAATTGTAGTTTTTGCATTCTAAATATATTGTTTTATTCTAAAATAACTAATGAGTCAATTTGATGATTCACAATTTAGTCTTCATTATTTTTTTTTTTAATTTACTTCTATTAAAAGAATTAAGAGATTCCAAATTTAATCCATCTTCTGCTACTATTTGATTAGGATTTAATTCCAATGGATTGAGTACAAATATGTCTTGTAATGTTGTAGATATGTCTTGTTGGTCCAACCATTGGACCTCAATTTTTCTAAATTTTGAAGTAAAAATTTTAAAGAACTTCTGTAGATTTTTTATGGATAGGATTAGTTTAGATTATTTAGATCTAGTGGAAGAATGTATCTAGCACGACTATGGATATAACATTGTCGTATGTCGTAAAGTCTTACTTGAGAATGCTCTGGGCACCTGGTTGTAGAAGATAAAAAAAAAATACACAACAATAATTAGTCCTAACCTCTCTAATCAATCTCTTAAAAATTTACACACTCCTCTTAAAATTTACACACTCCTCTTAAAAATTTACACACTCCTCTTAAAATTTACACACAACCTCTTAAAAATTTATACACTCCTTAAAAACTAAGTTAGCAGCAAGCACATAAAATTTGTAGAGGATCAAACTTACCAGCAAGAAATTCAATCCAAAATCTCAATCAAGTGTCAGCCGACCTCCTTCTCTTATCTTAATGTTGATTGTCTTGTGTCAATATCTCCTTTTTATACTATTCAATTGCTTTTAAATTTCACATGCATGTAAAAAATTAAGTCTTCTACATATATACACATATTTTATTCCAATCCAATTAGTAGATTGTTAGAAATCTTAGGAAACCTAACTAATCCTCAATTCCCAATTTCTAAGATTCCAACCCACATAAACTTCAATAATCTTTGATTGAACTATTAGATCAATCTCAAATTTATAGCACCTTTGAAGCACTACTGTATGCACCAACCCACAAAATATCACTTGTAGTTCTATAACCAATCTCACACAATGCTCAAAAATATAAACTCTAATATATTTCACAAAATCAGAGTCACCAAAATCAATCCTGATTTTGCAAAGCCATTACAAAGTCATTACTAACTCAAATCACTTCCAACTAATGCTCAAAGAAAGATCCTCTTGTTTTCTCTCTAATTCTACCTTCTAATCTCCAAAAAGCCCCTCTACCTGCCATAAGTACGTAGTTTTGTGCCTCAAGGTCAGATTTTGACCCCGGTTCATAACCAATCCTTTCTGGATATCTATTTTGAGATTTTTATGGTAAATATTTTTAAAACCTATTCTTAATTCTTTCTTATATATGCTTATATCATTTTAATTCCCAATCTACTTTGTTTTGCTTTACTTATGGTCCTACAAAATAAATAGAAGCTCATTTATAAAAAAGGTAGTATTAACATCCATTAGTTTTATTCTCTTTTTACTATTATCTATTTTTCTAAGATAATTTGCTACAATATTTTGAACTAAGATCTTCTATAATATACTATTTCTATACTCTTTTATCTAATAGTCACGTTACATCATGACATCCACCCCCTTTGAACCTGTGCATCCTCCAGTATGCGCCAAGTTTGTTATTGTATTGATGTAAAGTATTTTTCATCTTGGTCAAATTCTTGATCTTTAATTTGTTCCTCTTCTTATATTTCAATACATGTCAATAGATTTTGTTTTTCATCAAAATATATATATACTCCTCTTTGTTTGAATAACTTGACTCGCTTGCCTGCTATAAGTGTCTTCAATTGTGTTCCATTAAGTTCCCATAACAAATATGTTCCATTGTCATAGACTTCTATCACAACATATGTCCAAACCAACGCTTAGAAAATTTTCATAATGTACTATGTTGGTTGTCCAAATTATTGTCATAGACTAATATCCAATCACCTTCTTTTATTTTCTTAGGCCATAGTCGATGCATTTTATCAAATCTTTCTTTATTCTTTTTCCTTGCTTCTTTCAACCTTCCTATTGCCACTTCAATGTCCTCAAGCCTTCTTTTCAATTATTGAATCCATAATGCTAAAAGCTCCTCTCTCTTAAGATCATCCTTCCAAGGTAATATTCTCCATATAGGCACTGTTTCTTCTATTGATATAATTGGCTTTTGTCCATACATTAATTCAAAAGGCATATAACCAGTCACTATGCTATGAGTTGTACAATCGGTTTATAATGCAAATGGTAGTAGCTTTAGCCATTGATGTATTTTACCATTGCATGCTTTTACTAATACCTTAATAATAGGTGAATATCCACGCTTACTATTCCTATTACCTTTTGAATTATATGATGTTGTCATAGAAAGTTTGATTCCCATTCATTCCATTCATTATATGAGCTATTGAATTAATAGCCCCTTGAGGCAATGTACATATTCTTATCAAATCCAATAGAGTCTTCATAGTGGTTAAATCTCTACTTTGTAATGCCAATTGAAATTGATCATATCTTGAATAAAAATCATCTATCGAATAGATTACAAATGCCTATGCAAATTCATCCACAATTGGACTTGAACCCATATTTCTAATAGTTACTTTATTTACAGGTTGCATGTCTTGTATAAATCTCATTGTTCCATTTTTCTTTGGTACCGTAAACCATCAATTTGAATAAGGTGCTATAGACGGTTCTAAAATCCCCATCTCAATCTTTTCATTGAGTAAGTTTATCAACTTAGATAAATGTGCTCTTAATATTGGAATTAGTCATAAATTCCATGGTTCATGAGGAACAGTAAAAATAACCATAGGTGCTACAATATTTGGATCAACACATCCAATTTTATGTATTTCAAATGCAAAAGCCTTTCCATGTCGTAAAAGCATATTTCTAAAGCATTTTTCTTCAGTGTTTGTCAAAAATCCTTTACATCTAATTTTTAATCCATCTTATGTAGTATCTATAAATTTATGCCCTATCTTCCTAGGATCTCTCAAATTTGGTTATGTAGATGCCCCTCTCACCTTTTCTTCACAATCTGATGGTAGTAGCAAAGCCATTGGTTTAACCTTTTTTGCCATTGATTTATACTTAGTTTTAACACGTACTTCTTGGCAACTTAAATTTTTTATAAAGTTTTGAATTTCATCATAAAATTCTTTAGAACATACATTAATAACTTTATTACCTCTTTGTAATCCATATTGCAATAAATAATTTAATTCTCCTATAGTATTTGCAAATCCAACTTCTTCAAATACTCTTGATATAAATTCATCCTTAACTAATCCTCCATTTTCTTTCAAAAAAATTTTCATATTTTTAACATAACGTTTATTTATTTTTTTCATCCTTTCAATAGTTTTAAAAGATAATACACCATCTTATTTCAATCCAATAAATCCAATAGATAATGTCATCTTTGTTAAATTTAGCGGGAACATATCTTCTTTTTATCTATTGTAATCTTGCTTTATAATGGTGTGTGGTAAAAACCCTCAAGGTCTTCAAAGTTCTCATTTGATAATTGTTTTTCTCTCAATTTATCATGATTTCTTTCATGATCAGCACAAATAGTTAAAAATTGAACTACTTTCATTCCATCTTCACTTCTTATTCTTGCATAGGCTGAACCATCATCTATAACCTTTGTTTCCATTCTTGTGGTAGTAATAAATGGTTGTCCCAATATAATTGGATATGTAAACATATCTTGTACAAAAAAATGTTGTTCATGAATGACATCTCCTATCATCACCTTTATATTTGGACAAGCTCTATACAATTCTCCCTTTAAATTATTTGCTGATCTTATCATCCATCCATGTTTAATATCAATTGGCCATTTTCCTTTTTTATATAACTCCTTTGATATCAAGTTGATGTCATAACCATGATCAATTAGTGCTACAATCAGCTCTTCTATTTCTCCTAATTTTATTAAAGTTTCCGTTGTAGCTCTTGTCCAAAGACTTCGAGAATAATGACTAGAAGCTTGAATATTATCTTTTTTATCTGTAAATTTGACTCGTGAAACATCTCCAACCAATTGCATTTCAATTTCTTCATCTTCATTGCTTCCTATTGCCTTTGTACCTTATATATTTGATATTATAGTATCACCAATAGATTGTTGTTTTCTTTTTATTGTATCAATAATAACTTCATGAAACTCTCCTTTTGCAATTCTTAAAATCTCACCAATTGTAAACTCAATCTTTTCACTTAAAATCTGCTTCTCCAATACCTTCTTTAAATCGGTAGCAGCCTCAATATCTGATTGTAATTTATAAGCAAGGGCCTTTTTTTTCTCTTTTACAAAATCTCTTTTTTTTGTAGGAACATTTTTCATTATCTCTTCATGCATAGGATTTTTTTATTGTGTTTTTTCTCCTCTTGTAGTCTTTTTTGATGGCCCTTCATTATTTTCATCTCTTCTTCTTTTTTTTTCTATTAATACATCATATTGATTCCTTACAATATGAGTATATATCAATAATCCATATACTAGATCATTCCATCCAGTAATTTGTCGAATGTCATTGTCAACACGTTTTAAATCATCTTTGATAAATTTTCTTCTTTCAACATAACTCATTGCACTTGTCCACAAAGAACTAGATTCTCCTAAAAGTTCAAGATTTATGCTTAAACACTTGCCTTGATTTGCTTCCATCCAATATGTTGATGCTTCATTGCTTGAGATTTTAATTGATTCTCTTGCAAGTACCTTTATTTCTCCTTTATCAAAGTTTGTCTCTAATTTTTTTCCACTCTCCTTTAAATGTATTATATCATCTTTGAAAAAAACAACTCCTTTGTATAGCACCTCTGTGAAATCTTCACACTCCCTTCTTGAATGATCCATGCTATTACACTACATGTACCTATGTACTATACCATCTATTTGTTCAAATTTTTGTCTTATTGATACCTTTGATGATTGGCCCTTTTCTTCAAGTTTTACAAATTTTATTTGTAAATCACTCATTCCTCATATGATTTCATCAATGCCCATTTCTTCTTTCTTTGATGTTGCCATTAAAGTTTGAATCATAGATGTAGGATGGTTAGTAGGCAATTTTACCTTAGAAGCTTGCAATGGTCTTTGAATATTCACCCTATCTTTTCTCCTTTTTCTTTTTGCAAGTATTCCAATTGATTCTTCCACTTCCTTCCAATTTGATGTCAATCTTTCTTCTTCTTTTGAATCTTCAAGTAAAATTTCCAACTTCTCTTGTAGCTCTCCATTAATTGCTTGAAGAAAAAGCTCTACTTTACTTGGATCTAATAATAGCTTCTCTTTCTTTGATAAATAGAAATATTACCTTTCAAACTCCCTCAATAATTTTGTCACTTGAAGATCCTTCTTAGGCCTTTCAATCCATTCAAAAAATATCTTTTTTGTAATCTAATCACTGTCTTCAAAAAAATACTCATCCTTTAATGCTTGAGAAATTTTTTCCCATAAACCTCCAAATTATCCTATAATGGACTTCACATGGCTTCTTATCTTTGGTATAATAGCCAATTCAAATAATTGAACCATCTTCTTCTCAGAAACACGCTGTCGTGTAGTAATACGACCACTAGGTGAAAGAGGGAAGGAGTGATTATATTATAGAAGAGCTCAAATGAAAATATTAGAGAAAATTATCTTAGAAAAATAGATAATAGACAAGGAGGTAGTAAAAATTAAAAGGTGCTAATGCTGCCTTTTATAAAAAGGAATTCTACATACTTTGTATAGCCATAAATATGGTAAAAAAAAGTAGATTAGAAAGATAATTGATATAGGCATGTTTAGTAAGGAGTTAAGAGTAGGTTTTAGAGAAATTTATCTCAAAATTACAAGAGTTGATACCCGGAGAGGGCCGGTTAAGAACGTGGGTTGAAACCAGACCCCAGAGCACAAAACCGCGTGCCGACGGCGAATGGAGGAGTTTTTTGCAGATCAGAGATTAGGGTTAGAGAGTGAACTTGAAGGATTTTGTATAACAGTTGGTTTTGAGTGATTTGGATAGAAAACGACTTTGTAATAGCTTTGCAAAGTCAGGGTTTATTTTGGCTACTTGAGATTTTGTGAAATAAAATAGGGTTGATGGTTTAGGCAAGTCCAGAAGCTTTACAGCAGATCTATGGCTGGAAATTTGTGGGTTTTTGGGTATTATTGTTGTTAATGTGTGTTGTTAATTTGAACTGAATCTAACTGTTTATTTGTACGTAATTGAGGTTTAAGTGGGTCAAGGTCTCGGAATTTAAGTTTTGAGGGTCAGTTAAGGTTTTTAAGATCTTGAAAAATCTGCCAATTGGATTAGAGTAATTTTTATTTGTGTAGATAAAAGACTTGTTTTCCTATATACAAGAGTGATTTGAGACTAATTGAATGGTAAAGAAAGGAGAAATCAGCACTGGAAGATTAGCATGAAGGTTGGAGAAGGAGGCCGACCAACACCTGAGAAGGTTTTGGGGTTTTTCTTCTATTTGGTAAGTTCGATTTCCTTCAAATTTGTTGTGCTTGTTTTTGACTAAAAGGTTGAAGGGTATACAAAGTTTTAAGTAAGATCAATGGTCTAATCAATAGATATTGAGGTTCTAATTTTTCCTAGGGTTGATTTGAATTTATTTAGGATTTGGTTTAGGGTTTAGGGTTTATTTAGGATTTGTTTAGGATTTGTTTAGGGTTTGGTTTAGGGTTTAGGATTTTGACTAGGATTTGACTTAGGATTTGATTTAGGGTTTGATTTAGGATTTGACCAGGGTTTGACTTAGGGTTTAATTTAGGGTTTGATTTAGGGTTTGACTAGGGTTTGACCAGGATTTGACTTAGGATTTGATTTAATTTTTTACTTAGATTTTGACTAGGGTTTGATTTAGGGTTTGATTTAGGTTTTGACTGGGATTTGACCTAGGGTTTGAATAAGATATGACTTAGGATTTTAAGATTTTATTTTTAGTATTTTCTAAATTTAGTATTTTATATGTTATTTTCTATTATGATTAATGTATGATTCATTTATTCTTCTTTTGTAATTGTTTTAAGATTGAATCAAGGTTTGATTAATATTGTTAAGATTTAATAGAAATTATGTAGGATTCTATTAGAGTTGTTAGGATCTTGTTGTTGTGTATTTCCTTTTTGTCTTCTACAGCCAGGTGCCCGGAGCATTCTCGAGCAGAATAGCACGTATTGCGACAACGCTTCAATTCTATTTCTTTAATATAACACCTTAAATATTTTGTAATATTCTTCCCTTCAAACTAGTTGATCTTGTCCACAATTGCCTATAATGCCTTATTTGCCATACCTTCTTTGCGACCTTTTACCTGTTGTTGTTGCATGAATAAAACAAATGCTTCAAACATGCTTGTAGAGTTAGAACCAAAACACATACCTTGTCCTCCTTTGCTACCTCCACTTGTTGTTCTATTTGTAGCTTTAATTGATGCACCATCCATAATTCCTCCTTTAACTCTCTTGCCTTCCTTCTCCATAAGTCAAATAAATCAAAAAAATCCCAATAATCTTCCACGTCAAGCTTTTCACGTCGGATTCACCAAATTATGTTGTTTGTCATGAAGTCTTGCTTGAGAATGCTCTAGGTACCTACTTGTAGAAGATAAAAAAAAAATACACAATAATAATTAGTCCTAATCTCTCTAATTAATCTCTAAATAATCTTTAATGAAATCATAACTAAACCTTGGTCAACCCTAGTCAAATCCAAATAAATCTTAAAACAAATCTTAACCAAATCCTAATCAATCTTGATCAAAGTTTAGCAAATCCTAAAATAAATCCTAACTAAATCCTAGTCAATCCTGGTCAAATCTTAATAAATCCTAAAACAAATCCTAACAAATCCTAAAAAAAATCTTAACAAATCCTAAAACTAATCTTAACTAAATCCTAATCAACCTTGGTCAAATCCTAACAAATCTTAAAACAAATTCTTATTAAATTCTTATCAATCTTGGTCAAATCCTAACAAACTCTAAAATCCTAATCAATCCTAGTCAAATTCTAACAAATCCTAAAACAAATCCTAACTAAATCCTAATCAACCTTGGTCAAATCCAAACAAATTCTAAAATCCTAATCAATCCTGATAAAATCCTAACAAACCCTAAAACAAATCCTAACTAAACTCTAGTCAATCTTGGTCAAATCTTAATAACCCTAAAACAAATCCTAACTAAATCCTAGTCAATCCTAGTCAAATTTTAACAAATCTTAAAATAAACCCTAATTAAATCCTAGTCAATCCTAATCAAATTTTGATAAATCCTAAAACAAACTCTAACTAAATCCTAATCAATCCTGATCAAACTTTAATAAATCTTAAACAAATATTAAATCCTAAATCTAATCTTAAGCTCTAATCAAACCCTAACCAAGCCTAAGCAATTCCTAAGGCAATTTTAGAATCTCAATAATTATTGATTAAATATTTGATCTTGCTTAAAAATTTATACTCCTTAAAAATTAAGTTAGCACCAAGCACATAAAATTTGAAGAGGATCAAACTTATCAGCAAGAAATTCAATCCAAAATTTCAATCAAGTGTTAGCTGGCCTCCTTCTCCTACCTTAATGTCGATTGCCCAGTGCCAATATCTCCTTTTTATTCCATTCAATTGCTTTTAAATTTCACATGCATGTAGAAAATTAAGTCTTCTATACATATATATATATTTTACTCCAATCTAATTAGTAGATTGCTAGAAATCTTAGGAAATCTAACTAACTCTCAATTCCCGATTTCTAAGATTTCAACCGTTATAAACTTCAATAATCTTTGATTGAACTATTAAATCAATCTCAAATTCACAGCACCCTATAAACACTATTGTATGTACCAACCCACAAAATATCACTTGTAGTTCTATAACCAATGTCACACAATGCTCAAAAGTGTAAACTCTAATATATTTCACAAAATCAGAGTCACCAAAATCAATCCTGATTTTGCAAAGCCATTACAAAGTTATTACCAATTCAAATCACTTCCAACTAATGCTCAAAGAAAGATCCTCTTGTTTGCTCTCTAATTCTACCTTCTAATCTCTAAAAAGCCCCTCAATCCGCTGTAAGCACATGGTTTTGTGCTTCAAGGTCAGATTCTAACCCTAGCTCATATTCGATCCTTTCTGGATATCTATTTTGAGATTTTTATGGTAAATGTTTTTAAAACCTATTCTTAATTCTTTCTTATATATGCCTATATCATTTTATTTTCCAATCTACTTTTTTTTGCTTTACTTATGGCCCTACAAAGTAAATAGAAGCTCATTTGTAAAAAAGACAACATTAACATCCATTAGTTTTACTCTTTTTTTACTATTATCTATTTTTCTAAGATAATTTGCTACAATATTTTGAACTAAGATCTATAATATACTATTTCCACACTCTTTCACCTAATAATCACGTTACATCATGACAACGTTCATTTAAATTTATAATTTTAGCACATCAATTCTTATAAAATTAATTTAAAATTATTTGGCTTTTCATTTGGAATCCACTTAAAATATCTTCCAACAAAGAAAGAAAACAAAATAGAAGCAATTAAAGAGGGAATGATTGCTTGAATATCACCTCAAATAATATTTTTTCTAATTTTACTTATTATATGATATGACCCTATATGGAAGTGACTCTAATCAATAATAATACAAAAAAAAATTTATACTGGGACAATAGAGAGTCGATTTTTTTTTTTTTTTTTAAATTTCTTCATACAAAAGTTATTTAATGAATTACCTACTATAACAATTAATAACAAAGGTTATATTATAAAAAAAGGTTCTTTATAATCAATTCACACCACTTTGAAAAGGAACTCACTTTGTTGCATTTCTAGCCAATTTAGCATTTATTAATAAAGGACAATAAATATTTAATATCCCTTTAATTGATCCAAATTAAATATTTTAAATAACGCTTAGGATTTAAAACTAGATTCTATCTAACTCCTATATTCATATCTAAAAGATAGATTGGAGACTTACTTCTCTTGTACCTTTCTCCTATATTCTACCTTCCAACTTATAATTCCCGCTTCTTACTTTTATGTGTATTCGCTAAACTTTAAAAAATTAAAATAAATTGACAAGAGCTAAAGAACTTACTTAATACTTAGCTTTTTAGTGCCACTTCTTATTTTGTGTCCCTTACTTCTCTATCCACAATCTATATTAATTTAATAAAATTAAAATTCAACTAAATTATCTAATTGAAGGCTTACCTTAAAAATAAGGTATCTTGAATAATTATTCTTTTCTTATTCTCTTTCTTCTTTTAGTTTTATTAGTAGAATAACTTATCTAATCTATTGATGGAGAATCTTTTCTATCCTACACTTGTAAAAAGAAGGTGTATGGCAAGTGGAGAGGGTGATTAAATCTATCTACCACTAGAAAAAAGCAGCCCACAAGAAGATTTACAAAGATAAAATAAAAGATTGCTCATTCAAATAAAATCTTTTGTCTTTTGTGAAAAGATGGGATACAAAGAGTAGAGAGGGAGATCAGATCTCTCAACCTCTAGAGAAGGGTCCTCAACTAGAAAATTACAATGAAGAAAGTGGTAAAACCTTGAAGATGAGCTCTACCTCTTATGCTTTGGAAGTGACAACCAACCTCAATAGATAAAATTCAACTGTATTTCGTCTCAAACAACAATCTTTTTTTATTCCAAAAATTGCCACAAATTGAATATTGATGCAATTTTAATGAAAATTACACCACTCTAAGCTTAACTTTTAAGTGTTTCTATTCCAAAATGATTCAATTGAAAATAGTCAACACACACTAAGAAATGCCTTTTCAAACAAAGAGTATACAAAACTACCAAGGCAGTGAATCTCCTTCTACTAAAAAATACAGTAAAAATTCAATTTTGATCCAAATCAAATGTATGATAGTTTTTTACAAAGAAAACATCAAGATACACAACCTTATAGAATTTCAAAGTCAAATAACAAATACATAAAAACTGATTGATAAAAATCCGAGAGCAAATCACTCTTGGGAGCAAACCACCAAGGTAGTGAATCCCCTTCCACTCAAAAACTCACTAACTATTCAATTTTGATCCAAATCAAAAGTATGTTAGCTCATTAGAAAGTTAACTTCAACATACATAATTTTAAAAAATTTTAAAGTCAAATAATAAAAACATAAAAATTGATTCATAAAAATCCAAGAGCAAATCACTCTCGGAAACAAACTTCTAAGGGAGTGAACCCTCTTCTAATAAAAAATTTACTAAAAATTCAATTTTGATCCAAATCAAATATATAATAGCTCTTTAAAAAGCTAACATTAAGAAATACCTCACAAAATCTTGAAGTCAAATAACAAATATATAAAAATTTATTGATGAAAATCCGAAAAAAAATCACTCTCTACTTAACAATGAATTTTTTTTTTTCTTTTTTGACTATAATTGATAAAAGATTTGTTTACAACGACAACAAAGAGAGGTAGAAGACTTACCAATGATGGAGAATATAGCTGAAATTTTCACTCAAAAAGTCCACATAAAAGATCAATCACCATTAACTAACTCTATATTCACCCATATAATTAGAAGCACCACCTTCTTGCAAATACACCAAAATGTGAGGATAAATTTCACCCCTCAAATCAAATTACAAGATGGCCTCACTTAAGAATTGCTTGTGATTGGTGGTATGAAGTGAAGAAAGAAAATAGCAAGAACAAAGAAAAGAACAAACATAAAACAAGTGAAATAAATAGTAACAAGCAAATAAAGAATCCAAAACTAGGTCACAATTTATTCATTGAGTTTTCATCTAGTAAAAAATCAAAATAAAAAAATAAAAGTTATATTTTTAAGTAGATAATTTTTTATCTTTCTAATGATGTAAAAAAAATATAAATTCAAGTTATTATGAGTAAATTATGATAGTTTAAAGATAGAAGATAAATAATAAAAAAATTAAGTCAAAAATTTTTACCTCAAAGATAACTTGCTTAAGAGATCATGAGTTTGAATCTCACCAAGGCTCACAAGTAATATATAAGGATCTCCTAGAGAGGCCACAAGGCCTTAGTCTTATCCTCTTATCTACATCCAAGGTGCCACAATCTATATGAGACTTGTACACTTTTTTTCTTACAAGGACTATACTAGCTACTAGTCCTCCTATTTTTTATTAATAGAACTCATTTTTTTTGCATTTGTAACTTCACCATGGTGTTTAAAAATATTCAATTAGCCTAAGAATCTTAAATGGCCTTCAAATCTTGTTCCACTTCTTCATAATAGCTCCCAAGGTGGTAAAACTCATTTTTACCAAAATCTTCAAAATTATTCTAAAAATTCTTAATAAATTCTAAATAAATTTTAAATAAATTCTATAATATTTTTAAAATGATAAGATCAATTTAAAACTATTTTATTCTACCATGGTGATTTTTTTTAATAATAAAATCAATTCAAATCAACTAAAAATCTTAATTTTTACATAAATAACTAAAAAGATATGAAGTTTCTTTTTCATGCTTCTTCTACCTACTAAATAGCATTTATATATTTTTAATAAATAGTACATAGAGATAGAAGGCTAATATAGATATTGGTCTCAATGACTAAATATCAATTCTTACAATTAAAAGAAAATACTTAATCAATTAAGATAATTGCTTCCAAGACTTATTGAGATTCCATTTCTTCTCTTTTAATACTATTTTCCTTCATTTAGCATCCTCTAAACACATCTTCACTTCATAATTGTAATTTTTAGCCCTTTAAATATATTTTTTGTCCTAAAATAATTAATGAGTGAATTTGATGATTCACATCTTTAGCTATATAAGGTCTACATAACCAATACTTACATAGATCTTTCAATGATATTAGATTGACAGAATTTAAAAGTGAGATAAGATAAGCAAATGATATATTGAAAAATAAGATTATAAATATTAACAAAGACACAAGAATATAATATAAGAAATTTGAATTAAAAAAAAAATTTAAGAAAAAACCAACAAGGACTTGAATTATTTAGATGAATATACAAATAATATCAAAAAAGATGAGCTAGAATTCTAAGAATTGTATTGTTAAGACTAAAGAATTCTTCAGCCTTGGCTCCAATATATATTCTTATTTAAGAGGCTTTTTGAGTGGCTTCCATCAAATTAAGAAGCTTTTCCAACTCTTTTTACCAACTTGGAAGCTTCTTGAGCTCTTTTCACCAATTAGGAAGCTTTTCAAGCAACTTTCACTAATTAAAAAACCTCTAGAATGTTCTAAAAGATTTTATGAATTTTTAAAATATATGTTCTTAATATCACCTCTTTTTTTAATAATGAGTTCTAAAAAGAGCTCATATCTTTGAAAACCTTTCTACATATGTAGAAAATTAAGAATATGTTGTACCAATGAAACTTTATATTTTGTTCTCCATTTTTGGGTAGTAGATTCTATTGGTCTTCAAAAAAATTGCCTATGGCTTTGATCTAATACCTCTATTGTTAAAACATTCCATCTAAGGATCTGATTTTTATTGCGGCCTTTAAGACATCCTCCAAATAAGATCTTAAGTTTAAAAGGATTTATCTTTCCAAGCTCAAGTAATATCACTAAAACTCTAGCATTAAAATCAAGACTTGTAAGGTTAGGTATTGCTCCTAATGGCTCCAACTATAGCCATACTTAGCATTGAAATATATCGTCCTTATTTTGCTCAATTGAAGGCTGTCAAAATTGTACTAGTTCATTCAAAATTTGCTTAGCAAGTGAATCTTTTGAATCTTTTTTTGCTAAATCTTCTAATATTTGAAGGTTTGATATAGTAATTAACTTGCTTCTACAACTCTATTCTATCTTTGAACAAATAATTGCATATTGATAAAGGCTTTGGTTTAACTCTCTCCTTTTTATGAGTATTATTCTAAAAAAAATTCATAAAATATTTTTTAAGTATCTAAAGTTTCTATTGAACTAAGATAATTGAATATTAAATAGAAATTATTCTTATTCATATTTTTTACCACATAAACGTATTACAACATGACATTGCTAATGATAGATACAAGATCTAATCATATTATTGATAATTAATGTTATATTATAAATATTCCTCCAAAGCTTAGTTAATTTATTTTATTTGGCTATTAGTTTGAGGATGGAAAGCCAAAAAAGTTTAATGTCCACCTTCAATATTTCAAAAAGACATTTCTAAAATTTAGATATAAATTGGGATCTTCAATTGGATACGATATCATCTAATAGACCATGATATTAGTATATATTGTTAAAAAAGAGCCTTGCCGTTTCTTTATTAGAAACAATCTTCTTATAAGGAATGAAATGAGCCATCTTCGTGAGCCAATCAACCACTTTAGGGATGATATTCAATGAATTGGATGGTGATAAATCTATAATGAAATCCATTGTAATAACCACTAATGATGCTTCTCATAGAAGAAATTAATATCAATAGGTATCAATGTAATAGTGGTATAAATACAATGTCGTATGTCATAAAATCTTGCTTGAGAATGCTCCGGGCACCTAGCTATAGACAATAAAAGAAAATAATAATAACTACTCCTAACACCTCTAGTCAAACTCTAAACAAACCTTAATCAAATTCTAATTAAATCCTAATCAAATCCTAAATAATCTTAGTCAATCCTAATCAAATCCTAATTAAATCCTAATCAAATCCTAAACAAATCCTAAATAATCCTAATCAAATTCTAACTAAATCTTATTCAATCCTGGTTAAATTCTAACTAAATTTTAAGTAAATCTTCATTAAATCCTAATTAAATCCTAAATAAATCCTAAATAATCTTAGTCAAATCCTAACTAAATCTTAGTCAACCTTGATCAAATTCTAATTAAATCCTAATCAATCCTGATCAAATCCTAACAAATCCTAGTCAAATTCTAACTAAATTTTAATCAAATTCTAATCAAATCCTAATCAAATTCTAATCAAATCCTAAACTAAATCCTAGTCAAATTCTAAAAAAATTCTAGTCAAATCCTACCTAATTCTAATCAAATCCTAAACAAATCTTAAATAAATTCTAACAACCCTAACCAAATTCTAACTAAACCTTAACAAATCCTATCCGAATCCTAATAAATCCTACAACAGATTTAAACTACAATGGCTAATGATTTAACCGTTGATCTTAGTCCAAATTTCACATACCTTTCAATAATCTAGCTGACAATTCACACAAGAAATTTGAAAGAGATATAAAATATCCACCAGAAGTTATGATTAAACTTATACTCAGGTATTAGCCGCCTTTCTTCTCCAATCCTAATGTCAATTTTCTAGTACAAATAACTTCTATTTGCACCATTCAATCACTCTCAAAACACATATACACATAGGAAATCTTATCTATTATCTATACAAGAAATTTTCACCTCAATCCAACTAAAAAATTGCTAAATATCTAACAAACCATCACTAACCCTCAAATCTCAATTTCCAAGATCTTAGCACATTTGAACTCTAATACCTCCTAATTGAACCATTGGATCTCACTTAAACTCATAATATATATTAATCACATTTTTAATCACAAATCCTTGAAATTTTACTAATAGATCTAAAATTAAACTCCTACAAAGCTCAAAAATATAAACTTCTCTTTATTTCATAAGATCCCAAGTCATTCAATACAACCTTGACTTTGTAAAGCTCTTACAAAGCCAATTCTCTTTCAAATCATTCAAAAGAAACTCTCACACACACTTTCTCTAATTTGGTCTCTAATTCCATTCTTTGATCTGCCAAAGATCCCTTGATCCGCTATAGGCATGTAGTTTTGTACCTCAGGGTCTGATTTCAATCCAAGCACATAACTGGTCTTCTCCGGATATTAATTTTAAGATTTTTAAGATAAAATTTTTCAAAATCTCACCTTAATTCTTCTCTAAAGATGCCTATATTATTTATTTTTCTAATATATTTTTTTTTGCATTATTTATGGCCATACAAAGTAAATAGAAGCTTTTCCTTTAAAAAGGTGGTATTAGTCTTTTAACTTTTTTTTACTTTCTCCTCTATAATTCTTAAATAATTTGCTCAAATATTTCCATTTGAGCTTCTATATATTATAATTATTTCCTTTTTCTTTCACTTAATGGCCGTGTCACTACACGACAACAAAATTGCTCCGACTTCAACAAAGTTATATATTGTTGATTAAATGTTGTATTTCTTGTCTTTGGTATAAGATATGATCTCTTTGATAAAGCATCACACAACCCTTATTGCTTCCCAAGTTAAAAAGTAATAACAAAGTCAATTGAAATAATAACATATTTCATCAAGCTTGAAGATGATTAAGAATCCGAGTTAGCATTAAGTATTTTAAGTTCTTATAATTTGTGTATATAATTAAATAATGTATTATTCCTTCAAAAAAATGACACTATTTTTAAAAAGAATCCACAATAGTAAAAAGATTCTTATTGTGGTTTCATAAGTAATTTTAATAGTAAAAAAATTTTAAAAATAAAATGCAACACGATAGAATTTATTGTCTATATCCATTTGTAAAAATATGGCCCTTAGTGCAAAATCCAAAGCATCGATTCTTATATAGAATATTTTTACAAAATTTGGATGCACTAAGATTGGAGCTATAATAAATGCTATGTTGAGATCTTGGAATGCCTTCTTTGCTTAAGACCTCTATTTCAACTTATTCTTTGCATATCAATTGAATAAGAAGGATAATAATTTGAAAATAATTTTTGATGAAGATCTAATAGAAGTTGGCAAATCCAAAAAAAATATTGTACGTCTCTTATAATCTTTGGAATGGTCAACTATACAATTGCCTCTACTTTCTTGGAATCCATCACCAAATTCTCTATAATTATTATGCATTCCAAAAATTCCATCTTTTATTAATAAAATATATATTTGTCTAACTTAGCATACAAACTTATATCTTGTAATTTTTATAATACCAACTTTATATGCTCCTCATGTGCCTTCAAATTTTTCATATAAATTAGCACAAACTTGTCTAGATATTTTCAAAAGATGTCATTTATCAAACGTTGAAAGATAGCCGGTATATTTGTTAATCCAAAAGAGGTAACATTATATTCAAAATATCCATACATTGTTCAAAATGTGGTCTTTTGTTTGTCTCTTTTTTTAATCCATACCAAGTTATATGCTCTACAAAGATCTATCTTAATATAGATCTTAGTTAGGCGTAGTTGTTCCAAAAGTCTTGAAATTAACAGTAGTGGATAATGATTCTTCTTTGTTATTTTATTCAATCCTTAATAATCAATGTACATATGCAAAGAACTATCTTTTTTCTTCACAAAGAATATAGGTGTAATTGATAGAAATTTTGACTATTTGATAATGTTCTTTATAAGATTTTCATCAATATAATTTTTCAATGTTAAAAGCTTGTTTTGAAAAAGATTACAAATTGGACCAAAAGGTGGTTGCATTTCTTTATTAAGATCTATGGTACAATCGTATGGTCGATGTTGTAGTAATATATTAGCATTCTTCTTTTGAAAAAAATTTTAAAATTTTTTATATTATTTTGGAATAATTACTAATGAAATCATATCTTTTTTAGTTAAAGTTGCATAAATAATAAATGATATACTTTTTTTTGCCAATATTATAAAGATCCTTATTCCAACAAATAAAGGCTTATCAACTTGTGGCTTTTTATAAATTTTTCTTGCACAGATTTTTATAAGAAAAGTCATTCTTTATGACCTCTAATCTATAGATGGATTATATTTTTTCAACTAAGAAAGTCCAAGAATAACAGGATTTGAAGGAATCTTAATAACATTAAACACAATTTGGCTGCTATGGTCTTTAAATGATACTTCTATAGGCATTGTTTCATAGGTGACACTACCAAAGGATAAAGGTGGTCCATCTATTATTTCTATATAAATACGTTTGGATTTTTGTACCAGAGGAATTTTATAAAGTTTAGCAAATATTTCATCTAAGAAATAAGCAGATGCTCTTGAATCCAATAAGGCAATTGTTTGAAGCTTCTAAGAGCCAAAATACAAAAGAATTATAAAACAACAAGCAGGCTAAGCAAAAAAAGAACTTGAATAGTTTTATAATATTGAATTGTCCAACCAGATAGTCCTTATTATGGCTGAACATCTTTTTTTTTTTTAAATGATTGTATTTTTAATTTTGGTGATGCTTTAATTTTAATTTTTTAAACAATTGTCAGCCTTATGCCCTTCTTTATCACAATATAAATATAGATCTTCTTCCATCTAGCGCTTCTTTTCTTGTGAACTAAAAGATTTAAAATATACTATATTAAGTTACATAATTTTTACTTCTAAATGTGAATTTTGACTACTTGTCAATATAGTAAGAGTGTATCAGATTGCATATTGTCTTGCTAAAGTCCATGAGCATTGATCATTACAACATTAAAATAATCAATTATCATATTTCATGGCTTAGCTAATGGTTTTATTAAATAATTGGAGATCTAGAAGTAATAATAATAAATCCTTCACATTATCCCTTAATCTTCAATAGAATTGGTTCATCAAGGCTTTTTCATTCCAATTGATGTCGCATGCTAGTGGTCTAAAATTGGATACATTGACTAATATAGAGCACATTTCTTGTTGCAATTTTGAAATTTTAGTTATTGTTCAATGAGCCTTGTCATATTCTCTAAATATTTCCACAAATACTTTCATAAAAGCTTTAGAGTTGCTTAAAATTGGTGATCTCTTTTCAAATAAGGGAGCAAATTATGACAATGCTTGCTTTGTAAGCAAGGTGCCAACTAATCTAGCCTATAATTCTTTTATCAAATAAGTATCAAGTTGGAGAATTATTATGTTATCAATTAAATTTGGTTGACAAATCCTCGGAACTTCAAACGTAAATTATCATATTTCTCCAAAAGACTAATTTGAAGCTTCTTACATTGAACAGATAGATTTTTTTAGCGCGGCATAAATAATACTACATCTTCAACTGTAGAAGTTAGAGATAGATGTAGTCTAGGTCATGGTACTATAGATGTTTGCAACAACTCCTTCAATCTTTGCAGTCCTAGCAAATAAAGTAATAAGAGTTCTTATGATGTCATCTAATTTGGGCTCAAAAGATTTGATCATACTAATGTTTTGACCTCCAACCATTCTAAGAGGGAAAAAAAATGAATCTATATAAAGATAATATCAATTTAAATAAGAATAATCTATAATCTCAAAAATACCTTAAGATCTTCAAGGAGATAGGTGATGCATCTTTTCACAAAAAAATAAAACTCCAATATTATGATGAAAGAAATATCAATTTAGAAGAGGATAATCTGTAATCTTTAAAGCACTAATATACCTTTAAGAAAAGAAATAATTCATTTTTTAACAAGAAAGATCCAACTTTGATATTTAAAATAAAATGAATCTCAAAAAATTATCAAAGACACAAGAATATAAAACAAGAGACTTGAATTAGAAAGAGGTTCCAAAAAAAAACTAATAAAAATTGAATTATCTAAATGAGTATACAAATAATACAAAAAAAATGAGCTAGAGTTGTAAAAGATGCATTATTGAGACTATAGAATTTATCAACCTTGACTCCAATATATACATTCCTATTTAGAAAGCTTCTCAAGCAACTTCTACCAACTTAGAAGCTTCTCGAGTAGCTTCTACCAACTTGGAAGCTTCTCAAGTTCTTTCTATCAACTTGAAAGCTTCTTGAGTTTCTTTCACTAATTAAAAAATCTCTAAAATATTCTAGAAGATTCTATAAACTTTTGAAGTATATATCTTTAACAGTAATTATATAAAAAAAAATCAAAAATATAAAAAAAATAGCTAAAATTATAGTTGAAGATTTAGATTTAGATACTACAAAGAAAGAAGAAATGAAGAATTGAGAATATGGACTTGTTGAGATAGATGTAAAAATTATAGATAAAATTATTTTTAAGATTATAATAGATGATAGAAATAGTATGAATATTATACCTAAATCCACCATGATTAAGTTAGGATTAAAAATCACTCACAAGGCAATTATAAAAATTAGATTAATTGATCAAAAACCTTCTCAACCTCTAGGTCAAATTTGTACTTTACGCATACAAGCAAAAGGTGTAAATTATGTAATATCATTTTATATGATATGATTATATAAAAAATTGGATAGCTATCATCTTTTATTAAGAAAGGCATAGTTGAGACAATATAAAAGAATAATCAATTGAAGGACTTCTAAACCTTACTTTATATTTGAACCTTAGGACAATCATACAACAATAATAATATCTAGCCATATTAGATTTAATATCTTGATTCTATTGGAAAAAATACCATTAAATATAAAATCAAATTAAACCAATTTTATTAAATCTAATTTAACTTCAACCATTGTACCAATAAAATATATTAGTCATGAATTATATGAATATAAAGATAAGGATGATTTTGCCAAATGATTAGCAGATAATTCCTATGTAGAAGAAAGCATCCACATTCAATTTATAGAGCTTGAAGTTCCATCCTTAAGCATTGACATTGACAAAAGATTCAATAATTTTTAATCTTTGAAAGAACAGTTGGAAGGACTAAGTGAAACTCAAAGATTCTTTGATTAAAAAAATAAAAAATAATGTTTACTTATTTCATAGTTGTGGGTGATGGTTTAAGATACTAAAAAATTAGACTTTTCAATTAAATTTGATGAACTTTGGACAAGACCATATATTATTAAAGATGTCTTTGATAAAAACTCAGTCCAACTTAAAACATTAAATAGAGAAGACTTTCTTACACAAATTAATAGAAGTCGATATAAGGAATATAAGGTGTGAACATTGATT
The DNA here is from genome assembly GCA_036785485.1 of Physcomitrellopsis africana. Taxonomy (NCBI): domain Eukaryota; kingdom Viridiplantae; phylum Streptophyta; class Bryopsida; order Funariales; family Funariaceae; genus Physcomitrellopsis; species Physcomitrellopsis africana. Next base: position 115,684 of record JAWRVF010000211.1, on the reverse strand, counting down.
AAAACACTAATGTATCTTGTGAATTATATAATAATTTAAAAACAAATCTTAATAGAATATAGGTATTGAATTAGTGACTAAGCATGATATTGCTACATATAAAACCATATTAATTTAAAAACAAACAATTGTCTTTTTTATTCTAAATCAAAGTCTTAGTATATTTTTTTTTTTTCTTATCTCTATTTTATCTCATAGATTATAGTATCTAAGTTATAACTCTTTTTATCATTTTTTTTATAAACCATGTCAAAGGCAAGAGTAGGATATTCTCTATTCTTACAAATAGTTCCAAATGGTCACCATATGTGAGTCCCGTTAATGAATCTTAATTAGTGAATTAATTAAAATTATAGTTTTTATATTATTTAAATATCAAAATATTAAGATTAGATATTCTAATTGATTATTTAAATATTCATTAGAATTTAGAAGAGTTTATAAGTTATAAGAGTCTTATTAGAAAAAAGTCATAAAAATAGAATCTTAGTAATTTTTAGAGGCAATTATCTTAGTTAGTTTAGTATTTCTTTTTAATTATAAAAATTAGTATTTATTTATTGAGACCAATTTCTATATTAGCCTTCTATGTACATATATTATTTATTTAAAACCTATAAATATTACTTAATAGATAAAAAAAAAATATGAAAAAAAAAATCTTATATCTATTTAATTATTTATGTAGAAAATGTGATTTTTAGTTAATTTAAATTTATTTTATAATTGTAAAAAATCACCAAGATAGAATAAAATAGCTTTATATTGATGTTATCATCTTAAAAATATTATGAAGATTTTTAGATCTTATTTAGAATCTATTTAGAATTTTTTAGGAATTTTAAGAATAATTTTTGAGACTTTGATAAAAATGAGTTTTATCACCTTGAGAACCATTATGAAGGTTTATGAAGGCCATGTAAGATTCTTAGATTTATTGGATGTTTTTGAATACCATAGTGAAGTTAAAAATATAAAATAAAATAAATAAAATAAAATAAAAAATCTACTAATAAAAAATAGGAAGAATAATAGCTAGTATAGTCTTTTGTCACAAACATAAGATTTGTTCTAATAATTATTTAGATAGAAGTATGTAAAAGTAGAATAATTTCATAATATCCTATAGAAAAGCTTCTTAGAAGCTTTATTAACGTGGTTTCACCTTTATACATGTCTATAGATGATTGATAAGTTAGAAGCTTAGTTAACAAGTTAGCCACGTGTTGCACATATTTGTGTGAGTCCCATCAATGAATTTTAATTGGTGGATTAGTTAAAATTATAATTTTAAATTATTTAAATATCAAAATATTAATATTATAGATTCTATTTGATCATTTAAGTATTTATTAAAATTTAAAAGAATTTATAAATTACAAGAGTTTTATTAGAAAAAAATCATAAAAATAGAATCTTAGTAAGTGTTGGAGATAATTCTCTTAGTTGGTTTAGTATTTTTTTTTAATTTAAAAAATTAGTAATTAGTTATTAAGACCAATGTCTCCATTGGCCTTCTATTTTGATGTACCACTTATAAGAAACATATAAATATTACTTAATAGATAGAAGAAGTATGAGAAAAAAAACCTCATGTCCTTATAATTATTTATGTAGAAAATAGGATTTTTTGCTGATTTAAATTGATTTTATTATTATAAAAAACTCACCATGGTAGAATAAAATAGCCTTATATTGATATTATCATTTTTAAAATATTATAAATATTTTAGATTTTATTTAGAATCTATTTAGAATCTATTAAGAATTTTTTAGAAATTTTAAGAATAACTTTTGAGACTTTGATAAAAATAAATTTTACCACCTTAGGAGCTATTATGAAGAAATGGAAAAAGATTTGAAGGCCATGCAAGGTTCTTAGGCTAATTGGGTATTTTTGAACACCATGGTAAAGTCACAAATGCAAAAAAAAAAATTCTACTAGTAGAAAATACGAGGACCAGCAGCTAATATAGTCCTTGTAAGAAAAGAGGTACATAAGTCCCATATGGATTGTAGCACCTTGGATGTAGGTAGGAGAATAAGACTAAGACCTTGTAGCCTTTCTAAGACACCTTTATATACTACTTATGAGCCTTTGTGAGGTTTGAACTCTTGATCTCTTAAGCAAGTTATTCTTGAGATAAAAATTACTCACTTAATTTTTCTATTAATTATCTTCTATCTTTAAACTATCATGATTTATTCATAATAATTTGAATTTATATATTTTTTATATTATTGGAAAGATAAAAAATATATCTATTTAAAAATATAATTATTACTTTTATTTTTATTATTTATTAGATAAAAATCTAATAAATAGACAATGATTAGTTTTATAGTGTGCAATTGCTTAATTGTATATATTTCATTTGTTTTGCACTATGCTTCTCCTTTATTGTTGTTTATTACTCTTTATATTTTATACCATAAATTATAAGCAATTTTTAAATGATGCCACCTTATAATTTGGATTGAGAGGTGAAACTTAATCTCACAATTAATAACTTGAGGAACAAGCTAATTACATGGTGCACATATAAGAAACTTGTCTTGTAAACTTGACATATGTCATAAGTTTCATATAGATTGTAGCACCTTAGATGTAGATAGGAGGATAAGACTAAGGCCTTGTGGCCTCTCTACAATACCCTTATATATTATTTGTGAGCCTTGGTGAAATTCAAATTTTTAATCTCTTATGCAAGTTATCTTTGAAATAAAAATTATTCACTTAATTTTTTTATTATTTACCTTCTATCTTAAAATTATCATAATTTATTTATAATAACTTAGATTTATATATTTTTTAATATTATTAAAAAGATCAAAATTTTATTTATTTAAAAATATATTTTTTATTTTTTATTTTGATTTTTTATTGAATAAAAATCTAATAATAAAATTGTAACTAGTTTTATAGTGTGTAATTACTTAATTGCATATATTTCACTTATTTTATATTATTCTTTTCTTTTATTGTTGTTTATTGCTCTTTGTACTTTACACCACAAATTATAAATAACTCTTAATTGAAACCATCTTGTAATTTGGATTGACGGGTGAATTTTATCCTCACAAAAAGAGAGGTACATGAGAGTTATAAAAGAGAGGTGCACAAGAAGAGTGGCAAGAAGGCAACAAAAGTAGTAAACAATTTCTAGTACTAAGATTCAAATCACTAGAATTGTGAGAAAGGTTGACAAAAGTAATTTTTAAAAAGAATTTAGAATGAACCACATTCAAATATAGAGAGTCGTAAAGAAGATTAAACAAGGTAACTTTTCAAATAGGATTCAACATAATAAATATTCATATACATGTGGTCATAAGAAGGTTCAACTAAGTTGGCTTTTTAGAAAGGATATAGTACCAACTTCACCTAAATGCAAAGAGTTGTAAGGAAGATTGGAGGAGGCAAAAAAAATATTATTTGGATTTTATAATTGATTGCAACTAATACAATAATTAATACAATAGAAAGAAAAAAAATATTGATAAAATTTATTTTTAAATTTAGATGATACTTAGTATTAACTAATAGAATCAAATAAATAAGTAAAATTTTATCTAAATTTAGAATAAATTTAAACAACATTCAAAGATAGAATCACAATCACAATGAGGCCAACAAAATTATAATAATAATTACATTAAAATCACAATTAGAATAATGAAATCAAGTCATCAAGAATACAAGCAAGCTACTAAAGCCCAAATGGATATTGTATTGATGCTTCAAAAGAAAAATCTCCTTCTATTTTCTTTTTCTTTTTCTTTTTTTTGCTTAAAATATATATATATATATATATATATATATATTAAATCGGAATAAGATAGAAAAGAATGTACTTAAATATTATTATATTATAATATGATTATTAGATGCATGAAGAGAGGTGAAAAGATGCATGAAGACCAATATATATGGAAGAGATTAATTATAAGATCAATAGAGATTTTTTTTAAAAATCATATCCAATAGATTAGAAATAGTTTAAAATTTAATATTTTTAATTAATATTTTTATAAAAAACTCTCTTACTTACTTTTTAGGATTATAAATAAAATAAGAAAAGATAGAATAATTATAAAATCAAATAAATCACCTTTAAATTTAAATTAAAAATATTTTTTTATAAAAAATTCTATAAAAAAGATTAAATAGACATCCAAGAAGGACCATTTATGAAATAGAGTTAAATCAGATCCCAAGGCATAAAAATGGACACCTATTGTAAGAAAGGGTTCTTTTAGAGATTAAAAAATATCAAGTATATTAAGACTTCAAGTAGATTTAAAGAAGTATAATAAATGTTTAGATTAGACTTAGAAAGACTTTGTAAGAGCTAATGAAATCAAGATTTTTATTTTTACAACATTCTTTTGAGTAATAAAACTAAACTCTATATTTTTAGCCATTTCTTGAATTTTTTGCTAGATCTATTATAAGTTTTTTGTAAGTTAGTGGAATATGTGTATTAATCTAAGTGAGTATCTCAAATTTTAGCTTATTTAATAGATTAGATTAAAAATCATTAAAATTTAAGTGCAATAAAATATTGATAGTTGGTAGTTTGAATGTCAATAAAGATATCAATCTTACACAAAGATCTATCAACTAGATTAAACTACAAATTGGTATATTAATAGATGACTTAAAGTACAAGATATTTACTAAGTTTAAGCATATACTAAAAATAAAAAGAAGAGATCTTCTTATTAAAAATTTATCATTAAAATTAAAATAGGAGGTTGCTTGACATTTAGGCGGTTCTTTGATCATTTTTATTTTTAATTTAATTTTTGACTTAGATTTAAAAAATTCCATAAACAAATATTTGGTGCATTTTTAAGCTATAAATAATATAACATAACAATGCTAAGCTGCATGGATAACCAAGTAAAGACAATAAGCATGTTGGAACAACCTAGGAAAAAGTAGCTTGAGAGGCAGCCAAAGGTTGGACATTTCTTTGATGGTCAAAGAAAATGATCAAAGAAAAATGTGTCACAAAGATGGAAAAATAATCTCAATTCATCTTCAGCCCTTATTTTTTCTACTACTGGCTCCGCTTATTTGAACAACATGTGGATCTAGACCTAATTAGGCAGTGCCTTGCTCCGCTTGCCTTTACCTACTAGACAAAATTTTCAAGAGTCTTGTTACCATCGACCATGTCAGCTGGTACCACACTATAGATGAATGGTATCATCTATATGGATGACATACATTTGCCCGATTTTTAGAAAATGTTTTCAGGAGTGTCCAAACTCACTATCCAAAAATAATTTCAAAATCAAGCCAGACATAAATAGTTAATTAAGTTGACCCCGTAATAACAAAGAGCTTTATTCTAAGTTGTCAGAGACCCCCCCGCCATTGGTTGGGTGGGATATGGCGGGTCTATTCAGAGCAGAGCCTTAAATAGGCAGGTTGGGTCTGGGCCTCGCCACCATGCCGTCTTAGTCTAATGGTGCTAAGCGAGAGCCCCGCCCCGTCTCTTTCTATTGGCCAAGGCGGGCGAGGCAGGGTTGGAGCCATGCTCGCCTCTCTCGCCTTTCCTCATTGGTTGAAGCTGGTGGGGTGCAAGCCCATACTGCTCTCCTCGTTGGGTACGCGGGGCAAGGTGGGGTGGGGCCGGAGCCCAATCCGCTCCCCACTCAAGGCAGGGCATGGGCCGCAGCCCGCCCCTTCCCCATGGGCAAGGAAGAGTTGTAACCATGGGTCCATAAATCCTCGCCATCAAACTTTGCCTAATGGCAGGACATGGCCCTGGTGGTGGCCGCTATTAGGGTTAATGCTAATCCCTAACCCTAGTTTTAAAAAAAGTTTATTTAAATCATACAATTTTTTTAATTGATTTTTCACAAAACTTTCTTATTATTTTATTAATTATTAAATGATTAAATATAATATTTTATTGTAATATGTCCAAATAAGTTGTTTTAAAAGGTGTATAAATAAATAATTATTTTCAATTACTTTGATTTTGTAGATATGATATTTTAATGTATAATTTTAGAAAATATAGTATTAAAGAGCTATTTGTAAAGGTAAATCATATTTAAAATCATACAAGTTAAGCAACATCTTTTTTGTGTATACATTTTTTAAATAGGTCTATAATTATAAATAAAAAAATAGATTTTATATGTTAAATATATTTAAATGAATGTATAAAACAGTTTGTTCAATATCAAAACTTATAATACTTTGTAGTAAATTAAGACCTTAAGCTTTAATGCACATTTAAAAAAACATAAATTATTATAATCTACTATATAGTATAATAGTAGGTTATAATAATTTATGTTTTATATTAATATATTATTTTATGTATAATATTATATAAAATATTTAATATAATAATTTTAAAACCATAAATATAGTTACTTTAAAAATATTTTTATTATATTTATTCTTTAACCTAATTTATGTCAAATTATAAAAATAGCAATAAAAATATATGTATTTAAATAATAGGATTTTTTAGTTTTAAAAATATTACATCCAAATATAAGTTATACAAAAATCACAAGAATATAATTTATAAAAAATAAAATAAAAATAAAATAAAAATATATAATAAATTTAAATATATAATATTCTTTCTAAATATTACTTTTATTCTTCATCATTATATGTTTTTTTATTCTATGTTATTTTTTTTTGATATAACATAAAAAAAAACATAGAACAAGGATTAAATATATAATTTTTTTTTTTTTTTGATATAATCCTTCATGTAAAAAAATTATTTATAAAAGTACTTGAAATATCCATCTTAGGTTTAAAAACCATATTAAGATGGATAATATGGATAGAACTTCTTGCTTCACAACTAGTTCTTTCTAAAAGTGTTGTAAATTGTGGAGATTCTTTTTATATTTACTTGTATAATATTTTCATACGCCTCTTTCATACTTCTCTTATAAAATTCTTTTTTTAATTCTATAATTGATTTACTATGCACTTCTATGCCAACTTTATTCTCTATTTCTTGGCATTCAACATTGTTTTGTTCTTTATAAGAATCATCTTTAAAATCACTCACACTATTTGAAGCGCAATGGAACATTGTAGCTTCTAAACCTCCTCATTTGCTACTGTAATATGTTTTGCATAAATCTATTATGGTAATTACATAACAATCTGATAAAAAATAAAGAAGAGTTGCAATTTGGTGCTTGCACAAATTATTTCTAATTACATGCTCACAAATACAATATGCATAATCCAAAAAAGGCTTTGGAAAGGTTTGGGATCTTTATAACCTTAAGACTTCACTTCTCAAAAATTATATATAGTAGGATGTCTTATTTAGAAATATTCAAAGCTTTTTTGATACTTGATCAAATAATTTTTTTATGATTATATTAGATACAAAAATATTTTTCTTTTATTTTTCCATATACATGTAATTGATAACAATAGAAGTTGTAAGATGCCACACCAACCAATCTATTCTTCTTTCCTTACATCCTCTTGTGAATCATTCAACCATCTCTTCAATGCATCATAATATGACTCAATATTATTATTAGTATCTTAATTGGCATGAAGTAAATGTTGCAATCCTACTAACGATAGGTTTAGAATATTATATTTAAAATACTATGTATTATTTTATATATATATTTAAAATAAAAAATATATAAAATTTAATATCTAAGTTTAGAAATTAAAAAATTAGCTTCTTATATTTAATGAAACTTTAAAATTCTATTTTAGCATATTAGAATTAAAACCAAATATGATTATATTTAAAAACTTTAAAACATCTAATTATATACAATAAATTTCGAATAAATACAAGTTGATGTATTAATCATATAAAAATTGATGAATTTGTGAAATAATCATAAATTTGGGAATATTTTCTTTTAAAATATTCTTTTATTTATGATACATTGTCTTGTTGAAAGACCTCTGCCACTGCATCTTTTGCACATGTAATAAAATGTTCTTCCATTTCTTCATAATAAATCCTAGAATACATTATTTTCCACATTTCATTATTTACCTCCTATTTCACAAATGTATCACCACATATTTTTTCATTGGATTTATATCTCCGATTCTTTAATATGTAAAAGACATTCAAATATACTTGTGCATTAGACCATATATGTCTACATGATAATTATGCAAATGAAAAAATTAAAATAAATGTACATATTTGTATGATAAAGTAAAATTATATTCATAAAATAAAATACTTTCAAAAGTCTACTGCCGCCAATATCACAATCCATCACATCCAATGTAATGTACACCATGCAATCAGACTTCAATGTAGATGAGGAAAGGATAAACTCAGCAATTTATTGCATGCAAAGAAACTAAATCTAGATAGAGAAAAGTGGGGAATCTGAGAAAAAAAGAGAAGTCAAGATGGGCCGAAAGTAGTCTCTGCACTGTATCATAAGACTATTTTTGGCCCTACTCCGCATTGCACCACGCTGTTCTATGTTGAGCTGAGATTATTTTTGACATCCATCAAAAACAAAATCATCTATGTGCAAGGCAAAGACTATTTTTGGCCCCATATTGGCTTCTTCTTTTTCCTTGGTTGCCCTACTTTTCTTAGAGAAACTCAGTATTTGGTTGAGCTGCCCACAAAAATTAAGATACCAATTTGGAGTTCCTTCTCAATCTGCTTCTCATCCATGTGCAAGGATGAAATAAAATCTCAAGTTGGGTACCTTTCTTGTCAAACCGGCTACCACCCCTCTACTCTAGCTACTTACTTCACAAAATATAAAGAATGTTTTGCCACTACTACTACCACCCACACACAAACCAAAAAAAAAAAAAAAAAAAAAAAAAAACATTTGAGAGATAGTAGCCATTGCCGCTCCCCCCTTGTATGTCGGCGCCTTCAGACCTTGCAGTGGATCATTGATCATATCCACTAATCTCATATAGTCATTATTATTGTTATTGAGCTTAGCTGGACTTGTATAATGCTCATGATCTTCCTAAATTAATTCATTCACTGAACCTCCTTTTCTTCTGCTCGTGTCATGTATACCTCCACCATCTTGCAATCGTTGGTCGAGGCGACATTCCTTTCATTGGCAAGAGCTTGGATCTCCTCGATCTGATCCTTGAAGAGATTTAGATCATCTTGGAGCTTGTCTCGGTCCACTTGAGCTCCTTCACCTTCGAGGAGCAGGCACTTTCTGAGCATTTAGTACTTTCCAGTTCCTCTACCATGACTCTTTGGGTTTCCGTCTCCTGTTGAGACAGTACTGCTAAAAATTTCAGTTGTTCGACCTCCTTAGTGATCCAGACTACTTTATTTGTTTTTATGGTCAGGTCTACCTCTACAGCTTTGATCTGTAATCTCATTTGTCTTGATTCGGCTGGTTTAGTCATCATTTCTGCATTCAGAAGCTAAACGACAATTTTGAGCTCAGCTTTCTCTTGCTCGAGCATTAGCAATATATCCTTGTCCTCATGGGATTTCCGACCATCAATTTGTACTTCGTCTTTCAATTTACTCCTGCTTCTGGAGCTGCTCCAACATCTCGCACCCACACTTCCTGTGCCGGAACTCCATGACCTCCCTAAACATTTCAGTCTTCTATTCAATCGTCTTCATGTGGTTTGACTTGTTTCGTGTGAGTACTGGATGATCTGGAATCATCTTTGTCAACTGTAGCAACATAATTTTACTGCACTTGAGTATTCCTCTCTTTGGAGGCAATTGAATGGCGAGTTCTATTTTCATGCAATAAAGCTGCTGGTTGTTGGTGTTGTCTTGCTTAGATGAACTACAATTGTGTATCTTTTGAATCGCACCAATATATATATATCTGTTGCAGGCAGGTAGAATTCACTGCCACCACTGCCGACATAAATCCTTTGAAGTTGACATTCCCGTCAGGTACGGTGCTCTCACACTCGTGGAAACAATCAATATCTTTGACACCAAGGAGAACAAGGACAAATCTCTGAAGGGTAAGTGCTTGGAGACATAGTAGCCTAGAGAAGAAGATATGTAACCCATTGCTGCCGTCACCATGAAGTGAAATACCGTCAACTTCGTTGCAAATCTGTAGTTGTAGCCCCCTGCGGACATAGCTTGCTTCTTTTTAATGCTGATCTCCACAGAGCTGATAATATTCGTTGCCTAAGTCCTGACATTTGAAACTCCACCTTTCTTGTCATCTTTTCTGTTCGATTTGTCCGACATACTTTTCACCGAATTCAGAATGATTCCTTGGGAGTAGTGGTTTACTCTTCCAATTTTAAAATCTTGTCACAGGTATGAAAACGTTGGTTGTGGCCTTCCTGGTTCCACGGCTGGTCGTCTTTTACTTTGCTATTAACACTTGTCTTCATGTTCTATGTAACCTGTTTGGGGTAGTTCTCACAACTTGAATGCAAACTGAATTTTGTCTTCGGCACACTTCTATGGGTGGAACACGCTCAGAGAGCGCAGGAATTTGACAAACTTGATCACACGATTCTGTTTTTGGTCGAATAAGTAAAATATCCGATCTGCGAACAAATATTTTCTCTCACTGTCCCCGAACAGCGTCAATTGAAACTCTTGTGTATAAGGCCATCATCGATAACCGAGTTGCTGATCTTCATACAGATCTCATACAGCTCATCCACCTCGTACACAACGCTCTTGCGCTCTTGCAATAACTCCTGCAACTCCTCTCTAGACACTATGCTCTGTGTAATTGCTGGCTGCGGGTTGTGTGTAGATGGATCATGGGTCTGAACCTGATCTAGAAACATGCAGCATTACTATAATGCGGGTTTGTGCAACTAATTACAATGTTCTAAATCTGGGCACACTTTGAAGTACTTGTTCTTGTCCGTATGAATGAGAAGTTATTGTGAACCAGAAAGTACTTCATGATTTTGGAATGCAATGGAACCGACCCACAATTACACTGATTCGTTTCCAATTCCATGTGGGCAACAATAGGCTGCTCCACGTTTCCCTGCTTGAGTAAATGTACTCCGAGTGAGAAGAATGGCTCCTGGATATGTAAAGAGGGAAAATATTCAATCTAATCCTTCCCATTTGAAGAATGGAGCCAACTACTGAGTTCCAGTGTATCAAAAATAAATCCAAATGAATGTGGTTAAAAAATACAACCGCCGCTCTCTGGAGCAGGAGGCTATTGAGCCTTAAGAAGCCTTGTATTCTATCACATCATTAAGAAGACATGGTGGATGATGGGGTGTTAGGAGCTTGGATGCCCTAGTAACTTCTAACCATCACTAATCAATGTAGAGGGCATATTGCTTTTATGTCAGAAAAGAAAAAAACATGGTGGATTTTGCACCATGTTTACTCACTAAACCTTAGAATCCACACTTCAAGATGTCAACATCATTGAGCATGAAATAGAAACCTCCAATCTAGATTGCTTTAGGGTTAAATAGTTAAAACTAATTTTAAATTATTGATTAATTGTTATGATTCTAAAATATGAATAAAATACTTAAAATATTATCCAAAAAATAATTTTTTTGTATTAGACTATTTTTTTGTATTAAACCTAATATACATATATATATATATATATATATACATCACTATTTTTGAAGATTTAAGAATATATTTAAATAGAATTTTTTTATTTTATTCAAATCTAATTTAATTTTTAATGATATTAGAGAATAAAAAAATAAAGAAAAATAACCTTAAAATTTCTAAATCAAAAAATATGTTTTTTTATCTATAAAAGAAAAAAAAAAAAAAAAAAAAAAAAAAAAAGTTTTAATTAAATCATTTATTTTTTATATACAAAGATAAGAATTTTTTTAAATAAATCTACTTCTTCATCACTTCATAAATAAATTAGATAGAATTTAAATAATTCAACAAAGATTTATAAAAGTAAGTTTTTAAAAGGCAAAAGTATCAACAATATGCCACTATTAAGACAAGTTTCTAAGCAAGTACATAATATCTAGATTGATATTGCACACCAAAGTGGGCTTATTGTTTCATATTGCACTAAAAATCATCCATGGTTTATAAATCATCTCTTTGCTAATATAGTTATTAAATATATTTTATTATATATATATATATATATATATATATAGAACTATTCTAAAAGAAAAATAAATCATCCAAAACCTTTTTTACTTGCAATAAGAATTAGCAATGATATCTTGTTATTTTTTTACTCTTGATTTTATTATTTTTAAAGATTTATTATTATACTTTATCTTACTTTTTATAACCATTTATTTTTATTTTTTTATTTTTTATTTAAATAATTATGTATTTTTTTAGATTTATATTTTTTATGCATAAAATTTGTAGCAAAGTCTATATAATAGTAAAATAATTGAATCAAGGAGCTATTATGGCTTGTTTTTATTTACTTATTTATTTATTTTTTTCTCTCTCTCTTATAAGTGAATTTAAAGATCTTCAATAATTTAATAGCTTAAAATTATTTTATGTATAAATAAAATTATCTAGTGCTATATTATTTACTATTATATTTCTAAAATCAATAATTTAAAAATATAAATAAATAAATCAATAAATAAATAAAACTATTTCTAAGATTTAGAAAGTAAATAATATGTATAGAAGAGATATATCCAAATAAATTTGAATCATCAATATATTTACTACTAGACTTCTATACCAAACTAATCAAATAAATATAATAATAATTACATGGTTATTTATGCTAAAAAAATATTTTTCTAATTTAGATAGGTTTTATTTTTTAATTAAAAAAATTTTGCCCAATAGAAAGTATGATAATTATAAGTAAATATAAGTAAATATTATTTTATATTATTTTTATATAATTTATATTACTATTTTATATTATTTTTATATAACTAAATACAACACTTATTAGATTTATACTAGTGTTTATAAGCAAATGATTTAATTTATACCAAAATAATATATTCTAATTATAAAAAAAATATTTTTTATTTTTCATTGATAATATTGATAAAAATCAAGGACCGACTATTGACAATAAGATGGTATAAATCAAGGAGAAACAAGTTTAAGAATCAAAATTTAAAACTTCTTTGCACCATGGAAAACCAGCAACTAGCAAATTCATTTTAAAGGATGTCATTTATAAAATTGTCAAATGAAGTAGTCAGATTGTTTCAACTTAGAGAATGTCAAAATTGTCATAAAGATCTTAAAGAGAGACATGTCTTTTTTCAAATAGATGACAAGATATAATATGTTTGGTACCACAATCTTGAAAGACACTCTCAATACCTAGTAATATTACTAGAAGTAGGTACTATACTTAATGGCATGTAGAATGTATTGTTTAAAAGTAGTTATAAAGACCTCAACAATGATTAAATAATTATATGGTCTTTTTGTCCTAATTTAGAATATTATCAATGGCTGAAGGGACATAAGTCTAGTAGTATCTAGAAAGTTTTCACAAGATCTTCTTTGTAGCTAGTATATATAGATGCAAGATTAAGGCCATCCTCAATTTTTTTAATAATTTTTTTATATTCTAGTCTTAATTCAAGATTCTCTAGGTTCTTTGTACTTGACAATAGCTATTTTAGTTTCTATTTATTTTATATTATCTCTTATTTGTTTACTTTCTCTCTTTTAGTGACACAAGAATGTATTACTTTTTTCAAAGTTATATCTTGATTCATGTCCTTGAAATTTCGTGTTGATTTAAAGAATAAAGAATAAATTAATAGATTGACAATCATTACTTAGGATATACATTAAGTATTATAGATTTTTAAGCTAATAGAAGAATTTATTTACAAATAAATATAAAAATACCTTTATTACTTAAAAATGCATTGAATAAGTGTTAAAAAATCATGTAGAAGTAATACAAAGGCTAACTATACCATATAATGTATTACAATATTATTAGCAATACAAGTAAAAATTTCCAACAAATGTAGTCTTTTTTTATCCAATTTAGTATACTTGTATATAACATTATAAATAAATGGATGACTACAAATTAGACATTTTATAGATTAATTGGCAATTGATTTTGGAAAAATTCAATAATATGGCTAATTATATCTAATTATATAAAAATTTATTATAAAATATAAAATTTTCAAATATCTAATTTATTTCTAAGCTAATATTTGTATAGCAATTTATAAGTTGTTTTTGCCTTAAATTCTAAGTAACAATTGAAATATGAATAAGAAGAAATTTTATCTAAGACATGACAATTTTAAATGAGTTTCATTAGTCTTGTGCTTAAATAATTAAACTATAAGATGAAATATATATGTTTTAATTTTTACAATATAATTTGGTATATATCTATTATCTTAATATAAGTATTTGATAAAAGACAATAACCATCTTTATTAACAAACAAGAATCATTTTTTAAAAAAAAACATCTATCTTGGCATCTAATTCAAAGAATACAAGAAGTAAAATATTTTGGAAGAAATAAAAATAAAATAGTAACATCTTTGACTTAAAGCAATAAAAAAAAATCACTAAATAACAACTTATAGGTGTGTTTATAAGAATACAAAGAATAAAGGTGGAGTTATGTTTAACAAATAATAGTCTTATTTTTTAATATATATATATATATATATATATATATAATCTAAAAAATAGATATTTAAATGAAAATCAAATTTTTTAACAATATCATAGAGTTAATTAAATCCAATAGGCAAAACAAAGTATTACCAATTAGAAATTATTATAAAAGTTATTTCTTTGTGTAATAAGCTTAATAAAATAGTTTAAAATTAGAGTATTAAATACCTTTATTTTTGTTATATTAGCAAATTTTTAAATTGAAATAAATCTAGGTAGCACTATTATTTATTATTTTTTTAATATGCTATTTATTTTTTGGTGTTAATATTTTGTTATTTAAAAAAATATATGTATATTATTTTTATTTGAAGTTAAACAATTTATTAGTTGTGTTGGATTGATGCAATATTTGGTTGTTCATTATTGGTATACAACAAAACTTTCCAAGAGTTTTAAATTTGTGTCATACTATTATGGAATTTGTATTTTTAATAAGCCATTATTATTGGTTTAAACAAGAATTTTGTTCAGTGTTTTGATTGATTAATAAAATCCTAATAATGTTTTATTTGTTCCATAGTATAGTCTCAATAGGAATTCCTAAATGAGTAAAGGAAAAAAATATATTTATATATATTTACTTCAAAGTAAATATGTTTATATTACAAATTGGTTGTTAGATGGTGTGGTTATCAGATTTCAATTTGATATTAAAAAAAGAGTTAAATTAGTGATTACTATTGAAATAAATTCAAGAAGAAATAAACATAACTTGGTGTTTTTTTTAATTAGATAAACTAATCAATTGGAAATTGAAGGAAACTATTGCATAATTGGAACAAAAGAATATTCTTGTTTAAACAGTGCATTTGTAGAAGACTTGAGTTTGTCTTATATACTTCATTATTATTTTTTTAGCCAACAATAATAAAACCAAAAAGAAATCCAAAATTGAATACTAACACCCACACTTGCTAATTAACTTTACTGTAAGAACCAGTAGCCCTATTAGGTCTTATTCACAACAACAAACAACGAATCAAATCACAAACACTATTGATTCCCTACAGACAGAAAATCCAACCTACTTGTGTTCAAACTCAACAATACCAGTTTTATTTAATCCAAAGGTAAGAAAAAGGCGAATCCAACAACGGATGACCGACATTTCAACAGCGTTGCGTGGTTGACGGTGATGGATGCAAGTGAGACACTCCACCCCTCAAATCCGACAGGCTTGCGGAGCAGCATTTCCGCACACTGGCTCCATCATTAGAGACAAGGATTGCAACGGAAAGGTTGCAGAAATAATGGAATCGGAACAGGAGCAAGAATCACACTGTGGCAACAACACAGGAGAGAGAGAGCGAGAGAGAGAGAGCAATAATAATATAAGAAGATGGCGATGAAGGAAGCGTTGGAATAGTCGCTGCGACTTGTCAAAGCGTGGACGCATCTGGAGCTCCAGTCAAAGCGGCCGCAGTGCCGCAGAGCCATGGGAGCCAGCGCCTTCCTTTTTCCCTGCCTGACTCGCAGACTTTCGGCCACATGCCGTGAGCTGACCGCCGGCCAGGTCAGAGGCACCGCCGAGGAGATCCCGCGGTAGCTTCTGATGGTCAAACGTGACCCTGCGAGGATGCGGTGATGCGGAATGGCCTCCCCTGAAGTCTAGTACTCTGCAATTCCCGACAGTTTCTCTGCGGCGACGTCGACGAAGCTCACTGTTGTGACAATCCTGGCCTCGCTTATCGTCGCTTGTGAAGCGGTTGGCTTTTTGAGGGTCGAATCATGCTTTTTACGAAGCTAGTGGCGGGTTCGTGCTCCAGCCGACCAGTGGCACGGCGCCTGAGTGACTTGACCAGCTCGCACATGAATAAGATAAGAAATCTGAAGCTGCGCTGCGCATGCACGTAACGTCGTTGATGAGAACCGGAAGTTGGGTGATGATGCTTGATCGACAGACCCACCTTTCTGCGGAAGCTTGTGTTGGAAAAGAAGATTACACTCGATGGGCCAATATACAAAGATATTCAAAAACATCTGGAACAAGAATAGACATGCAGACCCAGTTCGTGTGTCATTCATTGTATGCCGTGGACAATAAGAAAGCATTCATGGGGAGCTGTCGTGTTGCAAGACTGAAGAGATTTTCTCCTTCTTTTTTGAAATTTTTGTTTTTTGTTTTTACTATTGATTTAAAAAGAATTTTGTACAATGCCTCTGCTACTCCTAACTCGTCTAATTTGAAGACTACGTACCGTAACTGTTAAGAACTCCGGGATGGCCGCGGGGGTAGACTAGGACCAGAAAGTTTCTGCTCGAGATCTGGACCTACATCTTCGGGTCCTTCCATGGATTGTTGCGTAGTCAAATTTCTTAGCGTATTTGGTTTCTGCGTATTTGGATTCAGGGAGCTTGTTCTGAGCCTTGCTGCATTCAGGCGTCTTGAAAGAAGGCTGCTTGGCTTGAGGGGTTCTGGGGTTGGAACTTGTTTTGGTTCAGCAGCCAGGTCGGCATAGTTCTGCAACAACCTCGTAAGATCCGGCAGAGGGAACTGGGGAAGACCTTGTGGGTTACTGGTGAACGGATTCTTCGAAAGTCCTCCCGCAAGGCTCTGCTGAGCTGCGTTGTAACTCATGAACTGCTGAATCTTAGCCTGCAATTCAAATTGTAATCTCACGAGTTGATATGCCATGATCATGCTCACGTTGTCCTGTAGCGATGGAGGTGGTTGGGCAAGATTGAATGGAAGTGTTGGCCAAGCTGAAAGTAAATTGCCGAGATTTGGAAAGAGGTGGGCCAAATTGTCCTGTTGTGATCCAAGATCTGGTAGACCTGAAGTCGTCGCAGGTATTCTGTTTTGCACCTGGCTCCAAAGATCTTGTGGGCCCTCGGTTTCGTTAGAAGTGCAGCCTACTCCGGAGGAATTCTTCGGTCGGTTGATTTTAGGATGAGTATGTGTCCCTTCGTAGCTGGTAACTATGAGACCAGGATCCTCAATGGACCGCTCGACCCGTTTTCGAACGGGGCAATTCGCAGTTGTACACCGGTAGTAGTTCCTGCAAATCATCACAATGCATCAAATTTCAGAAATATGTTTATCTTAAAAAGAAAAATTCATTCCACAAGTTCACCATTTACACGAAGCTGGAAAATTTCAGCTCCCATGCCATTTCTCTTAACCTAGGACTCCATATTTCAGGACTGTCGGAATTGCACAAACTGTGGCTGGTCACAGATCAACCTATTCGCACGTGTTTGCGCAAGTAACATAAACCATTCCCGTTTTCGGAAAGAAACTAACTTACGAATGGTAATGCACGTGCTGGGTTCATTTTATTCTTCCTATTTACATGTGGTTTTGATGATTTGCTTGCTAATTTTTGTGGGAATCTATTATAGAACCGCTTGCGTCCTACAATTGCTCCAATTATTGTGACATAATTATTGTGACATAAAGGTAGCGTGCGAGTAATACCTGGGATGTGGGCTGCTCTTCACGGGCTTCTGACCATACTTGCGCCATTTGTAACCATCGTCTATGACGTCCACTTCGGATCTCGTTTTGAATTCGTATCTTGGCTCCCGCGGTCTTTTGGGACCCTTCATTTTCTGCACCTGCTTCATAGATCTGCCAAACAATAACTTCGAAGTCAAGAACCCGGTCTTAATGATGGACTAGGGCTACAAGCATACATACTCATTCAAAACACAGTTTAGGAACATCTCGGAACTTCTGCACCATCTCCCAAGCCAGGGGGAAAGCGACTGGATTGAGATTGTAGCTTACGATGAATTGCTCGTTTCTTGCTCCTTCATTACGTCACCGTCTTCGGAGACATCGATTCCTTCGTCATGCTCCACCGATTTCCTCTTGCGGGTCTTCTTGGCCTCATCTCCAGAGCCAGTGCCCGTAGAGTCGCTGGTAATCATAACATCACTGCTAGATGGGTCGCTCTCCGCGCTCTTCTCAGATGTCGAAACGATCTCAGAGGTGGAGGCAGTTTTTCCCCCGGAACCCCAAGCGGATACAGTGCTGGGGGTTACTCTGGGACTCCAGCTCTGGAGAAACTTCAACTGATCGGAAAACAAGGGCGACGCACACAGAGTTCCAAGGTCAGCGAATCCTCCCATCTCGGCAAATTTGGGGGACATCAATCCTCTTGGAGAAATGCCGCTCAAATCTAAGTACTGCGAGTCAAAAAGTTGTTGCGCCCAGACATTCGCCTGATCGTTGGACTCCTCTAAGCTTGCTACTGGTTCGTCACCTTCTCGACTTGACTGGTTCATGCTGTCGCTACAATCATCTGTCTCCTTACATTCTTTCCTCACTTCCTGAAGCGCCATACTCTCATCTGTCATCAACATTACCCCGCTGCGATCTACCTACTTGCAGAGAAGCAGTCCTATTCAGAAGCACAATCTGCTTTGAAGCTCTCGACGTCGCTTTCAAGAGCACCTCTGGCGGACGATGAATTAATGCTCCTGAGTCGCTGCCAAACTGGTTCTAGACACCGATCTGCTGGAGTGGAGTACTGAAGAGGATGGCAGAATGCTGCAGCCTCACCCGCGGTGGTAGTTTCTAACGCTTCTAGAGCTCTGCAACGGAGTGTTGGCCACAGGACTTGGACCTTCTTCCAAAATTGACAGGAAAACCACAGCGCACGTTCGTTTACACCCGAGTAATAAATCTACAAACCTCTATCCTCACACTAGCTCCCTAGATAGACCGAGTCACAGCTTGTCAAAATCCACGCGGTTCCATCCCGGGACGTGGCGGTAGAGGGACGGGACTCCGAGGATCAGGAGTGTGGGCCACAGCTTCTATGGCACACCCATTCCCCCGCTCCTCTCGTTCATCATCTATATTATAATACAAGTATATATATATATATATATCAAAATATATCTATCTATACACTCACACACAAACACACACAGATTTATTTACTTGTTTATTTTATGCATGTATAACAGTACAAGATAATTCGTATAGCTCCACATTTTTCTTGCACCCGTCATCGCCACGCATGATAGATCTCCGGTCCCGATGGCGATGTTCCATGTGATGATTTGGCGGGCGCAGCAGCAACGGTGAAGTATCGCTCAGTTGGCCTGGAAGAACAATGAAACCACCCAAGTGAGAAGGCGCCGCCCAGACCTTTTGAAATGCTGATGGCACAATGGCGCAGTCTCTGGTAGGCTCCCCAGTTTCTCACACAGGCTCGCTGCGCCGCTCCTTCACTTCGGTAATGTCCCCATTTCCACAGTTAGTTTGCTAATTTCCACACGAAATCACTGCCTTCCTTCCTTTCACCATGTTTAACTTCACACAAATCATACCCGTTTTAATCTAGCGTTCGCATCCAAAACCTTGATACAAACGAAATTTGTAACAATTTAGTCTTCAGTCAGTTGAACTTTGGTTTTGTACTTTTGCTCATTTATGTGATTTTAAAAAAATGATAAAACAATGTGAAGGTCATTTCTATTAAACAATCGTAATACTAGAATCACGGTTATCTTGACATTAATTCGATCATAATTGACATAATTTTTTCCATTGATGAATCGATGGATCAGAAAGTATCTTCGACTTCTTTTCTTGCGTTGGGACTGTAAATCAAACAGTTTTCTACATCTGCAATGTGGGTGGATTTCAGATTGTCAGAAAAAGAAAACGTAAGCCTGCAATCATTCCTTCGGAACTGTGCAGATCATCGAGGCTCAGGTCTACCTCCACGAAACGATGGATAAATTGTTCAGGAGAAAAAACAAATTAAGTGTTACCATCAAATTCCTACAGTTTCGTAGTGTCATTCCTGCTTTGCCTGTAGCACCGAAGAATTTTCATGACGTTTTGTACAAGAAAGTGTCCATTCTGCGACGAGGACAAAATAAGGAGAATAAACAGTGACGAAAGTGGCTTTGATCGTATGAAAAGCTCCGCTTTGATGGTGTGCTTTGGTTTTGTTTTTAAATTCTATTAAATCCTCCAGATATCAGTTGCATGAGTATCGATAAACTGTCTGCCGAAAGCATTTGAGCAACTTATCTTACAATCCACACACACTGAGACATTGGAAAAGCTTCACAGCTGAAAGAATGGTGGATGCTATGTGTCACCGCTGATGCTTTGTTGGTTACAGTTCACGTCTTCCTCGGTCATGTAATGTAATATTTCTAGCAGTAGGTCTGCCCCCTTTGATACAACGTGGGTAAGTACAGTGGAGCTTTGGGAGAAAAGGATCTTCCAATGGAGCGTACTGACATTTAGAGATGAGGGAGGAAGGTCCCGCCCTAGCAGCTGCTACTGAATATTCCGCAGGACCATTGATTGCCATCCATTGGAGACCAGACTGCCAATGGCTCACCGCGGGACCTTCGTCACATCACTTGTGACAACAAAACGATGCAAATCAACCTGAAATAAACTCTACCGGCCTGAAGAAGCCTTTCTCTTTTCACATCTATACACAAACTCACATTAAAATAAATAAAAAATAAAAGGAAATGCAGAAGCAAGAAGCAGGACTGCGTCTAGATGATCTGGCATACCTAGGTCAGGCCACAATCATTCCAGTATTTTCTGTAATGGGCCTATACCTGAGCCTCTTCTGTACTTTCCCTGATTTTCGAGACGGGCTCACGGTGGCGCGCTACCCATAAAATACCAATTCCATGAGCATTACAATTATTTCTGCAGGCATGGGGTTTTCAGCTCGTAACAATCCAATTATCCCAATTCGACACAGTAGTCTTTGGTACAAGATATCCGATCAACAATCTCAAAACACAGATGCATGGTACGTCACGTACCAGATCTTTGTCTTTGTCTGTGTCGTATAGATCAGTCGCTCTGGTAGACGCCAGTGCAGGTGCAAGTCAGTGAAGAAGTGCCTCCCCACCAGGGCTTCTGCAAGTGGTGCCCAGCGTGCCTCGAAGTGGGGATCCTACTATTCACACACACATCAAGATCAGGCACGTGCAGAATTAAGCACCCTCTTTGCTGTATGGCGTCGACTGAAAGGAAGCCCATGTTAATGGATCTCTCCACTTCCCTCTCACCCTCCCTCCCTCCCTGTCTGCCCCCACCAACCAGCCACTCGCCACCCACAGCTTCAGGATCTATTGACCGTCACAGCCTATGCATTTCTTCACGACACATAGGGGCAGCAGACATGGCGTTCACATTGAGGGCCAAAGCTTCTTCGAGGACTGAAGCGCAGTGAATCGTCGGGTGACAAGCTGATGGAAGTTGTCGCAAACCTCGTTGCCTGCGTGCAGCTGCTGCGGAGGTGGTGACGGCGGCGGCGGCCGCCGAGACATGGGAGCGTAGTGCCTTTCGACTTTTTCGAAAAAAGTAAAAGTAAGGTTCCAGACTTGATTGGTTCGTGCAAGTTGTTTGACGGATTGGGATGTAGACATGTTTGGGATTGAGTGGGGAACAGTTTGAAAGACAATCCCAAACATGTCTACATCCCAATCCCAAACATGTCTACATCCCAATCCGTCAAACAATTATAATTATACTCAATCCGTCAATTATAATTATACTATAATTATAATTACAATCAATTTCCCAAGGAAAATGTCAAAAAAATTTGAAGGAAAATCTATTTACAGACAAAACCGTTGCACAATAAACTATCACCTTTTTAGCTAGAATATAAAAAGATTTGTAAAGATGATAAATACTAGTGAATGTAATTAATAAAACTTCTTAAAATTAATATTTTAAATAAAACTTCTTAATTATTTACAGAAATTAATCTTTTTCATAAAACTTTTTAATGTGACTTAATTTACAAACTCTCTACTCGAATTATGTTAAAAATAATTATAAAATCTTAATAAGATTTTTTAAATTATGATTTTTTTATTAAAAAAGTATACAAGATTCTAAAAATATCTAGAAATTTGTGAATATGACACCTCATCTTCATGTAACAAGTTGAACAAGAATTAGTAAAAAATCTAATTCTAAGAAATTATATATGTTTTATAAAATTGTTTTCAAATATAAACCTTTTGATTATTCATAGATGAAATATGTAATCTAAAATTAGTAGGCAATGCCACAATGCAACAACTACTAGTAAACTTAATTTGTAAACACTTATTTATAAGTGCTTTTAAACATATTTAAAAAATCTCTTCTAAAATTATAATATTTTTAACTAAAATTTTTAAATATAAATAAATAAAACAGCATACAGTTCAAGATTATAATATAAATTCTAATTATAATTTCAAATTTGACTTCAAAAATATCTATTATTACAGAGCACTATTGAAAACAAATTTTCAAGTTATAATGTTGAGAGAGTTAAAGCAACTTGTCACAAGGTTAAAAAATGGCAACTTCTTTATACTTTAAATAAAAATGTTGTTCTTCTGTTAACCATAGAATTCAAAATAAATAAATAAATAAAATAATTATAATTAATTATATAATCTTATTAGAAATATATATATATATATATATATATATATGTTTTTTTCAAAAAAAAATTAGTTTTTTGTATGACTTCAATAATGTCATATATTTTGGATTTTGTGTTAATTAATTTAGTTTTATTTTAGAAATTTATGATTTAAAATTTCTAAAATTAGTAAATTATATTGCTTTTTAAAAATTAATCATTTTATTTTAGAGACAATAGTATAAAATTTTCTATAAGACTTTAAATGAAAACAAAAATATATTCCAAATCTATTCAAATAAAATTTAGAAAATTCTTAAAATACAATGCAATTAAATGAGATAATTTTATTTCTCATAATATCTTTGTTAAGAAAGATATAAATATAAATATACATACATACATACATACATACATGTATTGGATTCTCTGAATTTATTAAAACATCTTCAAAGTAACAAATAAAACTATACTTACAAAAGATGTTTATTAGATGTTGAAAGCTAGTAAACACATTAGTAAATGTAAATAAAAGTTAAAGCATAATAGTCACTAACTTATGCCACAAGAAATACAAAAGGCACTTTAAGCTGGATAAAACCTGACATCTTCCTCAAACAATCATTAAACACACTATTGTCTACAGATACTCAAAACTCTTAGAAATACATTAAATACATTAAAAGGCTTAAATGCATAAAATTCATTAAAGCTAAAACGAATAATTCCCAACAATGTCACCACACATTGTCGAAATGGAATAAACCGAAAGGCACTCAATTATGAGAAAATTACAAATGATTAGACAAAGAAAAGGATAGGAAAAGGACGGTGAAGAATTCCGGTGGGAACAGTAATAGTATGGAACAAGCGGCACCACGGCAGTACGCGGCACGTCGCGTCGCGTCACGGCACGGCACGGCACTGCACGGCGTGCGCCATCGTCTGTAGCGCATGCCCAGCGATGTCCGACAGTGCCCTTTCTCGTGCAGTGAAGATCACTTAGATACGGCAGCTGCGAGGGTCCCGCGAGGGGATTCGTCAGCAGCGGGTCGAGCTTGTGAGAGTGACGCTCCTCGCCGCCACCCAGATCAAGGGGACTCTTGTAATGGGTCAAAATTCCACGCGGTGCATAGGCGTTATTGACTTTGTCGGTATTCACTTCAACCGAGGCAGCAGCTCGCGAGCTGCTTTCGTTGTTATAATCGCTCATGCGGCTGCACAAGAATCTCGCTCTCGAGGGCCTGCTGAACACTCGTTAGCATGCCGACGGATACCTATCTTGTCTAGTGTAGTCCTTCGATGTAAGTGTGCTCCTTGTCTGTCGCCGGCCTGCAGGAGCAGATCCTCGTCTACGTCGTCAAGTCTAGGATCCTATTCAGAAACCCTTCTGATCTGCAACAGTGCTGTGACAATGTGAGTTGGATTACTGGAACTTGTTTTTATCATCCGAACGTGGTCTGGTGATCTGCCGGTATCTGGCTGGTGATAAGGTTGGGTGGGGTTGATCTTAGATGCGCTTGTTAGCTGTGCGGCCCATTTCGATGGTGTTGCGCTGGAAGTGAAATCACGACATTTTTACTGATCGTGCCAGTCCTGTGGACTGGTAACTCTGCTGTTACACTGTAAGGAGTTGACAAAGATGATATAGTTGATTCAAGTGGAGAAGAATTTTTGTGTCAAATCTGTCTCCTCGCCAGTCAAGATGACACTAAACAGTCGTCTTATGGGGTTTACGATACACTACAGGTGAGCTACCTCCAGCTCCACTAGCATTGGAGTAGAATCGCAAAACAATTATTTACCAATAAATGTGTCACAGAATGGCATTTATTTACAGTTTGAGTGCTGAAGCGCGTCAGATTGAACTTGAAGGATCCCCCAAATCGTGTTCAGGATTCTGAGGGCCTTCTGGATCCTCTCCACTCTCAGATGATTGCTGACTAGCCATGCGGTTGGTCAAGTAATCCTCTCCCATTAGTTTTTGCAGCCACAGAATCCGCTGCTGTATGCTTGGCAACCGGCCTGTATTCAAAGGCGAACTTGGCCCTTGCATCTGGCTATTCGACTGCAGATCGTATGCCGCTGCCGAACCTGGAACTTGCCCTCTTGGCCACATGCTGTAAATCTGAGCTAAAGCCAGTAATACTCTAGGGTCCAATCTGGAGTCCGGCAGATGAGGACGAGGCCGAGGATACAAATTGCCACCCATGGAGCGAAACACCTCGGAAAGAAAATATTGAGGGCTTAATTGGGAAAATTGGAGCCCCCCAAGAAGATCGATGTTTGGTCTCAGAGGAAATGGTCTACGTTGCTGTGGGTGGTTCAGCAGCCGTCTCCTGAGCACGTGATCCGGCTGAAGGTAGTGGTCGATGTAATTAAGGGGTAAGCTTGGTCCATTTTCTCCAGGTACGAGGCTGATGTTGCTAAGTGGAGTTGGCTCACATTCAAGCTGACCTGGTGAATTAATCTGCAGATGATTATGTGTGCCATTGTAGGTTGTGAGGACGTTGCTTGGATTCTCAGTGCAGCGCTCCACTTGCTTCTTTACGGGGCAATTAGGCGTAGTGCACCGATAGTAATTTCTGCAGCAATTAGGTACCTGGTTATATGGATGCATCAGTGAACCTAAACTTCTAGAACCTAGCCTAATCATTGAGCTGAACAATTGGTATTGCACAGTTAGTGAGCCAGAGAGTCCAAGATGAGAACGGACCTGGGATGATGACTATTCTTCACCGGCTTTTGACCGTACTTGCGCCATCTATAACCATCTTCTATAATATCAACATCAGAAATCGTTTGGATACGATAGGTAAGTCCCGACTTGTCTGAGATGTTTGATGGCCTCCTTGGCGACTTAGGTCCTTTGGTGTCCCTGCTCATAATTTCCTACTTAACATTAGCACATTCAGCTGTAGTCCGGCATCACACCAAAACGTTGTTAGCTTCACAACCTTCAATTCATGAGCCTGTTGAAACCGCAAACCGACATAAAACTTCCAAAAGGAAACAAACCAAACCTACAAATCCAACATCTGGAAGCAGCCTAAACCCTACAACAAAATGCTTGGTGATATTCAGACACGTGTACACTTGACATTGACATTCAATTTAATTTAATTTGAGAGACATACAATTCGGGTCTTACCTTCCGAAATTCTAGTGCAAAGATTTGTGAAATCTACAACTTCTCATGCCATAAAAGTTGTGTTCAGCAGACTCAAGTGAAATTCAACAGATTTATTTTTTATTTTTTATCCTCTTTTTAATATTAGGATTCTCGAATTAAAGGTGCTCTAAGTTTCAGTGAACCCAATTGCAATTTCCTTGACAGACTTCACGAAAAGTACTTCGAATTTTTGGCTTACATAGGATGCGTTGGTCGAATTCCCGGCTCAACGTCGTCGATCTTCCGCTTTGCAGGTGACCACTTGGCAGATTTAGTATTCATCGATTCGCTGCTAGGCGACGCTGGTTCATTCCCAAATCCGACATCCTTCTCGCCACTGCTGTCAGGAGATGGTAATCTCGATGTTCCAGGGTTTGAATTGTTGTCAATTAGCTGCTTATTCTGCTTAAAAATTTCCATCGGATCATCAAACGAGGAAGGATTATCAAAACATTCATCTAGTAGCCCTTCGCCTGACGTATTCATATGAGCCCAGCAGGCAAATGACTCCAGAATTTCAGGATCAAGCCCTTCTATCCATTCGTGATGCCGGTAATTGCTGGGTTCGCCATCGACTAAATCTCCCCTTCCCATTTCGCACATGTCAGGTACTTCCTGCGTAGGAAATCTAGATACACTACGTGTTTGTGACTCGTTCAAACTACGGCTACGAACATCCGTATCCTTTAGGCAATCATGGTGCTCACCAGCACACCAACGGAATTTATCGTCTTTCTGCAGTTGACCCCCTGAATCTGCTGACGGTGTGATCGTTGCAGTAGGCCACATATCCATCTCTGAATCTTGATTGGGAGAGGCTAATGAAGAAGGGGATGCATGTGGCGGTGAAGACTGGATTGGCACAGACCATGACTCTGCTCCTGGAGCGCTTTTAGACGCACCAGAAATTGGGCCAGATTGTTCGTTGGGTCTGGAACCGCTAGGTCCACTACCCGGATCCATACTAAAGACCAACTAAACGGAACGAAAATTTCTACTCTAGAAATCCAACTGCCTCACCAAGACGTCTTGATGTCAGGGGTTGCAGGACTTCCCCACTCAAGATAATCGGTGATTGTGTAGAGAGTCGAGTGTGCCGAAGGCTCGTTACGTGTAGAGAGTCAAGTTTGCCGAAGGCTGGTGATGGTGCCCCGAGGGATCCCTGTGAAACAAGACAGTGCGTTTGAACTCAGAACAAATCACCTCGGCTGTCGATGTTAAAAATATAAACATGGCGATGAGGGATTCATTCTTCATGCAATCTTTACACCGAAGCTGGCACTTGCAATGCTAAAGAGAACATTAACAAAAACAACTAACCTCAAAAAATCCACAACAACGTAGCTCGGGAGTCTGGAAACATCGAACATCACCCAGTGTTTGCGAAAGTCGGGGAGAAGGATGCTTGCGAATCAGACCGTATGTCAACGAGCCCCAATTAGTATACCAAGTCAGCGGAGCTGCCAACCACGTGTTTTCTTTATACAATATAGCTCGGCTGTCAAAAAGCAATTTAAAAACCATTAAATCTCTGAAGTCAAGTAAGGAACCCTGCGGGTCACCACGGAAACTCTCTAAATATGCTGTAGATAAACCTACAGAGGTGTCGACAAATCCTTTAAACTTCACAGAAGGATCTTCCAGTTATTGACATCACGGTATTATAATTTAGACTATCCATGGTATCTGTTTCGTATATTGTAAATGGCACTGCAGCATGAACACAGATGGCTTGCGAATGCGCCAGCATCTCTGAAACGCATCTTCCCCCTCGTCACGTTTGAGTGTGTTCCAAACCTCAGATACATACCAATTATGAGGTTTGTGACAACTTCGGATGTGGAAAGCGTAAGTTCAAAGAAATTCTCCCCCATGCAGACTAAAACGCGTCAACGACGACTCATGCGGCGAGATTTTTCTCCTCAAATTACCTTCACTCGCTCGCTCGCTCGCGCTCTCTCTCTCTCTCTCTCTCTCTCTCTCTCTCTCAATTTCACTTTACTCGACAGAGTTCGTTATCATCCAGACACACCATACGCTCTAAACTTCAGAGCTACCGACACGAACACCCTAAACTTCAGCGGCAAGTCGAGAAGTGAACCCTATTTACTATTTCGGTCTGTTCATTCAACTCCACACGTAGAAATTCCAGCAGGGATAAGGAATACTTGTCGAACTTCACTAACAGTGATGAAGTTAAGTCGATCAATAGCCGAAACGTTCTCAACAGTCAACGAGTTATGAGCCCAATACGTGCATGCCGGCGATCCTATCAATGCTTGACTTTGCACACCTGTGGGCCCATCGTTGATAGCTCAACACACTCAGACAACTGTATATTCCAGGTAATCCTCGATTCCAAAGGAGCTCCTCATTCCAAGTGGCGAACAAGGATCAGCCGTGTCGAATTCGTACGACTTTGGGCGTTGTGCTAACAGGGCCACTAAGGGAATTTACACTCGAGAGATCAAGCCCTGCGAAACCCTGGAACCTCAGAATCCACCTCGGAATCCTTGGAAAAATACCCAAGAAGCTGGGAGCAACGCACTGCATCAATTACCCATCCTCACCATCGTCATCCAACACCACCATCTGCCAAGTTATCTGAAATTTGAACAAGTTTACTGTCACTTCTTCATGCTTGCGAAAGTTACATCAGGACGGCGTGAATCTCATTCTCTCAAGCAGGAAAATTTCTTGGATCTAATTATAGATTCTGCTTCAGACTGCGAAGTTGGACTGCCTACGTAAACTCCATAGATCCACTGCTGTTGCTGATTTAAAAACAAACAGAGCAACGCGAAATACGGCTTCTAAGGACTTTTGCAATTGAATATATTTTTCCGTTTGCTTCAAATGAAATGAAGGGAATTGACCGACGTGGACCCATGTTGACCTTTGACAAAGCTGGGCCAAGACGTAGTCATCTAAGTATTACTCTGGAATAATGGCCAATAATCTTCATTCCGTGATACGCAATAATCTGAAAAGCTCAAAAACTTGAAAATGTCCAAATCTCGAGGGATTCAACCAGAACTTGGAAGCTACATGTCAACCACAGTGACGAATTCTTGCATTTCTTGATTCCAAGTCAGATTTCTGACTACTTATGTAAATAGGCTCTGAAGTCTCAACCTTGAGGAAGCGAACTCACAGGTATTTAGTGGGCTTGGTTAAATATCAACCGGCCTTGTCTTGTAGGATCCGAAAAATCCGTATCAATAACGAGGACCTCTTGTCGAGAAAGGATAGCTATCTTAAACGTTTGAGGAGACGTAGTGAGCCACACGTTCTAAATTTAAAACACATATGTATAAGAACATGATTCGACACCTGTAGAAGAATGGATACTAGTATATTTTTTATACGCACATAAGTGGATAAAATATGTTTTAAAAAATAAAATAAAATCTTTCATACATTTTTTCAATGCCAAAAAACAAGGTCTTCAAACCACCCAAGAATACTGTATCTTAACTGCGTCAACCTAAACTTGTCAAAGTAAATGGCCCATTGTTAGTTATTTTTTGAATATGCACAACACGACATAGGAAACGGAAAAAGTTAATTTCCAGCACCTTGTGAGTCATAAGATGGTTGCGCAACCCGCAAGCTACCATCCAGTCCTTCACTGATGAAGCTACGGAGAGGCCAGAGCTGCGAGTCTTCCGTTGACTGCACAATACCTGATGAGAGTGTCACCCTTGGCCATACTGCAGAGCATGTCGACAAACGAGCGGGTCGTACAAGGACCAAAACAATCCTCATGTGATGTAATATCTGTAAGAACGTGATTCTCATAGTGAACAATTAATGCTGCTGGCATCGTCACCTTCAATTCGAAGACCTCTATCCCACGTCAGACAGTTCAACTGCAGGATTTTGTGATTTTCCACGTCTTATAACTATCCACCAAGGCAGTCTTCATAAAATTGCCACTATTTGGGGCAGTCTCTTCGTCGCATATTTTTCCTCCCCTCAACAGTCTTACACCACCAGTCTTCACAATATGCTTCATAGCAACCCCCAGTACCACCACTAGTACATCCTCATAACGTGGATAAGGACACGAGGTCCTTGTCACACAAAGTGATATGGAATGTTGCTCAATTAATGAATTATTCTTTGGCATGTAGCACTTGTGTTCCACTCTCCTTAACTTCCTACATATGAGCATATAGAAAGAATTGTTGATATAAATTTTCTACCTAATTAGGCAAGAATCCAATCACTAGTATTTATTGTCATCTTTTTGAATGTTATTTGAATGTTATGGAATATAATCAATTAAAAAAAAAAAAATTGTGCTAAAATGCCAAACATGTTTAGCATTATACTATTCATTGATTATTATAATTATTAGCATTATACTATTCATTGATTATTACATATTAAGAAACTATTGTTGAACAAACTTGGAATAGTTTTTTAAAGATTGCAAATGATTCTACTAGACTTAAATAATTTTAAAATAGTATAGAGGATCTAAAAATAAATATAAACTAATACATATTATTAATTTTTTAAAATTAATTAATCTTATAAGAAGTAATTAAATCTATAATTTTTTTAAAATAATATTTAAAATAATTTTTTTTAAAATTTAAAGTACTTTACTTTTTAATTGGATCTAAGGAAATGAATGTATTTTTAAAATCAATCTTAATGTACAAAGCTAAAAACTAAAATTATCATATCAATTTAATTTATATTAGTTTATATACAATATTGACATAGTTGATAATATATGAGAAGCTCTTACAATTTTTAAAGTTAATATTATAAATAAGTATTTTAGATTTGATTTTTTAAAGAAGATTATACCAACATAGTAAAAATTATATTTAATATTTTAAAATTGTGATTAAAAAAAATAAAAAAATAATTTATATAATAATCTATTTCAATTAAATTTTTTATTAAAAGTAAAAAATATAAAATATAAAAAAATTATCTTTTTGAATCTTTATATCAAGATATGAAAGAAGTGATAGTACATATTTTTTTCTAAAATAAATCTCCCTCTACTTCTTTAGTAGTAATAAAAAAAATTAAAGTATTAATTATTAAAGAAGATTATAATAACAAAGGATTTATAATTTTATAGATTTAAGTAGAAAAAAATTTAGATAAATTTTTCTAAAAACTAATCAATTTTTTATATTTTTAAAATTTTAATATAATAGTGAAGTTTTTTCAAGTCTAGAATAAAAGTGGTTGCATTATATTATATCAATCTAGCCTTAGAGATTTTTTTAGTTATATCTTCTTACAACAAGATAATATTATTAAGATTCTTAATATGACCTAGAAATATTTTAAAAAGATTTGTACATTCTTCATTGTTAAGATTTTTAAATCAAATTATTACTAATATTATCATTTGGATAATATATTAAAAATATTATTAGAATATTTTGATTAATCTTTTTAGTATAATAGTTTCTATAAGATATTCTTAAATGGTTGTATTCTTTTTATTATTTGTATTATATATCAGGGATATGAGATAGCAGGTTAGCAAAGAGACAAGGAAAAGATTACAAAATTAAAATGATTTCAAGAATAAATAACTAAATGAACAAGAATAAAGAACTAGATGATGGACAAGAACAAGGAATTAGATTGATATGAAGAAACAAGACAATACTTTAGATTCTTCCAAGACTAGTGTTGGTAAGACTAAGGTGTACCTCAATCTTGCTTCTTTTTTATATTATAAGGCCTATGTCCTATTGAACCTTTTAAGTGTATTTTAAAAGTTTTTAGAAGACTAAGAAAGATTTTAAAAGCCTAAAATAAGTTCAAGAAGACTAAAGAAGATTTTAGAAGATTTAAAAAGATTCTAAAAACCTACGGGATGTTTTAAAAAGATTTTAAAAGATTAAAAAAGATTCTAAAAGGTTTTGGAAGATTTTAAAAAACCATAGAAGATTCTAAAAGACTATGGGAGGTTTTAAAAGACTATGAAAGGTTCTAGAATGTGGTGACTTGAAGTATGTCCATGACATCACTTTTCCTTCTAGCAACGAGTTTCACAAGGAGCCAAAGTGATTTAATGATCAAATCATGTATGCAAGAAATGTAAAATTTGTTGGAGTAGAGAAGTAATATATTTTATCTTTTGTTTATTGAATACTAGTTCAACATGACCATGGAAGTAGCATCAATGATCTCCTAATATAACTTTTGTTGTACCAACATCCCATTCAAGAATCTGCTCTTTGTTGTGACCTTCAAAACATCTCTCAAATATAATTTTTGGTCCACTTGGAGTCACCCTTCCAACTTCAAGGAATATTATCAAAGCTCGGGTATTTTTGTGATGAAGTTGTATCTCCAAAGACTCCAAATATGGCCTTACTTGGCATTAGAATATTTCTTCTTTACCTTACTGATATTCTTTAAATCTAACAAATTGTAAAAGTTATAATGATTCACTACCCGCTTATTTAGTAGAAGAGTTTCTTGTTCTTGCAAATTCCTTGAAACACAAAGATTTGACATGGTAACTAATAAGCTTTTAGTAAGATCTATTCTATCTTGGAAAAAATGACTATATACAAGTGAAGGTCTTGGCATGGCTTTCTTTTTTTTATATTAGTCTTTTGCCATTGCTAAAAAAATATCATTTTGAAGCCAAGAGATGTTGGTGTCTACAAAATCTTCAATGGCAATTGAATCTAAGTTTTTTAGGATACTATTGATGGAATTTATAAACTTTCTCAACTGTATTCTTAAGATTTTTTAAAGGTTATTATATTCTTTTGCTAAATCCATAGCCCTTCCAATTGATAAAATATTCTAATTGTTTATGTCTTATATGTAAATCCAATATTTCATCCACTTCATATTCAAAATCTTGATTGACTTCAATTGAAGTTGGTGGTGGAACAGTTCTTTCATCAATAATTGATTTATAATAGGTTTTTAAAAGCGAGACATAGAAGACTAGATAAATGCATATGCTACTTGGTAGTTCAAGATGGAAACTTTTTAGATTTACTTAGTGTAGAATTATAAATGGTCCAAGTCTTTGATAGTCTAATTTCCGTTGTCATATTGCATTTACGTGCAGTGTATAAAAATATTATATATCTTGTATCTATTATTATTACATGTGTGAGTGCTAAAGGTTATTTTAGAAGATATTATAAGAAGAGAATTTATTATAGCCACTTAATTAGTGAATTAAGATAGCTATTTATTTTGTTCCTATCTTACTTATATCCTAAAATAGACTCTTTTGTAATTAGAAGAAAGATAAAGGTTGTTTTACCTTTCTTATTGACTTTTGAGATAGAATGGACCTTGTGAGGGGTAAAAAAGAAGAGCATGGGGTGAATAGGGCCTGACCAATAGGATTTGGCTACCCATATGGGCGTGTCATAGTCTAATATGGAAAGAAAGGGGGATATACTCCTCTTGCTAGACCTAGGATTTGGGAGTTTTTGAGCAGTGAACTTTGGAGAGAGATAGTTCCAAGGATATAAAAGCGTTTGTAATGAAAATTGTTAAGTGTGTTTTTTGAGTTGAGAGGATTCTAGAACCTACTCACTTGCTGTATTAGAGTTGTGAGCAAAAAGTTATACTTGTTTTAGTAGAGTGAGGTCTGCTGCTATCAAAAAGTGATGGCAGAAACTTTGATCTGCCACTGCAAGTTTGATTTCGATTTTTTCTTTGTGAAGTTTATAAATAGTGTGGGAAATTGTACTAGCTTTCTTTCAAGACATCTCTTATAGCATTTGGAGTTGGAGAAGAAAAGTTGTGAGCTTGAGAGTGGGAAAGGGTCTGCTGCCACCCGATGAAGAGGGGCAGAGATTTTGTTCAACCACCCAAGTCGGAAAATCTCTTTAATCTTTTTGATATTTTAGATGCTTATAGTAGCTTATGTAAGATTTCTATGAAAACAAAAATCAATACATTTGGAGCTTTTATGAAAGTTTTATAAGCCGTGAAGTATCAAGAGGGAAAATTATTGCTAGGGTTTGAAGAGTAGAATCAACTAGCTATAAAATCTGGAGTTTGAAAGGAATGCATGTGAAATATTAGAATAAGTTAGATGATGGAGTGAGCTTTCTAAAAAGCTATTGTATGTCCAATTTGAAGAAGGGAATTAATCACAACAAAGGCTGAAGTGAAGAGGAGCTTTACTGCCTTTGCATTTGCTGGGAAATTTTAGTACCTATTTCTTTTAGCCATAACTTTTAAACGGTATGACATCTATTTGTGAAATTTTGATATGTTTTACAATGGATTATTATCTTTCTATAGGCTATAAGCATGCTTAATTTGAACTTTGGTGGATTTTTAATGATTTATTTAGTTTCAGCTTGTTGTATAACTTGTATTCCTCATATGCGGTTGTATTTTGAAATATACTTGAGTATATACACACTTTGCTTATATTCATTATACAAGTATATATACTTATATTTATATCAAGTATTTATATAAGTATTCTATAAATATTATATATAATATTTCTATAAGTATTTATACAAGTATTTGTATAAGTATTATATCAAGGATTATATACCATTTTATACAAGTATTTATATAAGTATTATACCAAATATTATATAAGTATTTATACAAGTATTATTCAAGGATTTATACTTTATATTTATATAAGTCTTGTATAAATATAATACAAGTATAATTTAAAAGCTTGAACAAATATTGAGCAAGTATATAAGATACTTGCACAACTCCCTCTCATGTTTCCTGCTAGTTCTAGTAGCAGCTAGGAACTCAGCGTTTTTCCAAGGCGAATTCTCTCTACCCGACACCGTAATGGTCAATTTGTTTGTATATTTCACCAAAGTAGCTAGACATGATCTCCTATCCTGAACTTTGGTTGATTTTTGCGATGAATATCTACATAATCTTTATATTGGTCTTGAGCCATTTGTAGTTGGAATTTTAATTCTTCATGGATGGCTTTTAAATAGGTAGCTTGATTTTCTATAGCACAACTTTTCATATCTTTAATTTAATATGGATCTATTCTAAGGTGGTATTCATAGTTTGAAAAGAATGGAGTTTGTTTTGCTAAAGAATGTTTGATATTATTATATACAAACTCAACTAATGGTAGGAGGTCCATCCAATCATCTTGTTGGTAATTTATACTCTAACAAAGATATTATTCTAAGATCTGATTTACCCATTCTATTTGACCATCGATTTGAAGATGATAAGTTAATAAAAGGTTGATCTTGACTTTCAAAAGTTGAAATAGTCCTTTCCAAAAATTTAATACAAATTGTAGTCCTTGGTCTAGAATGATGTTTTTTGGAAGACTATGTATTAAATAAATATTATCAATAACAAACTTGGCCATTTCTTTGCTAAAAATAATCTTATTATATGGAATAAAATTTTCCATTTTGATAAAATAGTCTACCATTACAAAAATTGAGTCTTTTCTATTAGAAATTGAGAGGTCTATAATAAAGTCCATGGATAATGATTGACATGAATCTTTAGAAACCGGAAGTGGTTGAAAAAGTCTATATGATTGGTATCTTGGGACCTTTGCTTAGGTACAAATTTCATATGATTAGATAAATTTTTTCACCAATTTTCACATTTAAGATCACCAATAATCTTTTGATATTAATTCAAAGATTTTATTGAAGCCAAAATGTCCAACTATCAAAAGATCATGTCGTGCTTAAAAAATTTGAAGTTTTGCAAGGCTTAGAGGAATATGCAAGAATTCTTTGAAATACAACAATCTATCATTGAACTAAAAATTATTATTTTCTTCTACCAATATATTTTTTTAAATGTTATTGAATACTATTTATAGATGGATCTATCTTCATTGCTCTTTGAATTTCTATCTTAAAAGTTATATTTGTATAAGTAAATATTGTCAATATCTTCAACTATAAATTGGACAACTTTAACACCACTGATTTTTACTCATCTAATATAATGCCTCCTATTCTTAGCGTAAGATATGATTGTCAAGAAAGGGCATCTTGTTTCTTTTGAAGTTTTTTTAGATGATATGTAATCACAAAATCAAACCAAGATAATGACATGCTCTATTATGCTTGACGGCAATTTAAAATGGACATATTATTTACTTCAATAATTTTATGATGGACTTGTGTTCTCATAAAATATTCTAATTTTTTTATAATTAATATAAATTATAATCTTGTGTTGAATCCCTTCCAACAAGTAGTGCCATTCTTCAAAAGCATCAACAATTACCAATAGTTCCTTATTATAGATCTCATAATTGATTTTTACAATTGAAAATTTTCAAGAGTAGAATGCTATTAGATGAAGTTGATCATTATCACTAGTTTGAGAAAGCACAGATCTAAGTACAAAATCTGCAGCATTTGTTTCCAAAAAGAATGGTTTTGTTGGATTTGCATGGACAAGAATAAAAGATGAAGTAAAGGATTCTTTTAGCTTCTTGAATGCTTCTTCGGCCTTGTCATCCCAAATAATTTTTTTTAATCTATAGTTCATGTTAATAGAGTTACAATCTTGATAAATTTTTTGATAAAGATTCTATAAAAATTTATGAATTCTAAGAAATACTATTGTCATGGACATAAGATTTATTTCAATAATTACTTAAGTAATATAGACCAATAGAAATAGGTAAAATAAGTTGATTTGATAATATCTGATAGAGTAGCTTTCTAGAAGCTTCATAGATGTGGAATCACCTTTATACGTGTCTGTAGGTGATTAATAGGTTAGAAACTTGGTCAACAAGCTAGCCACTATCAAGGACATACTTGTTAGAACCTTCTAGAATATTCTAAAAGTTTCTTAGAACTCTCTAGAACCTTCCAAAGCCTTCCAATATCTTCCTAGTGTCAAGGACATACTTGTTAGAACCTTCTAGAATATTTTAGAAGTTTCCAAGAACTCTCTAGAATCTTCCAGAGCCTTCTAATATCTTCCTAGTTAGTAGAAGTTACTTGAGAAGTTTCTTAGGTAGGAGTATATATTGGAGTCGAGGCTGAAGAGTTCTTCAGTCTCGACAATACATCTCTTGGAGCTCTAGGTCACCTCTCTAGTGTTATTTTTGTACTCACATCAAATTAATCCAGTTCCTGCCAGTTCTTCTTGAACTTCTTGTTTAGACTTCAAGTCTATATTCTGTGTCCGTGATATTAATCCAGTTCCTGCCAGTTCTTCTTGAACTTCTTGTTTAGACTTCAAGTCTATATTCTGTGTCCGTGATATTAATCCAATTCCTGCCAGTTCTTCTTGAACTTCTTGTTTAGACTTCAAGTCTAAAATTTGTGTCCGTGACAATTTGTCGAGACTACTCTCATCTTGGATATCAGAGTTAGTTCCTTCTTGTTGGAGTGTGAATTACCCCTTTTCTTAAAGGTACACTAGTATTTTAGAGGTTGCGGATTACCCTCTTCTAAACTGATATTTTTTTTGTCATAATATTGGAGTCTTATTCTTCTTGGAGAGAGTAGATTACTCCTCTTCTTGAAGGTCTTAAGGTATTTTAGAGGTTGCGGAGTACCCTCTTCTAAACCAATATTTCCTCCTTGTAGAAACAATTACTTCCTTTCTCTTAGAATGGTTGGAGGTCAAGACATTAATGTGAATGAAAGTTTGGAGTCCAAGATGGACGCCATTATGAATGCTCTTGCTACGTTATCACAGAGAACTATGGTGATAGAAGGAGTCTTTGCAAGACTTCATAATGATGGAGCATCCGGAATAGCACAATCTGGGCTTCATCAGCCTCGAATTTTTGCACCAGAAGAAGCAGCTTTACCTATGGTTCAACGAGAACCATTACTTCCACAATGAAAGAAACCTCATATTAACCTTTCAGACAAGTTTGATGGCACACGCTCCAAGTTTCGAGGTTTCATCAATCAAATCAAGTTAATAACAGCTCTACAATCCAAACGTTATTCGACAGAGGAATCATGCGTTGGATTGGTTGGAACTTTGTTTACGGGACAAACTTTATCGTGGTTTGCTCTTCTATTTGAAAAAGGATCATCGATTTTGAACAACTTTGAGACTTTTTTGGAGGCATTTGCAGAAGCATTTGGCGAGCATGACAAGGCTCGGTGGGCTACAACAAAAATTCGATCACTACGACAAGGGACTTGCTCTGCATCAATCTATGCATCGGATTTCAGGCAATTGGCATGCGACATCAATTGGGATGAAGAAGCATTGATGAGCCAATTCTATTGGGGTCTAAGGGACAACGTGAAGGATTTGTTATTATCTCTTCCTGATCCACAAACGCTCAACGAAGCCATTAGCCAAGCTGTAAAATGCAATAACCGCCTATTTCAAAGTCGCCAAGACCAACGCTCTAGACAATATACAAGTCATCACGGCGCAATTATATCAGCATGTAGCCTAAATTCACAAGCAAAAATAGAGGACATGTAGATTGATGTGGTATGTATCAAATCCCTTACTCCAAAAGAAAAGAAGCAGCGTATGGAGAAAGGTTTGTGCTTTTATTGCGGTGGAGAAGGCCATAGAGCTGGAAACTGTCCGAAGAAGCAAAATGGACGCAGCATCAAGAATAGAGGTGCGTTTGTTCAGGAAAACGAGGATGCCTAGCCACAATAGGAACCATGCAGCTGGATAAATCAAAACCAGGTTCCTCTCTTTCTACTCAATCTGCTCGTTATTTTACAATTCTTTTGTCTTTTGGTCCTGAAAAACTAAAAACCTTAATCTTATTAGATTCAGGAGCATCTGCTTGTTTCTTAGACCAAGAATTTGCTAAGCGTCACAAAATTCTCCTAGTACAAAAATTCAAACCTGTTCACATAGAAGTAATAGATAGACGACCTTTATTATCTGGTAGTGTCACCCATGAATCAGAACCTATAGAAGTGACGTTTAAAGATCACAATAGTTATATTGTTTTTAACATTATTAGCACCCCGTCAAATCCTATTATTTTTCATCTTTCTTGGTTGGAAAAATATAATCCATCTATAGATTGGAGGTTGCGGTGTCATACTGCATTTACGTGCAGTGTATAAAAATATTAAAAATCTTGTTTCTATTGTTAATATATGTGTGAGTGCTAGAGGTTATTTTAGAAGATATTATAAGGAGAGGATTTATTATAGCCACTTAGTTAGTGAATTAAGATGGCTATTTGTTTTGTTCCTACCTTATTTATATCCTAGAATAGATTCTTTTGTAATTAAAAGAAAAGTAAAGGTTGTTTTACCTTTCTTGTTGATTTTTGAGGTAGAATGGACCTTGTGAGGGATAAGAAAGAAGAGCATGGGGTGAATAAGGTCCATCCAATAGGATTTGGCTGCCCATGTGGGCGTCTCATAGTCTAATATGGAAAGAAAGGGAGATATACTCCTCTTGCTAGACCAAGAAAAAAGGCAGTTTTGAATAGTGAACTTTGGAGAGAGATAGCTCCGTAGATATAGAAGCGTTTGTGATGAAAATTGGTAGGTGTGTTTTTCAAGTTGTGAGGATTCTAGAACCTACTCACTTCCTTGTTTTGGAGTTGTGAGCAAAAAATTATGCTTGTTTTAGTAGAGTAGAGTTTGCTGCCATCCGATGAAGAGGGGCAGAAACTTCGAGCTGCTACTGCAAGTTTGATTTCAGTTCTTTCTTAGTGAAATTTATAGAAAGTGTGGAAAATTGTGCTAGCTTTCTATCAAGACATCTCTTGTAGCATTTGGAGTTGGAGAGCAAAAGTTGTGAGCTTGAGAATGGGAAAGGGTTTACTGCCACCCGACGAAGAGGGGCAGAGACTTTGTTCAACCACCCAAGTCGGACAGTCTCTTCAATCTTTTTGATATTTTAGGTGCTTATAGTAGCTTGTGTAAGCTTTCTACAAAAACAAAAATCAATACATTTGGAGCTTTGATGAAAGTTTTATGAGCCGTGAAGTGTCAAAGAGAGCAAATTGTTGCTAGGGTTTGAAGAGTAGAATCAACTAGCTACAAAATCTGGAGTTTGAGAGGCATGCATGCGAAATTTTAGAACAAGTTAGATGATGGAGTGAGCTTTCTAAAAAGCTATTGCATGTCCAATTTGGAGAAGGGAAGTGATCACAACAAAGGCTGAAGTGAAGAGGAGCTTTGCTGCCTTTGCATTTGCTTGGAAATTTTAGCGCCTACTTCTTTTAGCCATAACTTTTAAATGGTAAGTCATCTATTTGTGAAATTTTGATATGTTTTACAATAGATTATTGGCTTTTCATAGGCTATAAGCACGCTTGATTCGACCTTTGGATGAATTTTAGTGATTTATTTAGTTTCAGCTTGTTGTATAACTTGTATTTCTCATATGCGGTTGTATTTTGAGGTATACTTGAATACATACATACTTTGCTTATACCTTTTATACAAGTATATATACTTGTATTTATACAAGTATTCTACAAGTATTCTACAAGTATTATACATAGTATTTGTACAAGTATTCTACAAGTATTATACATAATATTTGTACAAGTATTTGTATAAGTATTATACCAAGGATTTATACAAGTATTTATACAAGTATTTATACAAGTATTATTCAAGTATTTATACTTTATATTTGTACAAGACTTATACAAGTATAATACAAGTATAATTTGAAAGCTTGAAGAAATATTGTGCAAGTATAGAACATACTTGCACGGTTTCCTCTCATGTTCCCTGCTAGTTCTAGTAGCAGCTAGGAACCCGGCGTTTTTCCAAGGCGATTTCTCTCAACCCGACAGCGGAGAATAACATTTCCCATAGAACAACCTGAGGACAAGCCTAGAAGAAGACCCGAAACCAAAAAATCCTTGTTCATTGGAGCAAGAACATTTGTAAGATCGTATAAGGAAGGCACACCATTGGTCATTTATGCGGCTCGAACTAGTGGAGAGCAGATTTCAACAGCAAGAATACCAGAACAATACAAGGATTTTCAAGACGTGTCCAAAAGAAGAATGCTAACATGCTACCAAAACATCGACCATATGATTGTTCCATAGAATTGCAAGAAGAAACACAACCGCCTTTTGGCCCAATCTACAACCTATCGCAGACGGAGTTGGCTGAGTTGTGGAAATACATTGACGAGAACCTAGCCAAGAACTTCATTTGTCATTCAAAATCGCGAGCTGGGGCACCAATCTTATTTGTGAAGAAGAAAGATGGCTCACTACGGATGTGTGTGGACTATCAAGGTCTCAATAAGGTGACAAAGAAGAATCGCTATCCATTACCTTTGATCTCTAGTCTTCTGGAACAACTTGGACGTGCAAAGATCTTTACAAAGATTGATCTAAGAGAAGCTTACAACCTTGTGTGAATCAAAGAAGGAGACGAATGGAAGACAGCTTTTTGTACAAGGTATGGTCATTTTGAATATAATGTCATGCCATTTGGTCTTACCAAAGCTCCGGCAGTTTTTCAACACATGATGAATGATATTTTTTGAGAATATCTAGATGATTTTGTTGTCATTTATCTGGATGATATCTTGATATTTTCTGAGAATGAAGAAAAGCATAAGAAGCACGTTTGTTTGGTACTCAAAAAACTACGCAAGCAAGGACTCTACGCCAAGTTAGAGAAGTGCTTATTTCACCAAACTGAGATGGAGTTTTTAGGATTTGTTGCGACTACGGAAGGCTTGAAGATGGATCCCAAGAAGGTGGAAGCAATTGTGTCTTGGGAAGTTCCAAAGACGGTTAGAGACGTACAATGTTTTCTCGGCTTTGCTAACTTCTATTGGATCTTCATCAAGAATTATTCTCAAGTTGCTGCTCCACTCACTCGATTAACATGTAAAGATAAGCTAGAATGGGGATCTCTAGCGGAAAAAGCATTTCAAAATCTTAAAACGGCATTTACTACGGCTCTAATCTTGGTACACCCAAACTTTGCAAAAGCTTTTTATTTGAAAACCAATACTTCGGATTTTGCTTTAGGAGCTGTACTTTCACACATGAGCATTGATAATAAGCTTCATCCGGTTGCATTCTATTCACGAAAGTTTTTTGCGAGTGAGATCAACTACAAGATTTATGATAAGGAACTCCTTGCTATAGTGGATTCTTTCCAAGAGTGGCGTCACTTCCTTGAAGGAGCTGGGCATTCGGTGACCGTATATACGGATCACAAGAATCTAGAATATTTCATGTCTGCTCGAGTTCTAAACCGTCGTCAAGCTCGATGGAATATGTCGCTATCTAGATTTGACTTCGTTATTACTTATCGGCCTGGAAAGCAGCAAGGACTATCCGATGCCTTATCAAGAAGATCATATCTTGCGCCGAAGATTGGAGAGGCAGCGCTTGATCAGCAGTGTATGACATTATTAAAGCCAGAGCAATTCAGAATTTGTGCTGCTGTGGTGCCAATTGATGCTGACTTCCTCAACCAGGTACGTGCTGCAATTATTGAAGATCCAATAGTCCTTGATATTAAGCAACGTATCAATGATGACAAGTTCAAGGTTGAAGGAGATCTCTTATACCTTGAGGAGCGGCTATATATCCTAAAAGGGCCAGCACGACTTCGAGTCTTTCAATCTCGTCATGACTTTCCAGCGGCGGGACATTTCGGATTCAATAAGACTTTGGAACTCATTTCTCGAGATTTCTGGTGGCCCCAAATGTAAAAGGATGTGAAGGATTTCGTCCTCTCTTGTGACATTTGTTCAAGATCCAAAAACCCTCGACATCGCCTTTATGGACTTCTACAGCCATTGCCCATTCCGTGTCGTCCATGGTCTTCAATTTCCATGGACTTTATTACAGATCTGCCGCCATCGAATTCATTTGACAGCATCTTTGTTGTGGTGGATTGACTTACAAAGATGGCACATTTTATCCCTTGCAAGAAGACATCGTCAAGCGAAGATATAGCAAGGCTCTTCTTTGATAATGTGTATCGATATCATGGTCTATCAGATGATATCGTGTCGGATCGAGGAACCCAATTTGTATCAAAGTTTTGGAGATCTTTTTTTAAAATATTGAAGGTGGACATCAAGCTTTCTTCGGCATTCCATCCTCAAAGTGACGGCCAAACGGAACGGGTGAATCAAGTTTTGGAACAGTATTTACGATGCAGCATCAACTATCAGCAAGATGATTGGACTGCATATCTACGGCTAGCCGAGTTTGCATATAACAACACCCTTCATGGGTCGACTCAAAAAACACCATTCTTTTCTAACTATGGGTACCATGCAAAGCTTGATCTATTGAGTCCGTCAGCGAATAACAATCCAGCAGCTTAAGGATTGGTGCAGCAGCTATCGGAGCTTCAAACCACATTGAAGCTTCAATTACAAATTGCCCAAGAATCTTATAAAGCATCCGCGGATAAATTTCAGAATCAGGCACCTAATTTCAAGATTAGAGATAAAATATGGTTGCTTCGACGGAATATCAAGACCAAGTGGCCATGTGATAAGTTGGACTACCGAAGATTGGGACCATTTGTTATCCAGAAGCAGATCAATCTTGTAGTGTACCGCTTAGAGTTACCAGCTACTATGAAGATACACCCTGTCTTTCATGTTTCTCTGTTAGAGCCTTATCAGGAATCGTCTTTTCCTGGAAGAGTGCAATTTCCGCCACCTAGTATAGAAATTGAAAACAACAAAGAATATGAGGTGGAAAGGATATTAGATTTACGGCAAAGATGGAATAAGTTAGAGTACTTTGTGTATTGAAGCGGCTACGATATTAATGAAAGAACATGGGAACCGGCCGAAAATCTTATCAATGCGTTACAAAAGGTATAGGAATTCCATCGACAATATCCTAATAAATCAAAAGCTGGTCATTAACAAAGCATGAAGATGAAGCCTTCTTTGGAGAAATGAATAGAAAAATGATCCACGTCATATCCAAACATAACTTGTTGTATTTCGCAGTATCAAGATATTTAATATCAAGATGTATTTAGATATGACTAGTCAAAATGTAGATACTATACTAGTGGTACCATCTCAACGGAATAGCTCACGACGTCGAACTCGAGACGAAGAATTAGAAGAGTCAAGAAGACATCAAAGAATACCAAGGAGCAAGTCACTTGTAATTGTCTTTGAAGTTGGACAAGCTCATACAAGTAGTGGCAAAGCGATATTTTCAGGTTGTTTCCACAATGAAGATACAAAAGTTCAAGCATGGTCTCAAGTAGAAGATATTGGTCATTATCGGTGGCTACAAGGACCCATGAATCATCTGCCTCATGAACGACAGTTGGAATATATTGCAGAGACTATGTGACAAATTTTTGATTTCCTACGTTTATGAGTATATATCTCAAATAGCTTCACGGAGACCTCGAAGCTAGAGAAGGAGGTGATATCAAGGACATACTTGTTAGAACCTTCTAGAATATTTTAGAAGTTTCCTAGAACTCTCTAGAACCTTCTAGAGCCTTCTAATATCTTCTTAGTAACAAGGACATACTTATTAGAATCTTCTAGAATATTCTAGAAGTTTCCTAAAATTCTTTAGAACCTTTCAAAGCCTCATAATATCTTCCTAATTAGTAGAAGCTGCTTGAGAGGCTCTCTAGTTGGAGGAAGCTACTTGAGAAGTTTCCTAGGTAGGAGTATATATTGGAGTCAAGGCTGAAGACTTCTTCAGTCTCGACAACACATCTCTTGGAGCTCTAGCTCACCTCTCTGGTGTTGTTTTTGTACTCATCTGATTAATCCAGTTCTTGCCAGTTCTTCTTCAACTTCTTGTTTAGATTTCAAGTCTATATTCTGTGTTCGTGATATTAATCCAATTCCTGCCAGTTCTTCTTGAACTTCTTGTTTAGACTTCAAGTCTATAATTTGTATCCGTGA
Organism: Physcomitrellopsis africana; assembly: GCA_036785485.1. Classification (NCBI taxonomy): domain Eukaryota; kingdom Viridiplantae; phylum Streptophyta; class Bryopsida; order Funariales; family Funariaceae; genus Physcomitrellopsis; species Physcomitrellopsis africana. Next base: position 70,734 of record JAWRVF010000211.1, on the reverse strand, counting down.
CAGCCACATGGCACACATGTTGGTAGCTTATTCCACAAGCTAGCCATGTGCCACACATGTTGTTAGCTTGCGGAATAAGCCAAGTATGTGGCGCACATGTGGGAAATTTGTCATGTAAGTTTGACACGTTGTCGTGTTGTGGTTCGGCTACTATGTGAAAAAATTGTACATGGATTTTTAATGTACAATTTACTACATAGCTAAATGAAAGTCATATTAGTGGATTTTTATTGGTTATAAAATGTGATGAGGTTGTTAGTTTAGAAAAGATCTATTAAAAGGATTATTATTAAGATTTATACGACCTTGTTTTTTTTTAGTAGTGACTTTTGAAGTTAATTTTATATTGATAGTAACTTGTATATATCTTAAGTCACCTTTGTTAGACATTGGTGATCCTTAAGATCTTATTTATTTCTTTTATTTGATGCTTAAAGTACCAAGTATGTAAATCTTATAAGAAGAAAGATTAGAAAAAGATTTTTAGTGTAAAAAGAGTAGTTTGGCCATCCATGTAGATGAATAGAGGTGGATGATAGAAATCTCTATTCTAATTGGCCAAAAATCATGCCCAATGGGCTTCAAGGAGGTTGCCCGAGGGTTTATTAGGAATTAGGGTTTGTATTTAGAGAGGAGTCGAACATTAGAGGCTAGGATCATAAGATTTGGATTTTTGGATCTAGTTTAGGTGCAAATTTTGTGTGATTTGCATTTTTTATGAATAAGTTATAGGCGCTCAAAGTTAAGGTGTTGATTTTGGACCTATTGTCACTCTTTTGGATATAACTCGCGCATACAGAGAGCAATCAAGGATTGGCGACTAGGGTTGAAGAGACTATTTTACAGCTATACTTTTAATATATGATTTGATAAAATCCAAGCTAGGGTCAAGGAGATATTGGGAGTTGAAATCAATGCTTACAAACTTAAAGGCAGTAAGTGACCCACTTACATAGTGATTACATTTTGAGCTATATCTTAGACAATTTGATAGGTTTTTGGCTCAAAGTTTTCAGAAGTGTATATGTTTATGTCACAAAACTATGTGAAAATTTTTTGTGGCATTAAGATTTTGGGTTTGTGAGATATAAGAAAAATAGTGCTCAGCTATCTTTGAGCTTGGGTTTTAAGCACCTGCTAGGGGTTATGAGATATCAGACGATTGGAAATGAATTTATGGTTGATTCTTTCTTGTGGTGAAACTTAAGAGAATTATCTACATCTTAAATTAGATTTTTTAGAAATTGAATAATTGGATCAAGAGTTATTGGACTCTAAAGTTCAGCAAGAAATAAGTCCTTGCAGGTGAAAAAAGTTTTGAAGGATTTTTGTAGAAATTTGAACCCTTTTTGTACAAACTTATTTGAATACAAGAGGGTTTACATATATAACTTCTCTTTTGTGAGATTGTTGTATTATTTGTCTTTTTTATTGAGGACAAACCACCTGTTGGATTTTTGCCATCAAATTTCAAATAAACTCTCTACAACCAAATACCCAATTCATTCCCAAATAGAAGGCCACGTCATACGACAACGTATCTTGCAAATTAGACATATTTATGAGATCCTATAGAATACCGCTGTTGTATTACGTGTTGTCTAGTTTAGGAATACACCAGGCACTTGGCTGTAGAAAGTAAAGTACTGTTTGCAAATATTCAAGAAATCCTAATAGGTTTCATCTATGTATAAGGAATATAATTCAAGCTTCAATTCAAAAGTATTTAAAAACACTTCTCTTAGTAAAATCAACCTTACATATATCCCAATTACCTCGTTTCTTTTATAATTAAGCAATTTTTATTTTTGTTTATAAGTCCTATTTCTAATCAGTGAACTTTGATTAGCTATAATTTTTAATTGAGCCAAGAATTGACCCAAGAATTGATAGAAATGACCCTAGACTTCAACTTAGTGTGAAATTTTGCACACACATGCTAGTATAAGCCTTTTACATGCTCAAAAAAATTTAGCCCAATCCAACTTACAAATTGCAAGAAAACGCCCAAAAAGCGCACTAATGACACTTGGCCGCTAACTTGAAGATTGATGCAAAAACTCTAGTGGTGATTTCTCCTTCTTTCACTATTAACTTCAGCTCAAACTTGGTGTATAGCTCAACTTATAAGTCTTCTATGAGCATACCAAAAATTAAGTTGATCCAATTAGTGGATCTTTAGTTATCACAAAAATCCTATCCAACCCTAAACTGCCAACTTCTGACAATCCTTTGTATCAAAACTCAAATATCTCCTGATTGCATTGCTAGATTAATACAAATTTTTGTATACACTTAGCACACCTAACAAGCCAAATAATATAAAATTTTGAATTATAGATGCTTCACAAATTGTACGAATCATACAACAATGCAAGCTATCATTGTCTTATATAAAAATCCAAATCACCAATACTAACCCTGACTTTGAATAGCAATTTCTAAGGCCTCCAAAACCCTATGGTCACAAGCTAAATACCATTGGAACCCCTTTCAAGCTATCTATCCAATACTAATCGCAAATCTTTGAATGTCCTCATTTCTTGCCTTTGGCAATCGTTTTTGTCCCTAGAGGTCCGATTTCAACCCTGTCTCATATCCGGTCTTTCCTTGGATATCAATTCAACTAATTCTAAGGATTTTTATGTTAAATCCTATCCTCAACTTAATCTTAATATCAACCATAATAACTATTTTTCTTTTCTATTCTATTCTAATTAACTTATGACTTTTTAAAATCAGTAATAGAGTTTGTATAGCCTAGAAGAAAACTTTAACAACTAACTTTTATTTGTTAGCTATTAAAACAAAAAAATAATCTAAGAGGCTTCCATAATCCTTTTCTTAAATATCTTAAATTCCTATTGAACTAAGATAGTTGAATATTAAATATAAATTACTCTTATCTATACCTTTCACTATATAAACGTACTGCAACACAACACCGCCACGTAGCTCTTAGTTAGATAGTATTTATAGAGGTAAGAGTAAAACCCTCTTCACTCTTGTCAACTCCTTTCTTCATCCTAGTCTAGTTTCAAGAGTCTTCATGTTTCTAGTCTTTGGCAATAGCCATTCTAATTTCCCTTTGAATATACATACTTTCTTATTCCTATTTTACAATTTTTCTTTGATATAATTTTCATTAGATTATATATATTTTTCTAATTCATGTTCTTGACAGATTGACAAGAATACACATTTAATATTAGAGCTTTGTCTTTCTTGATTAAGAGTGGATTATCCCTTTCTCTTCATAAAATATAAGCATTTTAGAAGTTGTGGAATATCTACTTCTAAACTGATATTGTTTCTAGAATTTTTTCTTTTGAGTGTGTTATTTTGTATTTCTTGAAGTGAGAGTAGACATCTTCCTTCTTATTATATTATCATGGCAGAGCTTGCGGAAATGAAGAGTGCAATGGCATAAATGTAAGAACAAATGAGAGAGCTAATGCTTGCAATGCATCAACTTAGTTTACTACCACAAGGAGCAACAAGATTAGCAGGAAGTAAAGATATAGAGATGGTTGGAGCTACGTCAATATCTACACCAAACCATACTACCTCACCTTTGATGGAGCACTGTTCAAATATTAGAGAAACAAAAATTAATTTGCTTGAGAAGTTTGATGGTACAAGATCTAAGTTTTGAGGATTTGTCAATCAGGTACAATTGGTGATTGAACTTCAACCTCAAAGTTATCCTACACAAGGATCTCAAGTATATTTCGATCTATGTATGGAGAACATGATGCAATCTGTGTTGCCACCAACAAGATTTGCATCCTACAATAAAACAATTGATCAGTGTCATTATACGCTTCACAATTTTAACAACTAGCAACTAATATTAAGTGGGATGATGCTACACTCATTAGCCAATTTCTCTGTGGATTATAATATGAGGCAAAAAAAATTAATGCTCAATTTACGAGATTTTCAAACATTGAGTCAAATAATTGATTTTGTTGTGAAGTGTGATAATCGACTCTTTGAGTTTCAATGTGAGAGTCGTACAAGAGAGCCTCAACATTATTATTTAATGGCAACATCAATGTCCTCACAAAACGTACATTTGAAAGTAGAAGACATGCAAATTGATGCGATACGATTTAAATCTCTTATTGAACAAGAAAAGATTCGGCGTTGTCAAGGAGAATTATGTTTATATTGAGGATAACCTAAGCACACTGCTCAACATTGTCCGAAGACACAACACAACTACAAAATGAGGAGTATGGTTGTCAAAGAAGATAACATGTCGGAAAATGAAGTTGTCTAATTACAATAGGGACCGTTGTTGGGTAGAGAGAATTTGCCTTGGGAAAACGCCGAGTTCCTAGCTGCTACTAGAACTAGCAGGGAACATGAGAGGAAGCCGTGCAAGTATGTTCTATACTTGCACAATATTTCTTCAAGCTTTCAAGTTATACTTGTATTATACTTGTACAAGCCTTATATAAATATAAAGTATAAATACTTGAATAATACTTATACAAATACTTGTATAAATACTTGTATAAATCTTTGGTATAATACTTGTACAAATATTATGTATAATACTTGTAGAATACTTGTATAAATACAAGTATATATACTTGTATAAAAGGTATAAGCAAAGTATGTATGTATTCAAGTATACCTCAAAATACAACCGCATATGAGGAATACAAGTTATACAACAAGCTGAAACTAAATAAATCACTAAAAATTCATCCAAAGGTCGAATCAAGCGTGCTTACAGCCTATGGAAAGCCAATAATCTATTGTAAAACATATCAAAATTTCACAAATAGATGACTTACCATTTAAAAGTTATGGCTAAAAGAAGTAGGCGCTAAAATTTCCAAGCAAATGCAAAGGCAGCAAAGCTCTTCTTCACTTCAGCCTTTGTTGTGATCACTTCCCTTCTCCAAATTGGACATGCAATAGCTTTTTAGAAAGCTCACTCCATCATCTAACTTGTTCTAAAATTTCGCATGCATGCCTCTCAAACTCCAGATTTTGTAGCTAGTTGATTCTACTCTTCAAACCCTAGCAACAATTTGCTCTCTTTGACACTTCACGGCTCATAAAACTTTCATCAAAGCTCCAAATGTATTGATTTTTGTTTTTGTGGAAAGCTTACACAAGCTACTATAAGCACCTAAAATATCAAAAAGATTGAAGAGACTGTCCGACTTGGGTGGTTGAACAAAGTCTCTGCCCCTCTTCGTCGGGTGGCAGCAAACCCTTTCCCATTCTCAAGCTCACAACTTTTGCTCTCCAACTCCAAATGCTACAAGAGATGTCTTGATAGAAAGCTAGCACAATTTTCCACACTTTCTATAAATTTCACTAAGAAAGAACTGAAATCAAACTTGTAGTGGCAGCTCGAAGTTTCTGCCCCTCTTCGTCTGGTGGCAGCAAACTCTACTCTACTAAAACAAGCATAACCTTTTGTTCACAACTTCAATACAAGCAAGTGAGTAGGTTCTAGAATCCTCACAACTCGAAGAACACACCCACCAATTTTCACTTCAAACACTTCTATCTCCTCAGAGCTATCTCTCTCCAAAGTTCCCCACTCAAAAACTGCCTTTTTTCTTGGTCTAACAAGAGGAGTATATCTCCCTTTCATTCTATTTTAGACTATGAGACGCCCACATGGGCAACCAAATCCTATTGGATGGGCCTTATTCACCCCATGCTCTTCTTTCTTATCCTTCATAAGGTCCATTCTACCTCAAAAGTCAACAAGAAAGGTAAAACAACCTTTTCTTTTCTTCTAATTACAAAAGAGTCTATTCTAGGATATAAATAAGGTAGGAACAAAACAAATAGCCATCTTAATTCACTAATTAAGTGGCTATAATAAATCCTCTCCTTATAATATCTTCTAAAATAACCTCTAGCACTCACACATATATTAACAATAGATACAAGATTTTTCATATTTTTATACACTGCACGTAAATGCAGTATGACACCGTGTAGTTGGAACCTTATACAATTCCTACTGAAGGTCCTATTCTTTTTTCAAAACCCTCTCCTGTTTTTTATAATAGATGTATATTTAAAACCAAAAAACTATAGAACCTCTGTCTTATTAGATTCAGGAGCCTCAACATACTTTCTAGATGAATAATTTATTAAAAATTATAAAATATCTTTAGTACAAATAACTAAATCCGTACATGTAGAAGTCATAGATGGTCGTCCATTGTCTTCTTAGGACATCACTCATAAAACCCGTCCTATACAAGTAACAATAGATGGTCATAATAGCTACGTAACCTTTAACATAATTAAATCTCTGTCTAATCCTGTTATTTTAGATTTATTATGGTTAGAAAAATATAACCCTCAAATAGATTGGAATTCTTGTAGACTCGACTTTTCTCAGAACATTATTAAACATCCTGCTGATCAAGTAAAAAGCTGTAAGTCTAGTATAGTAAAATCCGTACTTATAGGTGCAAAAGCTTTTATACACGTAGCAAAAGAAGGATCAACTTTTGCTATTTATGCCACATCTATTTCTGATGGTGGAAAGACTTTAAGTGGTATTTCAAGCCAATATTTGGATTATTAGGACATTTTTAAGAAAAAGAATGTAGATATTCTTCCGGAGTATCGTTCATATGATTGTTCAATAAACCTCAAGGAAAGAACTCACCCACCATTTGGACCAATCTACAGTTTATCACAAGATGAGTTGGCTGAACTCAAGGCATATATTGATGAGAATTTGGCTAAGAATTTTATATGCCATTCTAAATCTCCAGCAAGAACTCCAATTCTATTTCTGAAGAAGAAAGATGGATCATTATGAATGTGTGTTGACTATCAAGGACTCAATAAGATCACAATCAAGAATAGATATCCATTACTTTTAATATCAAGATTCCTTAAGTAATTAAATCAAGCTAAGATCTATATAAAAATAGATCTAAGAAGATCATATAATCTAGTACGCATCAAAGAATTTTATATGAATGAAAAATTACATTTTGAACCAGGTACGGATATTTTGAATGTAATATCATGCCTTTTATACTTACAAATGCACCGGCTGCTTTTCAACATCTCATGAATGATATTTTTTGTGAATTTATAGACAATTTTGTCGTTTGTTACCTAAACAATATTTTGATCTATTCTAAGAACATAGAAGAACATGAAATAAATGTTCGTCAAATATTACAAAAATTTAGAGATGCAAGATTGTACGCTAAGATGGAAATGTTGATTTCTTAGGATATATCATTTCAAATGATGGTCTCATGATGGATTCTAAGAAAGTCCAAACAATCATGAATTGAAAGATTCCAAAGACGATAAGAGATGTCCAATGTTTTTTACGATTTGCCAATTATTATCGAATCTTCATCAAAGACTTCTCTCAAGTTGTAGCTCCACTTATACATTTGACCTGCAAAGACAAACTTCAATGGAATGAAGAAGCAGAAGCAGCTTTTGAAGTTTTGAAGACATCGTTTATTTTTGCACCAATCTTGTATCGTATTGACTTTTCCAAGGCATTTTTTATGGAAACAAACGCATCAAACTTTGCCTTGGGTGCGGTTTTGTCACAAATGGGAATAGATGACAAACTTCATCTAATAGCTTTTAATTTAAAAAAATTCTTAGTAGCCGAGATCAATTATGAGATCCACGACAAAGAACTTTTTGCAATTGTGGATTCCTTTTAAGAATGGCGTCATTATGTAGAAGGCGCTTCCAGTCCAATCACCGTATATAAGGATCACAAGAACTTCGAGTATTTTATGTCAGCACGTGTGTTGAATACTTGTCAAGCTCATTAGAATATGTCTTTGTTAAGATTCGAGTTCATTATTACTTATCGGCCAGTAAAACAACAAGGTTTGTCCGATGCCCTTTCTAGACGTTGTCATATTGTAACACGTTTATATAGTGAAAAGTATGAATAAGGATAAATTCTACTTAATACTTACTTATCTTGAGTTATTAGAAACGCAAGGTACTTAAGAAAAGATTTATGGAAGCCTCTTAGATTAAATCTTGCTCTAATAGCTAAAAGATAAAAGTTATTTATTAAAATTTTCTTCTAGGTTATAAAAACTAGTTCACGGCTTTTAAAAAAGCCATAAGTTAATTAAAATAGGATAAGAGAAATAAAAAGTTAATATAGTAGATACCAAGGTTGAATTGAGGATAGGATTAAGTTTAAAAATCCTTAAAATAAGTTAGATCAATACCCGGGGGGTGACCAGATATGAGACAGGGTCGAAATCAGATCTTCAGCCACATAAATGACTACCAAAGGCAAATATTCAGGCTATTCAAAGATTGGCAATTAGGATTAAATAGCCAGCTTGAAGGGGGTTCTAAGGGCATTTAGCTTATTACCATAGGATTTTGGAAGACTTAGCAATCACTATTCAAAGTCAAGGTTTGTATTGGTGTTTTGGGTTTTATATAAGACAATGATGGCTTGCATTGTTGAGCGATTTGTGCAATTAGTATAGCATCTATAGTTCAAAATTTGATATTGTTTGGATTATTGAGTGTGCTAAGTGTATACAAAAATTTGTATTAATCTAGGAATGCAATCAAAAGATATTTTAGCGTTGATACAAAGGATTGTCAAAAGTTGGTAGTTTAGGGTTGGATAAGATTTCTGTGATAACTAAAGATCCACCAAATTGAATCAATGTAAATTTTAGTATGGTGATAGAAAACTTATAGGTTGAGCTACATACTAAGTTTGAGCTAAAAATGCAAGAAGGAGAAATCACCACTAGAGTTTCTGCATCAATCTTCAAGTTGGCAGCCGAGTGTCATCAATGTGCTTTTTGAGCATTTTTTTGCAATCTGTAAGTTGGATTGAGCTAAATATTTTTGAGTATGTAAAAGACTTATATTAGCATTTGCATGTAAAATTTTACACTAAATAGACGGTCAAATTAAAAATTATAGCTTGTCAAAGCTCATTGATTAGGATTAGGGCTTACAAACGAGAATAAAAAATTGCTTAATTATAAAAGAAACAAGGAAATTGGGGTGTATGTATAGTTTATGTTACTAAGAGGAGTGTTATTAAACACTTTTGAATTGAACTTTGAATCATATTCTTCATATATGGATGAAATCTATTAGGATTTCATGATTATTTGTAAACACAACTTTACCTTCTACAGACAAGTGTCCTATGCATTCCCGAACAAGACAATACGTAATACGACATAAGTGGTGAATCTGATGTGAAAGTTTGGGGTAGAAGGTATTGGCTTTTGTTTGTAGTTTTTGAATTTAATGGCTCAAGAAAGCAAAAAGATAGAATTTGGAACTATTGATGGAGCTTTGGATGGAGCTTTAAGTAGATCTTCTAGTGGAGCTTCTTCTGGTGGACAAGGTATGTATCTAGATCCGAACATTGCAAATATGTTTCAAATCTTTACATTAATTATGCAACAGCAACAGAGCAAGGATCGTAAGGAGGCTTTGGCAATCAAAGTACTATAAGCAGTAGTTAATAAGATAGAGGTGTTATATGCGAGAAATGGAATTGAATCAAGTCTCGGAAAAGAACATGATTTTATTATTTGAACTTGCTACAATATCGGAGATAAAAGAACATGTGAAATCAGTTACAGATCAATTTGGAAGCTCTTAGGAGGGATTCTCTCATGCTTTGAGAGATGAATATTTCTTAGAAGACTTTGATCGAGTCACTAAGAAATCACTTTTGGAATGGATTGAGGGCCCTAACAAGAAATTGCAAGCTATTGAATTATTAAGGGAGTTTGAGAGACAGTATTCTTGGTTATCGAAAGTAGAAAAGATAATCTTGGAACCAAATAAGGTTGAATTATTTCTTCAAGTAGCACATGGAGAATTGCAAGAAAGATTGGAGAATTATTCTTGAAGATAAAGAAGAGAATGAAGGATTGACAACAAACTCGAAGAAAGTTGAGGATGTAGTAGGATTGCTACCAAAAAAAGAAAGGACAAAAGACAGGGCTGGTACCCAAAAAATAATGCAAGTACCTAAAATTCAAGTGCCCACTTCACGGTTAACGGTACCTATTGTTCAACCTTCAACAACTACATCAAAGAAAGATATGGAGATTGAAGAACTTATACGCGGGATGCGGGATCTTCAAATTAAATTTGCAAGGCTTGAAGAGAAGACTTCTGCAGTGAATCCAAAATCCACTTTTAAACAAAGGTATGTACAAAGATGAATCTGGTATGATGATGATTCCCATTCTCGAAAAGATTGTGGTGAGTTCAATAAAATGGTCCAACAAGGTATTATTTTTTGAAAAGATAGGAAGGTGGCGTTAAAGGATATAGGTGATACTTTCCAAACAAACTTTAATAAGGAAGGTATGAAAACATTGATTAAAGATTATTTGGTAGCAAATGGGATTAGATTGTCGTATTACGTGTTGTTTTATTCAGGAATGCACCGGGCATCTGATTGTAGAAGATAAAGTAATGTTTACAAATAATCAAGAAACCCTAATAGGTTTTATCCATGTATGAGGAATATAATTCGAACTTCAATTTAAAAGTGTTTAAAAAAACTCCTCTTAATAATATCAACCATACATATACTCCAATTACCTCATTTCTTTTATAATTAAGTAATTTTTATTTTTGTTTGTAAGCCCTAATCCTAATCAGTGAGCTTTGATAAGCTATAATTTTTAATCTAACTATCCACTTAGTGCAAAATTTTACATAAAAATGTTGATATAAGTCTTTTATATGCTCAAAAATAATTTAGGTCAATCCAATTTTGCAGATTGCAAGAAAATGCCCAAAAAGCGCATTGATGATACTCGGCTTTCAACTTGAAGATTGATATAGAAACTCTAGTGGTGATTTCTCCTACTTTCATTGTTAACTTCAGCTCAAACTTGGTGTGTAGCTCAATCTATAAGTCTTCTATTACCATACCAAAATTTACGTTGATCCAATTGGTGGATCTTTAGTTATCATAGAAATCCTATCCAATCCTAAATTGCCAACTTCCGACAACCCTTTGTATCAAAACTCAAATATCTCCTGATTGCATTGCTAGATTAATACAAATTTTTGTATATACATAGCATACTCAACAATCCACACAATACCAGATTTTGAACTATAGATGCTACACAGATTGTACGAATCACTCAACAATGCAAGCCATTATTGTCTTATATAAAAATCCAAAATACCAATACAAACCTTGACTTTGAATAGCGATTGCAAAGGCCTCCGAAATCCTTTGGTTACAAGCTAAATGCCCTTAGAACCCCCTTTAAGCTAGCTATCCAATACTAATTGCCGATCTTCAAATGTCCCTTTTTCTTGCCTTTGGTGGTTGTTTTTGTCCCTAGAGGTCTGATTTCGACCCTATCTCATACCCGGTGTTTCCCTAGGTATCAATTCAACTAATTCTAAGGATTTTAAAGTTAAATCCTATCCTCAACTTAATCCTAGTATCAACCATAATAACTATTTTTTTTTCTATCCTAATTTAATTAACTTATGGCTTTTCAAAATCAGTAATAGAGTTTGTATAGCCTAGAAGAAAATTATAACATCTTACTTTTATTTGTTAGCTATTAAAACAAGAAAATAATCTAAGAGGCTTCCATAATCCTTTTTTTAAGTATCCTAAGTTTCTATTGAATTAAGATAATCAAGTATTAAATATAAATTACTCTTATCTATACCTTTCACTATATAAACGTGCTGCAATACGACATCCACCTCCTTTGAATCTACACATCCTTTGGTATGCGCCAAATGAAGCATATGTCATAGTTGGCGTCATACCATCTCTTCATTTTCTGCACCAAGTTCTTCTTCATCATCCATTTCAATATAATTGTCTTCTTCAAAGTCATTGATATCTTCAACATGATCTTCCACGTTTATTTCTCCATTTTGTCTTTTGAAAATCTTAACTCACTTCCCAGCAATAAGTATCTTGAATCTTGTACCATCCAATTCCTTCAAAAAATATGTGGCATTGTCTTGAACTGTTACCACTACATAGAGTCCAAATCAACGTTTTGAAAATTTTCGTAAGGTATTATGCTGGTTATCCAAACTGTTGTCATAAACAAGTACCCAATCACCTTCTTCAATTGCTTTAGGCCTCAATCGATGTTGTTTATCAAACCGAGTCTTTATCTTTAGCCTTGTCTTTAGTAACCATTTTAATGCTAGGTCCACATCTTCTGATCTTTGTTCAAGCTGTCGAATTCTAATAGCTAGTAACTCTTCTCTTATTAATCCATCTTTCCAAGGTAATACACTATGAAGGACATGAACTAGAAAGAGATGCATAATCTAATGGAAATTGTATCAAAGTAAAAGTCACAAAATAAAATTAAAAAAGTATGTATATTGAAAGAAAATTGGAATGGCTATTGCCAAAGACTAGAAACATGAAGACTCTTGAAACTAGACTAGAATCAGAGAAGAAGTTGACAAGAGTGAAGAGGGCTTCACTCTTGATTCTATAAATACTATCTAACTAAGAGCTATATGGTGGTATTCTATAGGACCTCATACATGTGTCTAATTTGCAAGACACGTGTCAAACTTGCACAATAAGTTTCTCACATGTGCGCCATGTATTTGGCTTGTTCCGCAAGCTACCAACATGTGTGACACATGGCTAGCTTATTCTACAAGCTACCAACATGTGCGCCATGTGGCTACCTTATTGACCAAGTTTCTAACCTACCAATCACCTATAGACATGTATAAAGGTGATTTTGTATCTATGAAGCTTCGAGGAAGCTTCTCTATCAGATATTATCAAATCAACTTATTTTACCTACTTCTATTGGTCTATTATTACTTAGATAATTTATTGGAATAAATCTTATGTCCGTGATATTATCCCCCTTCTAGGGACGAGTTCCACGAGGAGCGGTGATTACATGTTGAGAAAGTCCGAAATATATCGAATTATGCTTGCCACATACTCTGATCTTTGTTCCCTTCGAAGCTAGTTGATAGGTCCTTTCAGCCATCCATAATATCCCATATCAGGGTGAAAGGACCACCCTGTTATTTGATCATTGTTGAGGCCTTCATAACTTCTTTCAAAGAAAACATTAAGAACACCATCAGGAGTAGTTCTTATCTCTAAAAGTATCACCAAACATTGAGAGTCTCTTCCAAGGTCGTGATACCAAACATGTTGTATTTTGCCATCAATCCAAAGAAGGACATGTCGTTCTTGAGGGTATTCATCTCTATTCCGTCGTCTTGAAGGTTGTGATAGTCGTAATGTCTCGTCCGGTAAATCAGCAAATGATGGCTCTTTAGCTGAATTTGCTGGTTGTTGATCCTCTATTTTTTTAGCACAAACAAAATCTTATGACAAATAATAATACAAGGTAGGATGAAACCTCTATAGAACCTATTTTGCTTTATAGCAAAGATTTTTTTGAGTATTTATCTTAGTTTTGATGGATGTCGTCGATGAAATGTATTAACTTTTATTGATGCATTTGTTAGATTCTTTGATGGCTCCCATGTGCGTTCACTAATATCGTATCCGCGCTAATGCACAAGATATTCCAGTCGATTTTGGCGCCGCCTTGAATCTAAAATCTCTTCAACCTCGAATTCTTCATTGTTGTCCACTTTTATAGGAGGCGGTGGTATTTGTCTTCTTCTTTGTATGTGCACTGTCTTGTATGGCTCAAGTAGTGACACGTGGAATATAGGATGGGTCTTCATGGACTCCGGTAGGTGTAATCGATATGCAACTGGATTGATTTGTTCAGAAATAGGAAAAGGTCCAAGCCTACGATAGTCCAACTTATCACAAGGACGAGTAGTCTTGATATTACGACAAAGTAACCATAGCTTGTTTCCCATGTTGAATTGTGGTTGTTCCTTGCGATACGCATCTGTATTTATTTTTTGTCGTTCTTGAGCTTCTTTTAATTGCATCTTCATTATTGCATGTAGCTCTGACAAATGATTTGTCAAATCTTCTGCTGCTGGATTATCAACTTTTAAAAAGTCAAAAGCATCAAATCGTGGATGATAACCATAATTGGCAAAGAAAGGTGTTTGTTGTGTAGAAGAATGTATCGTATTATTATAAGCAAATTTTGCCAATGGCAGAAGAGCTATCCAATCATCTTGTTGATAGTTGATAGTACACTTTAAATATTGCTCCAAGACTTGGTTCATGCGCTCTGTTTGTCCATCAGTTTGAGGATGAAAAGCTGAAGATAATTTTATGTCCACTTTTAAGATCTTGAAAAGGGTTCTCCAAAATCTTGACACAAATTGAATTCCCCTATCTGATATAATATCCTTAGCTAACCCATGATAGCGATAGATATTATCAATGAAAAGCTTAGCTGTTTCTTCACCTGTGATAGATTTTGTGCATGGCACAAAATGTGCCATCTTGGTGAACCGATCTACTAACACAAATATAGAGTCAAAAGATCTTGAGCTTGGAAGATCTGTGATGAAATCCATAGAAACAGAAGACCATGGTTGTTCTAGAATAGGTAATGGCTGAAAAAGCCTAAAAGATCGATGACGAGGAGTCTTTGATCTTGAGCAGATATCACATGATTGTACAAAGTCTTTGACTGCTTTCCACATTTGACGCCACCAAAAATCTCTTGATATAAGTTCCAAAGTCTTGTTGTATCCAAAATGTCCTGCCGCTGAAAAATCATGACGTGCTTGAAGAACACGTAAACATGCTTCTCTTTCTGGAACATATAGACGTCCTTCGAAATATAATAGATGGTTCTTCAATTCAAATTTAGAAGAATCATGAGACTTGGAAGAATTCTTCTTGATATCATGAACAAGAGGGTCTGAGGACATACTTGATTGAATTTGCTTGAGAAAAGTTGAATCAACAGTCAATGTTGATTTTATTGCTCGAAGATAAAACTGCTCTGGTTTCAAGAGAATTGTTCTTTGTTGCTCAAAAGCTGCATCTCTTTTTTTTGGTGCAAAATAAGAACGTCTAGAAAGGGCATCGGACAAACCTTGTTGTTTTCTTGGCCAATAAGTGATAATGAATTCGAATCTTGACAAAGACATACTCTAACGAGCTTGACGACGATTCAACACATGTGTCGACATAAAATACTCGAGGTTCTTGTGATCCGTATATACGGTGACTGGACTTGAAGCGCCTTCTAGATAATGACGCCATTCTTGAAAAGAATCCACGATTGCAAGAAGTTCTTTGTCGTAGATCTCATAATTGATCTTGGCTGCTGAGAATTTTCTTGAATGAAAAACTATTGGATGAAGTTTGTCATCTATTCCCATTTGTGACAAAATCGCACTCAAGGCAAAGTCTGATGCGTCTGTTTCCATAAAAAATGCCTTAGAAAAATCTACACGATTCAGGATTGGTGCAGAAATAAACAATGTCTTCATAGCTTTAAATGCTGCTTCCGCTTCTTGATTCCATTGGAGTTTGTCTTTACAAGTCAAATATGTAAGCGGAGCCGCAACACTAGAGAAGTCTTTGATGAAGATCTAATAATAATTGGCGAATCCCAAAAAGCATTGACATCTCTTACCGTCTTTGGAATCTTCCAATTCATGATTGTTTCGACTTTCTTAAGATCCATCATGAGACCATCATTTAAAATGATGTATCCTAAGAAATCAACTTGAGTAGTGTGAAATACACACTTTTCCATCTTGGCATACAATCCCGCATCTCTAAGTTTTTGTAATACTTGACGAACATGTATTTCATGATCTTTTATATTCTTAGAATAGATCAAAATGTCATCTAGGTAGCAGATGACAAAATTGTCTAAGAACTCACAAAAAATATCATTCATGAGATGTTGAAAAGCAGCTGGTGCATTCGTAAGTCCAAAAGGCATGACATTATATTCAAAATATCCGTATTTGGTTCAAAAAGCAATTTTCTATTCATCTCCTTTTTTAATGCGTACTAAATTATATGCTCCTCTTAGATCTATTTTTGTATAGATCATAGTTTGATTCAACTGGTCAAGAAGTCCTGATATTAGAGGTAATGGATATCTGTTCTTGATTGTGATCTTGTTGAATCCTTGATAGTCAACACACATCCGCAATGATCCATCTTTTTTCTTCACAAATAGAATTAGAGCTCTCGCTGGAGATTTAAAATGACGTATGAAATTCTTGGCCAAATTCTTGTCAATATACGCCTTGAGTTTAGCCAATTCATCTTGTGATTGGTCTAAATGGTGGCTGAGTTCTTTCTCTAAGGTCAATTGAACAATCATATGGATGATGCTCTAGAAGAATATTTGCATTTTTTTTCTCAAAAACGTCTTGATAATCTTGATACTGACTTGGAATGCTACTTGAAGTCTTTCCATCGTTGGAAATAGGTGTAGCATAAATGACAAAAGGTGATCCTTCTTCTGCAGCGTACAAGAAAGCTCTTGCACCTACAAACGCAGGTTTAATTCTATTAGACTTGTGATTTCTAACTTGATTAATTATATTGTTAGCTATACTTTTAGAAAAGTTAAGAGTACGAGAAATCCAATCTATTAAAGGGTTGTGTTTTTCTAACCATGTTAGACCAAGAATAACTGGAATAGAGGGAGATCTAATTATTTTAAAAATTATGCAACTATTATATCCATTTACTACTATATCTAGAGGAAGTGTTTCATGAGTAACATCTCCAGAAGATAAAAGACGACCATCTATGACTTCTACGTGTACGGGTTTAGATTTTTGTACTATCTGTATTCTATGGCTTTTAGCAAATTCTTCATCTAAAAAACAAGCCGAGGCTCCCGAATCTATTAAAGCAGAGGCTTTGTAATTATTAGGTCCTAAATACACATCTATTATAAAATAAGGAGATGGTTGTGAAGAGAGGATAGGACCTTCATTAGAAATTGTACAAGATCCCAGCCGCACGGTCTTTATTGTGGCTGGACAAACTCGTTTTCCGACATATTGTCTTCTTTGACAGTCGTACTCCTCATCTTGTGGTTGCGTCATTTCTTTGGACAATTTTGAGCAGTGTGTCTAGATTCTCCACAATACAAGCATAATCCTTCTTGACGACGTCGAGTCTTTTCTTGTTTAATAAGCAGCTTAAAACATATAGCATGAATTTGCATGTCCTTGACTTTTGAAGGTACATATTGAGAAGTCATTGGTGTTGCCACTGAATTATAATGTCGCTGAGGTTCTCTTGTACGACTTTCAGATCTAAATTCAAAAAGTCGATTATCACACTTCATCGCAAAGTCTATTGCTTGACTCAATGTTTGAGGATCGTGTAAGTTCAACATCAATTTATTCACTTCATATTGTAATCCATAGAGAAACTGACTGATGAGTGCAGCATCATCCCACTTAATATCGATTGCTAGTTGTCGAAATTGTGAAGCATATAATGTCACTGATCGATTGTTTTGTCGTAGAATACAAAGCTTGTTGGTTGCAACACGAGTTGCATCGTGTTCTCCATATATAGATCAAAATTTTGCTAAGAAAGCTTCTAAATTATCCAATATTGGATCATGTTGTTCCAGAAAAGATGAAAAATAAGATAAGGCAGAATGTAAAAGTAGTGTATCAATAAATCTGACTTGTGATCCTGGAGTTGGAAAACTTTGCGGTTGCAATTCAATCACCAGTTGGACTTTGTTGATGAATCCTCGAAACTTGGATCTTGTGCCATCAAACTTCTCAGGTAGACCAATTTTTGGTTCTCTGATGCTTGGATGATATTCCAATGTAGGAAGAATTATATGGCTTGGTGTAGATGTTGAAGCAACTCCAACCATATCTGTATCTTCATTATTTGATAACCTTGTTGCTCCTTGTAGAGGTACAGTGAGTTGATCCATTGCAAGCATCAATTTCCTCATTTGTTCTTGCATTTGTGCCATTGCACTCTTCATCTCGGCAAGCTCGGTCATGATAACACTTCAAAAAATATACAACACTACTCGAGATAAGTAACAGGGAGAACAAAGAAAACACTAGGAATAATATTAGTTTAGAAGAAGGTAATCCGCAACTTCTAAAATGCTTGTGTCTTATCAAGAGAAAAGAGATAATCTACTCTTAAATCAAGACAAGACAAAGCTATGATATTATAAGTGTACTCTTGTCAATCTGTTAAGGACATGAACTAGAAAGAGATGCATAATCTAATGAAAATTGTATCGAAGTAAAAGTCACAAAATGAAATTAAAAAAGTATGTATATTCAAAGAAAACTGGAATGGCTATTGCCAAAGACTAGAAACATGAAGACTCTTGAAACTAGACTAGGATCAAAAAAAGAATTGACAAGAGTGAAGAGGGCTTCACTCTTGCCTCTATAAATACTATGTAACTAAGAGCTACGTGGCGGTATTCTATAGGACCTCATACATGTCTCTTTTACCGAGGGCAATGTTTCCGCGATAGTTTTATACGTAATAAGCCATGTACTTGACATTCCATAGCTATCGGCTATGTGTGTGATACATGGCTGAAACATTTCATAGCTACCAACGTGTCTTCATGTATTTAACATTGTGCACGAGGATTTAACTTTGTCGATCGCCTATGAACATGTATAAGGTGATTCCGCATCTATGAAGCTTCTAGGAAGCTTTTCTATCAGATATTATCAAATCAACTTATTTTATCTACTTTTATTGGTCTATATTACTTAGATAATTTACTGGAATAAATCTTATGTCCGTGACAAATAGAAGTTTACGCCAAATGACAGCGTCAACTTTTTAAAGATATTTTTATAAAAATAGATGTATCAAATTTTATTTTGAGTGTGATAATATTTCAAATGGGAGTAGATGACAAATTCCATCTAATAGCTTTTCGATCTTAGAAATTTTCAGGAGTAGAAATCAACTATGAATTCTATGGTAAAGAACTTTTTGCAATTGTGGATTCTATTTAAGAATGGAATCACCATCTAGAAGGTGCTTTTAATCCAATCATTATATATACAGATCACAAAAAATCTCAAATACTTCATGGTAGCCTGCATATTCAATCGTCGCTAGACTCGTTGGAGCATGTCTTCATCAGGATTTGAGTTTATTATCACCTATCAGCTATGAAAATAATAAGGTTTGTCCAATGCCTTTTCTAGACGTTCTTATCTTATACCAAAAGAAGAAGATTCAGCTTTTGATCAATAAAATTTGATCTTCTTGTAGCCGGAGCAATTTCATCTTTGAGCAATGAAATCAATATTCATTGTTGATTCAGCTTTTGTCAAAAAAATCCAATCAAGTATGTCTTTATATCCTCTTGTCTATGACATTAAAAATAATTCATCTAAGTTTTATGATATTTCTAAGTTTGAGTTCAAGAATGATCTACTCTATTTCAAAGGCCACCTATATATTCCAAAAAGCACAGCACAACTATGTGCTTTGGAAGCTCATCACAACCTTCTTGCAACATGACATTTTGAATATAATAAGACTTTGGAGCTAATATCAAGAGATTTTTAGTGGCCTTAGATGTGGAAGGCTCTTAAAGAGTTTATACAGTCATGCGATATTTGTTAAAAATTAATAACTCCTCGTCACCGACCTTACAGACTTCTCCAACTATTATTTATATCAAAACAACCTTGGTCTTTTATTTTTATAGATTTTATTATGAATCTTCAAAAATTAAGTTCATATGATTCTATATTTGTGATTGTAGATTATTTTACCAAGATGGCACATTTTGTACTATGTACAAAATCTATTACGTGTAAAGAAACACCTAAATTCTTCCTTGATAATATCTATCACTATCATGGATTATCAAGGGATATTATATCAGATAGAAGAACACAATTTGTATCAAGATTTTAGAAAATCCTTTTCAAAATATTGAAGGTGAATATAAAACTATCTTCAACTTTCTACCTTTAAACTGATAGACAAATAAAATGAGTAAATTAAGTTTTGGAGCAATATTTGAGATGTACCATAAATTATCATCAAGACGACTAGATAATTCTTTTGCCATTGGCAGAGTTTGCTTATAATAATTTGATACATTTATCTATTCAACAAACTCTATTTTTTACAAATTATGGTTATCATCCACGACTTGATACTTTTGATTTTTCAAAAGCTGATAATCTTGCGGCATAAGATTTGATAAATTGGTTGTCAAAGCTACATACAACAATGAAGCCACAATTAAAGAAAGCTTAAGAACAACAAAAAATCAATGCAAATGTCTATTGCAAGGAACAACCTCAATTTCATGTGGACAATAATGTATGGTTACTTTGTCATATTATCAAGACTATTCATCCTTGCGACAAGCTAGATTATCATAGGCTTGGAGCTTTTTTGATTTGTAGACAAATTAATCTAGTTGCTTATTAATTATACATATCAAAATCTATGAAGATCCACCCTGTATTCCACGTGTCTCTTCTTGAAC
The DNA here is from genome assembly GCA_036785485.1 of Physcomitrellopsis africana. Lineage (NCBI taxonomy): Eukaryota > Viridiplantae > Streptophyta > Bryopsida > Funariales > Funariaceae > Physcomitrellopsis > Physcomitrellopsis africana. The sequence goes on along the minus strand of JAWRVF010000211.1, from coordinate 50,311 downwards.
CATATAAGACAGTGAACATACCAAAAAGAAGACAAGTGCCACCTCCTCCTATAGAAGTGAACAATAATGACGAATTTGAAGTGGAAGAAGTCTTAGATTCAAGGCGGTGCCAAAATAGGTTGGAATATCTTGTTCACTAGCACGGTGTCGTGTTGTGGTTTGGCTACTATGTAAAAAAATTGTACATGTATATTTGATGTACAATTTACTACTTAACTAAATGAGAGCCATATCAGTGGACTTTTATTGGTTATAGGATGTGATTAGGTTGCTAGTTTAGAAAGGATCTATTAAAAGGATTATTATTAAGGTTTATACAACCTTATTTTCTTTTAGTAGTGACTTTTGAAGTTAATTTTATATGGATAATAACTTGTATATATCTTAAGTCACCTATGTTAGACATTGGTGATCCTTAAGATCTTATTTACTTCTTTTATTTGGTGCTTAAAGCACCAAGTATGTAAATCTTACAAGAAGAAGGGTTAGAAAAGGGTTTTTAGTGTAAAAAGGGTAGTTTGGCCATCCATGTGGATGAATAGAGGTGGATGATAGAAATCTCTCTTCTAATTGGCCAAAAATCATGCCCAATGGGCTTCAAGGAGGCTGCCCGAGGGTTTATTAGGAGTTAGGGTTTGTTTTTGGAATGGAGTCGAACATCAGAGGCTAGGATCATAAGGTTTAGGTTTTTGGATCTGGTTTAGGTACAAATTTTGTGTGATTTGGACTTTTTATGAAGAAGTTATAGGCGCCCAAAGTTAAGGTGTTAATTTTGGACCTACTGTCACTCTTTTGAGTATAACTCGCACATACAAAGAGCAATCGAGGATCGGCGACTAGGGCTGGAGAAAGCACTTTCACGGCTACATTTTTTATGTATAGCTTGATAAAATCCAAGCTAGGATAAAGAAGATATTGGGAGTTGAAATCAGTGCTTACAGACTTAAGGGCAGTAAGTGACCCTCTTACATAGTGGTTACATTTTGAGCTATATCTTATGCAATTTGATAGATTATTGGCTCAAAATTTTCAAGAGTGTATATGTTTATGTCAAAAGACTATGTGCAAAAATTTTGTGGCATAAGGGTTTTGGGTTTGTGAGATATAAGGAAAATAGTGCTCGGGTGTCTCTGAGCTAGGGTTTTAAGCACCTGCTAGGGATTTTGAGATATCAGACGATCGGAAACGAATTTACAGTTGATTCTTTCTTGTGATGAAACTGAAGAAGATTATCTACACTTTGAACTAAGTTTTATAGAAATTAAACGGTTGGATCAAGAGTTAGTGGACTCTAAAGTTTAGCAAGAAATAAGTCCTTGCGGGTGAATATAGTTTTTAAGGGTTTTTGTGGAAATTTGAACCCTTTTTGTACAAACTTACTTGAATACAAGAGGGTTTACATATATAACTTCTCTTTTGTGAGATTTTTGTATTATTTGTCCTTTTTATTGAAGACAAACGACCTTTTGGATTTTGCCAACAAATTTCAAATAAACTCTCCACAGCCAGGTACCCAGTGTATTCCCAGATAGAAGGCCACGTCATACAACAACGAGTACGATATTAGTGAACGCTCATGGGAGCCATGTAAGAATCTAGCAAATGTATTAAGAAAAGTCAATGCATTTTATTGATGATATCCATCAAAATCAAGATAAAGAATCAAGAAAATCTTTACTATAAAGCAAAACATGTTCTATAAAGGTTTCATTCTATCTTGTATTATTATTTTTTATTTCCTTAAATTTGTTTGTACTAAAGAAATAAAGGATCAACAACCAACGGATTCAACTCATGAACCATTGTTTGCTGACTTATTGGATTAGACATTACAACTATTACAACCTTCAAAACGACGGAATAAAGATGAAGATCCTCAAGAACAACATGTTCTTCCTTGGATTAATGGCAAAATACAACGAGTTTGGTATCATGACCTTGGAAGAGACTCTTCATGTTTGGTGATACTTTTAGAAATAGAAACTACTCTTAATGGTTTTCCAAATATTTTCTTTGAAGGCAGTTATGAAGGCCTCAACAATGATCAGATATTAGGGTGGTCCTCTCGCCATGGTATGAGACACTATCAATGGCTGAAAAGACCTATCAACTACCTTTGAAGGGAACAAAGATTAGAATATGTGGCAAGCACAATTTGACATATCTTGGACTTCCTCAACCTGCAATCACCTCTTCTCATGGAACTCGTCTCTAGAAGACGGAATAATGTCACGGATATAAGATTTTTTGCAGTAATTATTTAATTAATATAGATTGATAGAAATAGATAAAATAAATTAATTTAATAATATTTTATAGAAAAGTTTCCTTGAAGCTTCATAAATATAACATCACCTTTATATATGTCTATAGGTTATTAATAGGTTAGAAACTTAGCCAACAAGCTAGCCATGTGTTGAACATGTTGGTAGCTTATGGAACAAGCTAGCCATATATCAGACATGTTGGTAGTTTGTGGAACAACCTAAGTATATGGCACACATGTAGGAAATTTGTCTTACAAGTTTGACATGTGTCTTGCAAATTAGATACATGTAGGAGGTCCTATAGGATGCCGCTATATAGTTCTTAGATAAATAGTATATATAGGGACAAAAGTGAAGGTATTTTCACTCTTGTCAATTCCTTTCTTGCTTCCAATTTAATTCAAGAGTCTCATGTATTTTCTAATCTTTGGCAATAGTCATTCCAATTTCTTCTTGAACATACATACTTCTTTATTTCTATCTTATTATTATTCTTTGACAAAGTTTTTATTAACTTATACATCTGTTTTAATTCGTGTCCTTAACAAGCTGTGATTACATGTTGAAGAAGTCTAAGATATGTCAAATTGTGCTTACTACATACTCTTATCTTTGTTCCCTTTGAAGGTAGTTGATAGATCCTTTCAACCATTGATAGTGTCCCATACTAAGGCAAGAGGACTACCTTGTTATTTGATCATTGTTGAGGCCTTCATAACTGCCTTCAAAGAAAACATTTGGAAAACCATTAAGAGTAGTTTCTACTTCTAAAAGTATCACCAACATGAAGAGTCTCTTCCAAGGTCATGATACCAAACTCGTTGTATTTTGCCATTAATCCAAGGAAGAACATGTTGTTCTTGAGGATCTTCATCTTTATTCCGTCGTTTTGAAGGTTGTAATAGTTGTAATGTCTAATCCAATAAGTCAGCAAACAATGGTTCATGAGTTGAATCCGTTGGTTGTTGATCCTTTATTTCTTTAGTACAAACAAATTTAAGGAAATAAAAAATAATAATACAAGATAGAATGAAACCTTTATAGAACATGTTTTGCTTTATAGTAAAGATTTTCTTGATTCTTTATCTTGATTTTGATGGATATCATCAATAAAATGCATTGACTTTTCTTAATACATTTGCTAGATTCTTACATGGCTCCCATGAGCGTTCACTAATATCGTACTCGTTGTTGTATGACGTGGCCTTCTATCTGGGAATACACTGGGTACCTGGCTGTGGAGAGTTTATTTGAAATTTGTTGGCAAAATCCAAAAGGTCGTTTGTCCTCAATAAAAAGGACAAATAATACAAAAATCTCACAAAAGAGAAGTTATATATGTAAACCCTCTTGTATTCAAGTAAGTTTGTACAAAAAGGGTTCAAATTTCCACAAAAACCCTTAAAAACTTTATTCACCCGCAAGGACTTATTTCTTGCTAAACTTTAGAGTCCACTAACTCTTGATCCAACCGTTTAATTTCTATAAAACTTAGTTCAAAGTGTAGATAATCTTCTTCAGTTTCATCACAAGAAAGAATCAACTGTAAATTCGTTTCCGATCGTCTGATATCTCAAAATCCCTAGCAGGTGCTTAAAACCCTAGCTCAGAGACACCCGAGCACTATTTTCCTTATATCTCACAAACCCAAAACCCTTATGCCACAAAATTTTTGCACATAGTCTTTTGACATAAACATATACACTCTTGAAAATTTTGAGCCAATAATCTATCAAATTGCATAAGATATAGCTCAAAATGTAACCACTATGTAAGAGGGTCACTTACTGCCCTTAAGTCTGTAAGCACTGATTTCAACTCCCAATATCTTCTTTATCCTAGCTTGGATTTTATCAAGCTATACATAAAAAATGTAGCCGTGAAAGTGCTTTCTCCAGCCCTAGTCGCCGATCCTCGATTGCTCTTTGTATGTGCGAGTTATACTCAAAAGAGTGACAGTAGGTCCAAAATTAACACCTTAACTTTGGGCGCCTATAACTTCTTCATAAAAAGTCCAAATCACACAAAATTTGTACCTAAACCAGATCCAAAAACCTAAACCTTATGATCCTAGCCTCTGATGTTCGACTCCATTCCAAAAACAAACCCTAACTCCTAATAAACCCTCGGGCAGCCTCCTTGAAGCCCATTGGGCATGATTTTTGGCCAATTAGAATAGAGATTTCTATCATCCACCTCTATTCATCCACATGGATGGCCAAACTACCTTTTTTACACTAAAAACCCTTTTCTAACTCTTCTTCTTGTAAGATTTACATACTTGGTGCTTTAAGCACCAAATAAAAGAAATAAACAAGATCTTAAGGATCACCAATGTCTAACATAGGTGACTTAAGATATATACAAGTTACTATCAATATAAAATTAACTTCAAAAGTCACTACTAAAAAGAAAATAAGGTTGTATAAACCTTAATAATAATCCTTTTAACAGATTCTTTCTAAACTAGCAACCCAATCACATTCTATAATCAATAAAAGTCCACTGATATGTCTCTCATTTAGCTATGTAGTAAATTGTACATTAATTATACATGTACAATTTTTTCACATAGTAGCCAAACCACAACACGACACCGTACCAATGTACAAGATGTTCTAGTCAATTTTAGCACTGCCTTGAATCTAAAATCTCTTTTAATTCAAATTCTTCATTATTATTTACTTCTATAGGAAGCAATGATATTTGTCTTCTTGATTATAAATCCACTATCTTGTATGGCTTGAATCATAACATGTGGAATACATGATGGATCTTCATAGATTTTGATATGTATAATTAATAAGCAACTAGATTAATTTGTCTACAAATCAAAAAAGCTCCAAGCCTATGATAATCTAGCTTGTCGCAAGGATGAATAGTCTTGATAATATGACAAAGTAACCATACATTATTGTCCACATGAAATTGAGGTTGTTCCTTGCAATAGACATTTGCATTGATTTTTTGTTGTTCTTAAGCTTTCTTTAATTGTGGCTTCATTGTTGTATGTAGCTTTGACAACCAATTTATCAAATCTTATGCCGCAAGATTATCAGCTTTTGAAAAATCAAAAGTATCAAGTCGTGGATGATAACCATAATTTGTAAAAAATAGAGTTTGTTGAATAGATAAATGTATCAAATTATTATAAGCAAACTCTGCCAATGGCAAAAGAATTATCTAGTCGTCTTGATGATAATTTATGGTACATCTCAAATATTGCTCCAAAACTTAATTTACTCATTTTATTTGTCTATCAGTTTAAAGGTAGAAAGTTGAAGATAGTTTTATATTCACCTTCAATATTTTGAAAAGGATTTTCTAAAATCTTGATACAAATTGTGTTCTTCTATCTGATATAATATCCCTTGATAATCCATGATAGTGATAGATATTATCAAGGAAGAATTTAGGTGTTTCTTTACACGTAATAGATTTTGTACATAGTACAAAATGTGCCATCTTGGTAAAATAATCTACAATCACAAATATAGAATCATATGAACTTAATTTTTGAAGATTCATAATAAAATCTATAAAAATAAAAGACCAAGGTTGTTTTGATATAAATAATAGTTGGAGAAGTCTGTAAGGTCGGTGACGAGGAGTTATTAATTTTTAACAAATATCGCATGACTGTATAAACTCTTTAAGAGCCTTCCACATCTAAGGCCACTAAAAATCTCTTGATATTAGCTCCAAAGTCTTATTATATTCAAAATGTCATGTTGCAAGAAGGTTGTGATGAGCTTCCAAAGCACATAGTTGTGCTGTGCTTTTTGGAATATATAGGTGGCCTTTGAAATAGAGTAGATCATTCTTGAACTCAAACTTAGAAATATCATAAAACTTAGATGAATTATTTTTAATGTCATAGACAAGAGGATATAAAGACATACTTGATTGGATTTTTTTGACAAAAGCTGAATCAACAATGAATATTGATTTCATTGCTCAAAGATGAAATTACTCCGGCTACAAGAAGATCAAATTTTATTGATCAAAAGCTGAATCTTCTTCTTTTGGTATAAGATAAGGACATCTAGAAAAGGCATTGGACAAACCTTGTTGTTTTCATAGCTGATAGGTGATAATAAATTCGAATCTAGATAAAGACTTGCTCCAATAAGCTTGGCAATGATTCAACACATGCGCGGACATGAAATACTTGAGGTTTTTGTAATTTATATAGACAGTGATTGGAGTAGAAGTACCTTCCAAATAGTGATGCTATTTTTGAAAAGAATCCACGATTAGAAGAAATTCATTAACATAGATTTTATAGTTGATATCTGCTGCTGAAAAGTTTTGAGAAGGAAAAGCTATTGGATAGAATTTGTCATCTTCTTCCATTTGTAATAATACCATGCCCAAAGCAAAGTCTAACGTATCTATTTTTATAAAAATATCTTCAAAAAGTTGATATAATATAAGATTGGTGCAAAAATAAAGGTTGTCTTCAAAGCCTCAAATGATGCTTCTACTTCTTTGTTCCACTTGAATTTGTCCTTACAAGTTAAGCATGTAAGTGGAGCTACAACTTGTAAAAAGTTCTTGATGAAGATTTAATAGTAATTAGCAAATGCCAAAAAATATTGCACATCTCGTATTATTTTTGGAATCTTCTAATCCATGATTGTCTAGACTTTTTTAGGATCCATTTTGAGACCATCATTTAAAATAATGTATCTTAAGAAATCAACTTCAGTAGTATGAAATACACACTTTTCCATCTTAGCGGATAACCCTGCATCTCTAAGTTTTTATAATATATGACAAACATAAAGTTCATGTTTTTTTGTATTCTTAGAATAAATCAAAATTTTGTCTAAAGAATAGATAGCAAAATCATTAAGAAACTCACAAAATATATCATTCATAAGATGTTGAAAAGCAGCTAGTGCATTTGTAAGTCCAAAAAATATGACATTAAATTTAAAATGTGTATACCTTATTCAAAATGTAATCTTTCATTCATCACCTTCTTTGATATATACTAAATTATATGCTCTTCTTAGATCTATTTTTGTATAGATCTTAGTTTGATTCAGTTGATTAAGAAGTCCAGATATCAAAGGCAGCGGATATTTATTCTTGATGGTAATCTTATTGAATCTTTGATACTTTATACACATCTATAGTGACCCATCTTTCTTCTTTACAAAGAAGATGGAAGCTCTTATTGGGAATTTTGAATGGTGTATGAAATTCTTGGCCAAGTTTTCATCAATGTATTCTTTAAATTCAGCTAATTCATTTTGTGACAAACTGTAGATTACTCCGAATGGAGGTTGAGTTTTTTCTTTAAGATCAATTGAATAATCATATGGATGATGCTTCGGAAGAATATCTATATTCTTCTTTTTAAAAATATCTTGATAATCTTGATATTGGCTTGGAGTGCCACTTGAAGTCTTTCCACCATCAAAAATGGATGTAGCATAAATAACAAAAGATGATCTTTCTTTTGCTGCATTTATAAAAGCTTTTGTGCCTACAAGTATGGATTTTATTATAGTAGATTTATGGCTTATCATTTGACTAACGAGACTTTTATTAATGCTTTGAAAAAAATCAAGTCTATGAAAAATCCAATCTATTCAAGGATTATATTTTTTTAGCTATGATAAATCTAGAATAATTAGATTGGAGGGAGATTTAATTATAATAAAGATTACACAACTATTATAACCATCTATTGTTACATTTATAGGAAAGATTTCATAAATAACATCTCTAGAAGATAACAGGTGACCATCTATGACTTCTACATGTATGGATTTAATTTTTTGTACTAAAGGTATTCTACACCTTTTAAAAAAAAATTTATCTAAAAAACACGCTTAGGCTCTTGAATCTAATAAGGCAGAGGTTTTGTGATTTTTAGGTTCTAAATAGATATCTATTATAAAACAAAGAGAGGATTCTTAGGAAAAGATAAGACCTTTACTAGAAGTTGTACAAGATTCTAGCTGCACGGTCACTATTGTAGCTTGACAAACTCGTTTTTTGATATATTGTCTTCTTTAACAACCGTACTCCTCATCTTATGGTTGCATTATTTCTTTGGACAATTCTGAGTAGTGTATTTAGATTTTTTATAATATAAACATAATATTTTTTAACAACAATGAATCTTTTTTTATTTGATAAGAGATTTAAAACATATTGTATCAATTTGTATGTCTTTTATTTCAGAATGTACATATTGAGAAGACGTTGATGTTGCTATTGTATTGTAGTAATGTTTGAGCTCCCTTGTACTGCTCTCTGATTGAAATTTTAAAAGTTGATTGTCACACTTCACAGCAAAATCAATTACTTGACTCAAAGTTTGAGGATCGGATAAGTTGAGCATTAATTTCTTTACATCATATTATAATCCATAAAAAAATTGGCTAATAAGTGCAACATCATCCCACTTGGTGTTAATTGTTAATTGTTTGAATAGTGAAGCATATGTTATCACTGATCAATTGTTTTGTTACAAGATATGGATCTTGTTGGTTGCAACACAAATTGCTTCATGTTTTCCATACATAGATTAAAACTCTACTAAAAATACCTCCAAATTATTAAATACTGGATTACGCCATTCAAGAAAGAATAAAAACTATGATAAAGCAGAATTTGAGAGTAGTGTTCTAATAAACCTGACTTGTAACTCCTGGGTTGGATAACTTTGGGATTGAAGTTCAATCACTAGTTGTACTTAATTGATGAATCCTCAAAATTTAAATTTGGTGCCATCAAATTTCTCTAACAAACTAAATTTTGATTCTTTGATGATTGAATGGTGCTCAACTATAGCTAAAGTGATATGGATTGAAGCAGCTCGAATCATCTCTATATCTTCATTTCTTGCTAATCTTGTTGCTCCTTGTGATAATGCATTGAATTGATGCATTGCGAGCATTAATTCTCTCATTTGCTCTTGCATTTGTACCATTGTGCTCTTTATTTCAGCAAGCTCTGCCATGATACCATATTAGAAAAGGAAAAAAATATCTACTCTCACCACAAAATAAAACACTCAAGAATAGAGGAAAAAATCCTAGGAACAATATCAGTTTAGAAGTGGATAATCTACAACTTCTAATATACTTATATCTTATCAAGAGAAAGGGATAATCTACTCTTAATCAAGAAGAGACAAAACTCTGATGTTATAACTTCATTCTTGTCAATCTTTCAAGGACACGAACTAAAACAGATACATAAGTTAGTAAAAACTATGTCAAAGATAAATAACAAGATAGAAATAAAGAAGTATGTATATTCAAGAAGAAACTGGAATGGCTATTGCCAAAGGCTAGAAAATACATGAGACTCTTGAACTAGACTAGAAGCAAGAAAGGAGTTGACAAGAGTAAAGAAGCCTTTATTTTTGTCTCTATATATACTATTTATCTAAGAACTATGTGGTGGCATTCTATACAACCTCCTACATGTGTCTAATTTGCAAGACACATATCAAACTTGTAAAACAAGTTTCGTACATGTATGCCATGTACTTAGCTTCTTCCACAAGCTATCAACATGTGCGACACGTAGCTAATTTGTTGGCCAAGTTTCTAACCTACTTATCACCTATAGATATGTATAAAGGTGATTCCACATTTATAAAGCTTCTAGAAAGCTTCTATATAAAATATTATCAAATTATTTTATTTTATCTACTTCTATCAATTTAGATTAATTAGATATCTATTGAAATAAATCTTATACCCATGACATTGTTCCTTGTAGAATTCATCTCTAGAAGGGAGGAATAATATCACAAATATAAGATTTATTCTAATAATTATTAAACTAATAGAAATAAATAAATTAAATTAATTTGATAATATCTTATAGAATAGCTTCTTTGAAGCTTCATAGATGTTGAATCACCTTTATACATATCTATAGGTGATGCATAGGTTAGAAATTTAGCCAATAAGCTAGCCATGTGTCACAGATATTGGTTGCTTGTGGAACAAGTTAGCTATGTATCGCACATGTTGATAGCTTGTAGAAAAAGCCAAGTACGTGGCGCACATGTAGAAAACTTGTCTTGTAAGTTTGACATGTATCTTATAAATTAAATACGTGTAGGAGGTCCTATAGAATGCCACCATGTAATTCTTAGATAGATAGTATATATAGAGACAAGAATGAAGCCTTCTTCACTCTTATCAATTCCTTTCTTACTTCTAATCTAATTCAAGAATCTCATGTATTTTCTAGTCTTTGGCAATAGTCATTCCAATTTCTTCTTAAATATACATACTTCTTTATTTCTATCTTGTTATTTTTTTTTGACATAGTTTTTACTAACTTACACATTTATTTTAGTTCTTGTCCTTAACAATATATATTCTTATCTAGGATGCTTCTTGAGTAGCTTCCATCAAACTAAGAAGCTTCTCGAGCAGATTCTATCAATCGGAAAGCTTCTTGAGTTCCTTCCACTAGCTAAAAAATTGTAATGAACATAAGATTTATTCCAATAATTATCTAATTAATATAGAATAATAGAAATAGGTAAAATAAATTGATTTGATAATATCTGATAGAAAAGCTTCCTAGAAGCTTTATAGACGTAGAATCATCTTTATACATGTCTATAGGTGATTGGTAGGTTAGAAACTTGATCAACAAGTTAGCCACATGGCGCACATGTTAGTAGCTTGTGGAACAAACTAGCCATGTGTCGCACATGTTGATAGCTTGCGGAATAAGCCAAATACGTGGCGCATATGTAAAAAATTTATCCTGCAAGTTTGACACGTTGTCGTACTGTAATTACTTACAATATGTAAAAATTAGTTAAAATATATTATATGTTTATGAATCTAGATGTGTGTTAGAATGGTTAGTAAGTTAAATTAAAAATGGTTGATAGAAGAAACTTTATTTTATTTTATTTTACTTATTTTAGTTATGGTATTTAAAAATTATAAGATCTAAATGTTTAGTATGAAGCCTTGAGAGAAGGTGGGGACTTAAGGATGAAAATTTAAGCTAGTAAGAGGCTAATTGGGAGGGATGAAATCAAGCCATGGTCGGATGAAGGCAAGGAATAGGGAACTTCATCCCTATTGGTCGAATACCATACCCAATGGGCTTTGAGGAGGCTGCCCGCGACCTTAATAGGGGTTTTCGGCGACTTCAAAAGGGGATTTGCAATTCCAAAGGTAGGGTTGTAAAGTTTAGGGTTTTGGGTATAGTTTGAGAGGAAATTTTAGGCGATTTGGAGTTAGGGTGAAGAAGTTATACTTGTTCAAAGTTAAAGAGTGGATTTCATACATACTGTCACTCTTTTGGGATTTTGCGGAGTTGTACGGAGGCTTTTGGAGATCGGACGGTGCGGTTGGAAAGGTGATTTCAAGATCTACATCTGTTATGAAGGAATTCTTAAGTTTTGAGTTTAGACGAAGGAGATATGAAGAGTTGAAGACAGCGCATCCAATTCCAAGGCAGTAAGCACACCGTGTTGTTAATAGTTATGCTTTGAGCCATAACTTGAGTTTTCAGACGAAATTTTGGCTCAAACTTCTTGGAGAATGTGACATTTTGTGTTAAAAAGCTATACATACAAATTTCATGGAATTTGAGCTTATAGTTTGTAAGATATGAAGAAATTTGTATGCGGATGTATAAAGACAAGGGTTTGAAGCGACTGTTAGGATTTTCAAGATATCTCAGGATCCGAAATGAATTTGCAGTTGAAAATTTTTGTAGAGGTTGATAAGAATACATCAGTACTTCATGTAAATGTTACCATGTTTGGACGGTCGGATCATGAGATATGAGATGTTGAAGTTTGAGAAAATTTCTACTTAAAGATATATAAGGTTTTAGAGGATTTTATCATACTTTGGATGTTGTTAGTTACTTGAGGCTTATGTATTTGATGTAATTTTTCAAAAAGAAAATATATATATATATAAACTTTGAATTTTCCTCATTTTTGAAGCTTGATTGAGAAATTAGTGACAGTTAGAAGCCCAGCGCTTTCTTAAGGCAAATTCTCTCTACCCCGACAACGTTGTCATATTATAATTGCTTACAATATGTAAAATCCACTCAAAATGTATATTATGTTTACAGGTTTAAATATGTGTTATAATTATTAATAAAGTAAATTAAAGGGGGTTGGTATAAGAAAATTTATTTTAGATTTTTACTTAGTTTGGTTATGGCTTCTAAATTATATAGAACCTAAATATTTAGTATAAAGCCTTGAGAGGCAATTGGGGTCCAAAGAAGAAGAATTAAACTACTAAGAGGTCTATTTGGAAGGATGAAGACAAAGTGAGGATGAATGAAGATAAGGGGTGAAGTTCTTCATTCCTATTGATCAATGGTCATGCCCAATACACTTTAAGGAGGTTGCCTACAATAAGAATAAGGGTTTCGGCAATTTCAAGGAGGCCATGGGAAAATAAAAGACTAGAATTAGAGAGCTTGTTTTTTGGGCTGTAGTTTTGGTGTAAAAATTGAGAGATTTGGATTTTTTATGAAGGAGAAATAGGCGCTTGAAGTTAAGGTGTGCAATTTGTATCTATTGTCACACTTTTGAAGATTAGAGGAGTTGTACAGAAGCTTTTGGAGATCGAGAGGTGCAATTGGAGAGGGGGTTTTAAGATCTACATTTAATAAGGAAGAATTACTACATTTAAAATTCTAAAGAAGGAGTTATTGGGAGTCAAAGATAGCAGATTGAATTCCAAGGCAATAAGTAGGCCGTTTTGTTCATAGTGATGGGCTTTGCCATATCTTGATTTTTTGGATGAATTTTTGTCTAAAAATTTTCAAAAAGATGAATCTTTGTGCTAAAAAGCTATATATCAGAGTTTTATAGTATTTGAATATTGGATTTGTGAGATATAAAGAATTTAATACACAAGTGTTTGTAAACAAGGGTTTGAAACTACTGTTAGGGTTTTTATGATATCTAAAGATTGATAAACAATCAACAGTTGAAACTTGTTGTGCTAGTTTTTAAAAGCACATCAATATTTCATGTAAAATTTTAATAGATTTGAATAGTTAGATTAAGAGTTATAGGTTGATGAAGTTTGGAAAAAATTCCCCTCTTACGGGTGAATGAGGGTTTAGAATATTTTCTTATAGTTTGAATGTTTTTGTGAAATAAAACTTATGTATTGGATGTAATAGCCCTAAAATAAAGGCTTTTATATAGATTTGAGGGTTTTATTATTTTGGATCTTGGTTGAGTATTTAGTTGGAGCCAGAAGCCTAGTACTTTCTTGAAGCAAAATTTCTTTACCACGACATTATTGGTGCTTCCACTAAGAGAGCCTTGAGGCATTAATTATTCAATAAGCCAAAATGGGAGATCAAAATCTTGAGTTTGGATTACTAGGGGAAATAGGTGCCTAGGATTTATTTAGGGCATTTGCTCAATTTATGGATGAGAGGCAGGGGACTCAAGAGAATGATAAGAGTACTACCAATGCTTTATAGGTAGTGGTAGATAAGACTAGGAGGTTTGAAGGGAGAAACATTACCAAGTTCTTGAGGGTTTATACATGTAAAATAGAAGTACATCAAATTTCAGAGGTGAGAATGATTACCACCTTTGATTTAGCAGTGATACCTGAGATCAGAGACAGGATGCAGAAGTTGCGTGAAAAAATTATATCGTGGGATAGATTTGAGGAACTTTTGAAGGATAAATTTTTTGAAGAAGACTCAGAAAGGATGACCAAAAGATCATTTTTGGAATGGATTGAATAAAGGCTAGGGAATCAAATGGCTCCAAATGAATTGATTAGAAAATTTGAAAAGAAGTTTGGCCAATTACCATGGCAAGAGAGGCAACTATTGGACACTATGAAGACTGAGTTATTTTTACAAGCAATTGATAAAGATTTGGAGAGCAAGTTGCTTTTTCATCTTGCAGACGGGACATCTAAGAGTGGATTTACAAATAATTAGAGGTTGGTGAAAGAGACAGTAGGGCTTGTAGCCAAGCAATAAAAGATTAAGACTCGGGGGTCATTATCATTGTTGGAGCCAATATCTGCAATCCCAAGTTTAGTACTACTATAGAAGAAAAACAAAGCTGCTCAAGATGATGCCATTGAAGAGCTGGTTAAGGATATACAAGATCTTAGGATAGAAATGAGTGAACTTAAAAAATCTCAGAAGGCCAATTCATCGAAGAAAATTGAAGGTTCAAAGGAATTTGTAGAAAGATGCATATGGTGTGACAGTCCAGACCACAAGCGTGGCGAATGCAAAAGTTATAGAGCTGCAATCAGGGAAAATATTATGCATTTTAAGGAAGGGAGGATAAGACTAGCAAGTTCTGATGAGCCTTTGAGGATCAACTTTGGAAAAGGAGGTATGAAGAAGTTGATAGATGAGCAAACAAGCAAAGGTGGTATCATGGACAAAAAGGGAGCACAATCTTATTTTATTACAGTTGAACAAAGTGCAATTAAGATTATTTCTCCACCAGCTATGGAGGCCATGATCAGAGGAGATGAAGCCATCAAAAAGATGATTGGTTGGAATGATCCAATTGATGCTATTAATATCAAAATATTTTTAAATGAGAATCAACAGAGTGATGATTTGAATGATGCTATGGTTGAAGAAAAGAGAGGCAGAGCTGCTCATGAAAAAAATGTTGTTGAATCTCTAAGCAAAAGGAGATCTCCAAGGAACAAAAAAGCTTCACAGGGGTAGAAATCGGAGAAGATACCTTCTTCTGTCCATTTTGGCGATGCATCATTATCAAAAGAATGGTGGGAGAAAGACAAAGAGAAGGAGAAAGATGGCACATACAAGCCCAAAGGTAATGGTCTTGTCTATAAACTTCAATCTCATATTGAAACATCAACAAATATGAAGAATATCTTAGAGGAGAAGATTTTGGATACAAAAATCGAATTCACTCTAAGAGAGGCTTTTGGTATTACAAAGAGGGATTTTTTACAAGCTAATTATTGATGTAATAAAGAAAAAGAGGAAAATGACAGCAAAAGCTATTATGGTGGAAGCATTAGATACTTGTGTGGCTAAGGATGAGGAAGAAGAAATAGGGCAGGTATTTACACAATCTACATTATTAGAGTTTGAAAACATGGTTTATATAGAGGGCACGGCTCAAATCAATTATACCAAGGATATGGAAGGATATCAAACAAAGTATATACCAGTAGAATCTAATAAAGAAAAGAAAATTATATAGGAAGCACGAGTTATTTATTCTTCAGAAAGAGATGGTGATGAGATGGAAAGTGATAGCTATTTAGTTTCATATTAGGCTAGGGCTACTACAGAAACATAAGTAAGGTTGGAAGATTCTAAAGATTCAATTTTAGCCTTGGTTGATCATGGATCAGAAATTAACATCATGTCGAGGCGAGTGTATGAGAAGAACAAGTGGCCAATTGATATCAACCATGGCTGGGTGATTAGAGCTGCAAACAATGAGCGAGGGAATTTATATGGAGCTTGTCCAGCTATGAAGGCCAAGATTGGAAATGTGGAGGTGGAACAAAATTTCTTTGTGCAAAACTCTGCTACATATCCGGTAATACTTGGTCAATCTTATATCACAGTTGCTAGGATGGAGACTAAAGTCTTGAATGATGGTTCACATTATGCTAGGATTCGTAGTTGTGATGGAAAAAAGGCTGTACAATTTCTTACTGTGAAGCCTATTCATGAAAGGCACAAAGAGGAGTTGAGAGAAATATCTTTAGAGCCAAGAAACAGATTCTTGGATTTCTAAAAGACACCTTTGTAGCATGGGGGAACATGGGTGCAAATAGATTATCTACAAATTCCAATGTAGATAATTTGAGTTTTAGTATTTTGGATTTGAGTGATGATGGATTTGTAAGTTTTCAAAAGATTGTAGATTTAAATCTTGTAAATAAGAGAAAAGTAAAGAAGCAAGAGAAAAACTTAAAAAGAGTGGGATTAATTTCAAATGATGAAGCTATAGTTGGAATATTAGAAGAAGTTGGGTTGGAAGATGGATTGATGCAAGTTATAGAAAATTTAGTTACAAGGATGGATGAAGATGTTATTGTGGAGATATAATCAAGGGAGGCTTATGAGGAATTGAAAAAGATGATAACATGTATTGAATTTGCTACAAGCTATGGATTGAAACTTGAGGCTATTGTGCAAACCAAGTATAAGTTTGTAGCCAAAAAGGTGAAATCAGTGGCCACTCAATTACCACTTGATACTATTGAACATATCAAGCAAGCAGTTAAGAAACTAGAATTTAGAGAAAAGCACAAAATTGGATATCAATTTACTCAAGAGTCATTGGCTAAGCTGAAGATTAGAAGGGGTGATTTCTTGACAATACCAGAAAGAATAATCTTTCAAGAAATGCTTATTAGTCATGGTAAAGCATTTGCCTTAACTTGTGATGAAATTGGGTGTATGAATCCTAGTGTTGTAGCACCTATGGTAATTTTCACTGTACCATATGTTCCATGGGATTTAAAGCATATACTTGTATCTAGAACTTTGCTTCCTAAGTTGATGGAATTGTTAAAAGAAAAAGGTAGAGATGGGTATCCTTGAACCTTCAATTCTTCTCTATTCAAACATATGATTCACTGTACCTAAAAAATCAAGGGCATTGAGATTCATTCAAGATATGCAACCAGCAAACAGGGTGACTATTCGAAATATGGGGTCAGGTCTTGTATTGATCAAGAAGTCTAAATATCAAACGTAGAAGGTATCTATTCTTCATGGTAATCTTATTGAATCATCAATAATCTATACACATCTGTAGTAATCTATCTTTTTTCTTTACAAATAAGATAGGAGATTCTATTGGAGATTTTGAATAGCGTATAAAATTCTTAGCCAAATTCTCATCAATATATTCTTTGAATTCAACCAACTCATTTTATGATAAATTGTAGATTGATTCAAATAGAGATTGAATTTGTTTTTTGAGATCAATTGAACAATCATATGGATAATACTCTAAAAAGATATATGCATTCTTTTTCTCAAAAACATCTTGATAATCTTGATATTGGCTTGGAATACCACTTGAAGTCTTTCCACCATCAGAAATGGGTGTAGCATAAATAAAAAAAGGTGATCCTTCTTTTGCTATATGCATAAAAGCTTTTGCACCTACAAGTATGGATTTTATTATATTAGACTTATGGCTTTTTGCTTGGTTTGTAAGAATCTTATTAATACTTTGAAAAAAATCTAATCTATTCAAAGATTACATTTTTTAGCCATGATAAATCTAAAATGATTTGATTAAAGAGAGATTTAATTATATTAAAGCTTATATAACTATTATATCTATCTATTGTTATATTTATAGGAAGGATTTCATGAATAATATCTCTAAAAGATAATAGACAACCATCTATGATTTCTACATGTATAGGTTTAGTTTTCTATACTAAAGGTATTCTATGGCTTTTAACAAATTCTTCATCCAAAAAACATGTTGAGGCTCTTGAATCTAGTAAGGTAGAAGCTTTGTGATATTTAGATCTCAAACACACATCTATTATAAAACAAAGAGAAGATTTTGAGGAGAAAATAGGACCTTTATTAGAAGTTGTATAAGATTCTAATTGTATAATCCCTATTGTAATTGGACAAATTTATTTTTCAACATATTGTCTTTTCTAAAAGCTATACTTTTTATTTTGTAGTTATGTCATTTTTTTGGACAATGTTGAGCAATGTGCTTAAATTCTCCACAATATAAGCACAATCTTTCTTGACGATAATAAGTCTTTTCTTGTTCTATAAGAGGTTTGAAACATACCACATTAATTTGCATGTCTTCTACTTTCAAATGTACATATTGAAAAGATATAGGTATTGCCATTGTATTATAATAACGTTGAGGCTCTCTTGTATGATTTTCAAATCAAAACTCAAAAAATTGATTATCACATTTTACAACAAAGTCAATTGCTTGATTCAATGTTTGAGAATTGCATAAGTTGAGTATCAATTTCTTTACTTCATATTATAATCCATAAAGAAATTGGCAAATGAGTGCAATATCATTCCACTTGATATTAGTCAATAGTTGTTAAAATTATGAAGCATATAATGTCATTGATCGATTGTCTTGTCATAAAATATGAATCTTGTTGATTGCAATACAAATTATATCATGTTATTCATATATAGATCAAAATTCTATTAAAAATACTTCCAAATTATCTAATATTAAATTATGTCATTCAAAAAAAGATAAAAACTATAATAAAGCAAAATTTGAAAGTAGTATTCTAATAAATCTGACTTATGATCTTTGAATTAGATAACTTTGAAGTTAAAGTTTAATCACCAATTGTACTTGATTGATAAATCCTCAAAACTTAGATCTTGTGCCATCAAACTTCTCTAATAAACTAATTTTTGATTTTTTGATACTTAAACAATGTTCTATCATAGGTAAAGTGATATAGCTTGAAGCAACTCCAATCATCTTTATATTTTTGCTTCCTACTAATCTTATTACTCTTTGTAGTAGTACATTAAATTGATGCATTGCAAGCATTAATTCTTTCATTTGCTCTTATATTTTTGTCATTATGCTCTTGATTTTAACAAGCTCTGTCATGATAATATAATTAAAAAAAAAAAAAAAAAATGCCTACTCTCATTACAAAATAAAACATTCAAGAATAAAAATAAAAATAAATCTAAGAACAATATCAGTTTAGAAGTGGATAATCTACAACTTCTAATATGCTTATCTCTTATCAAGAGAAAGAGATAATCTACTTTTAATCAAGAAAAGACAAAGCTCTGATATTATATCTTTATTTTTATTAATTTGTGAAGGTCACAAATTGAAAAAGATGCATAAATTAGTGAAACCTATGTCAAAGAAAAAATAACAAAATAAAAATAAGGAAGTATATATATTCAAGAAGAAATTAGAATGGCTACTGCCAAAGACTAGAAAATATAAAAGACTCTTAAACTAGACTAGAAGTAAGAAAAGAATTGACAAGACTGAAAAAGCCTTCACTCTTATTTCTATATATATTATCTATCTAAGAGCTATATGATGACGTTCTATAGGACCTCCAACATGTGTCTAATTTATAAGACATGTGTCAAACTTCCAAGACAAGTTTCTTATATATGTGCCACATACTTAGCTAGATCCATAAGCTACTAATATATGCGATATGTGACTAACTTGTTGGCCAAGTTTCTAACCTACCAATCACTTATAGTCATGTATAAAGGTTAAATTGTATCTATGAAGTTTTTAAGAAGCTTCTCCCTAAAATATTATCAAGTTAATCTATTTCTACCTACTTTTACCTATCAATATTAATTAGATAATTATTGGAATAAATCTTATGGCTATGACAAATATATATATATATATAACAATTTATTTTTGTTGTGGTTTTAATTTAATTTTTAATATAATATATATCTTTTTTATCTTTTTTTGATATCATTAAAGAGAAATAAAATATATTATAAAGTTTTTTACAATAACTTTTGCTTTATTTTATAAGATTCATATCATTGTTTATAAAACTATAATAAATGCTCTAATTTTTATGTATTATTTATTCTTTGTATAGTTAATAACAATGTTATGAATATTTTTGATTAACTGATCCATCAATCTTTGCACAATAATTTTATTAAAAAATTATTACTTTTAGATTATTAAATATATTTTTATTTTTATTTGTATGTTTTTTAAATAAATAAATAAATATTATAAAAAGTTTTATTTTTATTTTTATTATCTTGGCTCATAAAGTTTTTACAATTTTATATTTTTCTTATAAAATACAAGTTTCTAATAAACAACTTGAGTAGAAAAGTTTGGATGTCAAATTTGCAATGAGGGTACTTATTTTTTAATGGATAACAAATAATATTTAGAAGAATATATTTTTTAAAAAGAAAAAAAAGAAAAAAATAAACTCATTAGAAAGAAATGGTCAACATTAGTGATATTACATAGCATTATATCTATATCATTAAATGTTACCTTGTTGGCCATTGATACTTCATTTCATATAAATATTTTTCCAGCTTTCAACAATATTTTTAGTTTTTATTTCTGAAGGACAGAGTTTATATAATAATAAAAATAATTATATTTTTTTTTTAAATAAGAAATATTCTCTCATATAAAAATAATATAATACTACTAGAAGAAGCAATTGGTAATGCAATTGGCCTTTTCCTCCAATAATATGCTTGCAAAATCTTATAAAGAAGGTTTTTCTCATACTATTATATTTATCAATAATTAAACACTTTGTCTTTTAACATTGTTATTCTTTTTAAGGCAATAATTGTACCATATGCAATATTTTTAAAAATTTCAATTAAATAAATACCTTTAAAAATCCATACATCATGTACTTCAAAAGCAATTGGGCTCCATTTGTCTATAGCAAAAATTGGCAATTCTATTATTATCTAGAAGTAAGTCCAAAAAATTAATATTTTTTATTTGAAAGAAAATATTAAATATTTAATAATACTTTTGTAATAAAAATTTGATTACAAGTTAGAATGGATATTCTTACAAGGAAAGTTGTTTAAACAAAATCTTTTGGTACACTTAAAACATTTACATTCTACAAACTTCTAATAACATGCTCTTTGGATATTAGAAAATACTTATTTTCAGTTGTAAATAGATCTATATGAAAAACATGAACCATCTTCAAAATCAATTATACAATTTTAAGTTTGTTTCTTAGGTAAAAATGTTTCAATTTTTTAACTATGTCTTTATATATATATATATATATATATAAAGCTCAAGTGATGCAAAAAAAATACCGTAATCTTAGACATTGCATGTGTATATATATATATATATATATATATATATAATTCATTCCAATTAGATAGATATTCAATATTGTTGATTGTAAAAATATTATTGTAATTGTTATAAACATATTAATTCAATATAATTTTCATGTATATATATATATATATATATATATATATAATAATTTGAAAGTTTTTTATTATTTTTATTTTTTACTATATACATAAAGATAATTATATACTTGTTTTGATAATTGAAAACTTCTATAACTATTATCAACATTTGATTGATAATGTTTGTGATTACTTGTTTATTTATTATGTAATAATTTGTGCATATAAAAAATTACATAAAAATTTACAAAAAATAAATATCCATATACAAACAATATATTTAATAAGAATCATATAATGAAAAAATAGAAAATGAAAACTTTATATATTTTTGATATTATTTCTTAATATATTTAACTGATCAATGTTATAATAATATTTAAAAAAACAGAAGTGTTTTATTTTTATTTTCCTCTTGGTTTCGGAGGATTGTGTGCTGACTTATTAGAAATCAAAACTCTTTTCAAGATGTTTGTAAAACTACTAAAAAATGATTTCTACTTTTTATTCAATTTATATCACATAGTCATCTTTTATTATGGTTACAACCCTACGATTTTTTATTTTAATACTTGGAATATATAAAATAACTACCAAATTTCAACATGTGAGATATTTTCTTTTCATTAATCTCATTAGATTAGACGGAAAAAATATTGACATCTTCACTCGAATGCATTTCTATTGGACTCTTCAGAGGAAAGGTAACGACGCACCCAATTCGTGAGCTTATGTGGCACCTCCGTGATGTGCTAAACAATCCACGTCACTCAGTCATCGATGACCGTAGGCCTCCTGGCTTCTCCTATGTCCGCTTCCAGCCATCGTCTTCCTGAGCATTGAGTGACGAGCATGATCTTGGAGATTCGATGGCAATGTTGACGTTGTGGCGATGGATTCCACTGCGTTGATGATTTGAGCATGGCTCTTGCTGTTTTGATCAGCCCGATTCAGCGGAGAGTGAGTAGTCCTTGCAGTATTGCTACCTAAGCTTTTTGGCTTTTAGTTCAGTGCTGCTTTGCGAAAGATTTAGTTGCAGATTTGTCTTCAACAAGTTCATAGGCGGGTAAAGCTTCAGCAAAATTATGATAGCGAATTATTGAAGTATGTAGCAGTATAATCTGCACTACGGCAATGCCTGTTTGTCCACCGTCCTGCAAATTTTGTAGGTAACATTTGAGATTCTAATGAACCAGGTGTCGTGCGTAAACCACGTCCTAACCACCACTCACATAGGTAACAGTTCGTCAATCGTCTGCGGTCTCATCTACATCTTGTTTGACCGTGTTTTTTGCTTTCAGGTGCGGATATCCTTCAATGGCGCAGACTTTATTTTAATCCTGGAGTGCTACCTTCGTTAAAACAGGATGAAGTGCGGCGCTATCATGCGGTGGTGAGACAGCCTATTGTTTAGGAAAATTATCCAGACGAAATGGGAAAATCAGGGGATAAAACGCCGCCCCTCGCTATCTTCTCTACGTCAAATTCAGCTATGTCCTCTCAGCGGAACGACCTAGCAAGCCGACAACCTCCAGTGGCGTCGAAAGCTCTTCCTCTTAGCATCCACTACACTGAAAAGGTCGATTGATACTCACGAACATCTTTCTAAAATATCTTTTCTGTAGGATGCTCACGAACTTCAACCACTTAGATACCACTAAAGTTGGAACTGCATTCTTGGATGCGCCACTGGAAATTTGTCTACATCTTGCAACTTTAATAAAATTTAACAGGTAAGGCCCTAAAGTTTATGAGTCTGTACATTCTGGCAGTTCCAACTCCTTGGTAACGGGTTGTGGCGCAAGCGAGGGCAGGAGAAGAATCAGTTTCTCTTCAGCAGAGCCCCTGCAGCTGTAGAGCTTCTCAACGCAGAAGGCGCCTCCAAATTCAACGTGGACGGGGTGAGATAGATTCAATTTCACTGAAACCTGTGGTTATCTCTTACAATCGATGCACATCTTTCCATTCACAGCTTACATGCGAATGCCACAGCCTGAACTCCTCCCCGAGTTGATGTTTGTCTTGGAGTGATTGGACAAACTAGGGTTTGACGGACAACGCGATTCTCCAAGGGCAACCGATGCCGAAAGAAATTATTGCAGTGGTGAAGCCCAGAAATATATTTCTTAGGAAACAGAAAGGAACATATGGCCGAACAGATCAACAGAGCATTCTCCCAGACGAGATGGAGATGAACCTCGAGGTAAAGGTATTCGACTTCGCTACACAGGAGGCAGATGGGTTGAAGACTAGGAAGGAAACAGGGGTGGTGTATAGCGGGAAGACCAAGGCTACTGTGAAGCAAGATGTGCAGGAATTGTACTGCTTTCAAACTCAGGGCAATCAGCTAGAGCATTTGTTCACGCAGATGGGCACCTACATGTTCCACTTCTCCCTGGTGAGCTCTAAATACAGAGAGGTGCCCCCAGTAGTAGTGCGTGTTAACGTGGCGCCCTCAAACACTCACATGTGCGATGCACGCTGCTTAGAACATCCCAAAAGGAAGCGCAGAAGACCACGTGAAGACACGTCGCAAGCCACAATAGAGTACATACACTTAAACTGCTTATGTCTTTTTGTTCCACACACGAGTCTGAATCAGCGTATTTTTTCAAGACAAAACTATAGTATTGATGTAGTGGGCGTCTTTGTAATGTGCAGTGGTTCTTTAGACGTGCCGCCCATTGATGATGGGCTGGAGGATGATTTTGAAGAGCCTCCTCATGTAGGGAGTACAAAAATCCATGTCACAACCCTCGATGTGATTGTTTCAGTAAGTCTCGAGACTCAACTCAAAAACATTGCGGTTAACGCTGAGTGGTGACTCTAAGATGATGAGTTTGAACCCATCCAATGCATTCTCTCACCTTGAGTACAGGTGAACGGGTTTTTTGCGATTGCGGTATTTTTGGGATTGGCACTCAGCCCCCCGTTGCCTCAGTTTCAGGCAGCCACGACACTTGCGCCAGCCAGATTGGAGTGCTATCCACAAATTAATGTATACCGCTCCGTATTCTTGTGGGAAATTACCTCGTTTGGCTTCTTTCTCTTCTCCACTCTTGTGGCTCATGGTTTCAAGCTCTACATTGTTCTTGGTATGTCCATATCCTCGATACTTGAACGCACCTACTGAGGGTTAAGCGACGTATACCTGTGATGCCAATTGCAATGATGTGATTGTAATGCACTAACAAAAGCATGGTTCAACGCGGTCAGAGATAACCAGATAGTTAATAGCTACTAAACTACACATTTGGTGTTGCTATGAAAAACTCTTCTGTGCAGAGAATGGAAAAGACAGAGAGAACTCAAACTATGCTTCAGTGAGCCAGAGATTTCTCCATTATGGAATCTTGTCCTGCAGCCTGGGATCAATTCTAGGCGCCATGGCTCTGATAGTGTCGATGGTGGTTCTGATCGAAATTAGACTAGGAGACCTTCTTTGCGGAAATCCATGGGCTGTTAGTACCACAGTGCCCTTCGTTCTCTTGGCAGTCACAGGATGCGCCATTTTCATTGTTTCTGTATTTTATCAAGCGATGAAGGATTCTGACATGTCAGTCATACCAAAGACTCTGCAAAAGTCAGGAGAGCCATCAGAGATTCCATTTGCTCAGTATACACACTGAAACCCCATAACATTGAGATTGGATTCAGAACTGTAAAAACTACATACCAACTTCACCTTTTGATAAATGTGCTCTTAGCAGTGAACATAAACAAACTAGTACATTTCCGAAGTTTCCCACCCAATCCAAAACGATTCTAACTGCATAAGGACCCACTTGATGTTCACGCCTAGATGTTGGAAGGAGGTATACTATCTAATTACAGCTCACGACCCTTGGAATATTCCCCAAAGAAAGAACCCCGAGTTCCTGCCTTTGACTGGTAAACCAGATCCTGAACTCATGGAACTTATCAGCCTTGATGGATTCTCGAATAGCCTTAAAAAACTCCAGATAGTGGTACGTGTTATGTCTGCAAATAACAGGCACAAGTAAGATGAGGTAACGGCATTCAAATCCCGGCCTCCAACCTGAACCTGTAATAACAAATTGTTTGAGAAAGAATAGAAGTAGAGCCTGCAGACACACTACTTAAGAAATCTGGACCTGTTATAGACTTTAGGTACATATGAGAACGGAGCGAGCACTCACATCTCCAAAAAAGTTTGAGCCAGCGTCTCATTCGAATTGAGTAATTGGTTGATGTAAACTTTAGTATGTCTTTTGCAAGTGTAGCATTTGCAGCCAGTAACCAGTGGGGTTTCGTCAATCCTGCCACCAACACCATGGAGGTATTACTCTCTTTTTATCTGGGTAATCTAATCAACCAGGAAGGCAAATGAAATATTTACGTCCAGAAAGACTGGTTGAACTATGCCGTTTGCAGCCTAAACTAACGTGACACTTACAACACCAATGTAAAACAACGAATTCAAGTACCTGTAGGTAGCAGATTGAAGATTGACTTTTGCCAAACTGAAACCACTTGCGGCCCCCAATAGCACATGCCGGACTATGAAACAAAAAAGTTCAAGCTCTGTCTGATGGTTTTAAACAAAAACGAATCACATGAGATTGCTGGAAACACTTCACTAGCAGGTTGAATCCATCGTGCGAATTACGTTCACAATTAAGAACAATTAGTCACAGGCGGAACAGTACCCGCTACGTTGCGAGTGGCTGCCTGTCCTGCAGACCGGGCCCTTTCCTCAAGACTGGCCGCTCCAACCACAACACCTAAGCACCTATTCCCATGCTCTGCCTAGAGCCAACGCTAGCGAGTCATATTTTGAAAGAACAAACCGCGTTCCAATTGATATTTTCATGTGCATCAACAAGTCGACATTGCATGCACTTTTGCTAATTGAGATGCCAACAATAAAGCTACATATTCGAATCTCCTTACAAAAAAGCAGTAACATGAGATAAAAAATTGCAATGAAACTCCTTAACATACACGTATTACAATGCATGGTCGGGAAACAAATACACCAAGTAAAATTTATGAGAGTTCGGAAGGCACGAAAATAAAAACAAGAAATGATTTGCGATTTTTCTGCATCTGTCAACCCTGAATCATCAAAAAAAGTCCTTGATTTCACTCAAGGAACGTGAGACGTTAAAGAGTTCAAGTTTAGATATTCTTGCGATTAAAGATCATTCACTGGCACTAGCTCAAATGTGTAAAAAGCAGATTATTTCAATAGGATGTGTACGTTTCACTGTGAAGGAATTGAAAGAAGAGAGTGGGCATACATGTTGTAATGAGAGGCAGTGGTCCAGCCACAGAGACGTGTGATCCACTGAATCGCGATTACGCTTCTCTGATACCCAGTAAGGAACCTCGTCGGGAAGGCTGACCCATAAGTCGGGTTTGCAAGCGTTCACAACTTCCATATATTTTTCAAAACCCACCTGACTAACAGCACATTAGCACAACTTGCAGAGAGGAAAAATCTACTTGATAGAGTTCACCCGATCATAGAGTCAAAATGCCATAGTATACAATTTAAGCAAACCAAATGTGGGACAGTTAAACGATCCCACCCTACATGCTTTAACACGCCATAATTCCCTTCAACCAAACAAACCGTTCTGAATATCAAGCATTTCAACAAAATACAAAAACAGATCCTAATCATCAAGTATCATGACCTTCTTAAAAGTCAAATAATTAATGCTGTAATATTAACTCGTCAGGGTAGGGTACGTACTATGCGCCGACCTGAAGAAGTCTCAAAAGAAGCACCCAGATTGGAAGCTTCTTCCCCGGCTAATTCATTCCCAAGGCTGTCTCTCGCCACAGCAACCATCGCAAACCCAGTCAAACTGGCTAGCTTGTGTATACCTCCTGCCTTCGCCACGATAGCTGCCAGTGGATCCTCCAGGCTGTTTCACCAACATTGTGAGCACGTAAAGCCACTTCTATGCAGAAAATTAATTGCACACGTGTCTAATGGTGATTATTATGCTGGAATAATGGAGGCACCACAAGTTCAGCAACAGGCGGTATTTCAAAAGGCCACACAACGTTTGCACTTTTCGACTACCAAGGAACTGATCTCCCAATTCTAGACACAAAACGAAAATTGTGGAGCTTTGTTTTCAAAAACAAATGTAAACCAAAGTACTAACAAGTACAATTCGAGCTCCCGTAGTTGTCGGGATTGTTTAGATATTCGCAATCAGCTAACCCCTGAAGGAGCAAGCTACCAAAATTGAGATGTACGACTGTATGCGACTTCCACAACTCAGATAGAAGGCACAGATATATATATATATATATATAAACTCTTAAATATATTTTCTTTTTAATATAAAAAAAAATTAAACTGTTAGTATTGTTTTGAAACAGTCCAACCTAAAGATTATCAGTTTTGCAAACCCAGGTATGAAAAAAAGAAAGAAGTGGAGGACGATCTTCCCAACAAAGGCTTGGACTGGCCTCTGGTTAAACAGGCCTTTAAACTACCACATTATCTACAACCTCGTGAACTTCAGCCCCTGTTAATCTCTACGATTGAAGCTTCCTGCGATGCAACTACTCCGGAAAATTCTAATTATCTGCGCTGAACGATTCAAACACCTGAAAGTGCACCATCGTCATGTTGACTATGCCTAAGTGATTGTAATAGTGCTCCCCCACGAATTCTGAAACCCATTTCCGCTTCATCATTCACGAATCTTTGTGCCGACCACCATGCACAAAAACCTCACAACAACTGCCAACCCATTAAAGAAGAGAAGAAAAGAAAAGAATAGAAAACTCTCTTTCTGTCTCCGTTACCATGACTGCATTTAATATCCCCATTCCCTCCCTCAACTCTACAACCTCAGAATCCAACATACTTACAAATGCATCGGGGTGAACTGACACGCCCTCGAGTCAGGATGCAAATCCATCAGCATTTCGGGGGGAAAGACCGCCGGCAACCCCCTCCGCGTGATCATCAACAGACTGGGCGTCTCAAACTCCAGACCCGACGCCAATCGCAACGACCCAACTCTGGCATGCCCACTGCAAGCCCGCACCGTGAACTCCATGGCTCCCGAAATTCCTGCTCGCCCCTCACCAGCCCCGAAACCACACACTCACTGTCGCGCCATCCCGCTTGCATGCTGCTACGACCTCCCTGGATGCCAGATCCTGCGATTGCGAGCGCATATGTGGCATAGTCCCAGAGTGCGAGAATCTGCACATTCTTGGCACACATGCGGAACGGAATCCCCTCGAGCATAAGTAGGCGAAGAGTTCGGCGTGCCCCGCAGCTCTCCATTCAGGGTGCCGCGACGCTCGAGCCTCTAGGGGCGCTGCCCATTCGAAGTGCGGGACCTGGCTCCATGCGCTCGGTTTCGATATTCCTGCATGAATTCTCGAGCTCCGCATCATCCCCGCTTTCCCTGCATCCCTACTGTCGGTGCCCTCCGCCTCCCGCATTTAGGATTTTCTCTCTCTCTCTCTCTCTCTCTCTCTCTCTCCTCCCCCCCCCCCCCCTCTCCTTTTCCTTTGCTATTCCATTTCTTTGCTTTTGGGTCGCCATTAGGATTTCCTTGGAAATGTAAAAATGCCGACCATATCATGCATGTGAATGGCATTTTTTTATTTTTTTTATTTTTTGACTATCCTTAATGAATAAATTCTAATTAATTTTATGAAATGATAAACAATATTATGCAACAATCATAAATACTACATGAATATTAGCATTTGAGGCTCTTACCTTGATAAAACATATTATTTAATAAATTTATTTAATAAATCAAGTTATTGATTTATAATGGTATATAATGATGAATAATAATATAAAAAAGATAATAAAAAATTATATAAGAATTTATTTTTTTAATAAAAATAAAATAAACCAATAAATATACATGTGCTTGTAAATATATATATATATATATATATATATATATCATCGTTTAAATTTTATTACTGAAACATATATATTTTTTATATATTAAAGGCAATAGTGTTTGTTTGTCTGAGTACATCTATTTAAAAGACAATGTATCTATTCATCTACCATGTGTTCTTCTACTAGTATAAATCAACAACAATTCAAAACAAAATATGTATGCTATAATTAAAAGAACAAATATTTATTAATATTATTTATTTTCAAACAAAGACATTAGAAAATATCATGATTGCCTCAAAACCAATTAATAAAAGATTTGTAAATAAAGCCCAATAAAGAATGATATCCATTGCAATTAATTTCACACCTCTCTTCTGAGTAATTTTTTTTTTTTTTTTTTTTTTTTTCCCCTAGAACTTTAGAGATTGAATTATATAAATTTAGATACTAAAGAGTTGTTATTAATTCATAGGATAAAAATACCAACATATTTTGTAGGCTTGTTTTTATCCCACTTAAAGTGTGTGGTCAATTCTAGCGTAACCTAGAGTCATTTGTTATTAGTTACAATTGTAGTGCAATAATTTTGTTTTCTCAATTTTGATTGATATGGTTGATAGGAATGCATTTGGATGTGTTTAATTGTGTGACTCTAATCCAAATGCATTTCAATAATTTATTTTGGTAAATAAAAATAAATAATAGAGTATATTTTGTCTTAGAGATTTTATATCTAAGAGAGTTTGCAAATGGTACAATTTGAAAGCTAAGCAAATTTGGATATGTAATAAATTTACTTAATTTAATGCACAAATTTTTCAAAGTGCTTTGACACCTCTTTCTTCTCCAATTCCTCTAAATCAATCCTAATAGCAAATAGGTATAGAGTATTATTGCAAGGTTTTCCTTCTTTTAATCACCAATTACAAATTCTAGATTTTATTCAATTTAATAATAAAAACTACAAATTTAACATCATCATTAAAATTTGACAATAGAAAAAAGTAGAATCAAAGGCTTTATTGTAGACAAAGGTTGCATTATAAAAAGAAGGCCTTTTTTTGTAGTCACATTTATTTGTTCTTCACAATATTGTTATCAAATACAATTTAAAGCTACTACCACAAAATCTCATGTCTTCACAACAATTATGTATAGATAAGAGTATTGTTGACATAGATTATTGTTTAAATTGAAATAAAATAAAATAAAATTTAGGTGCACAAGAACATAATATGAGATATTAAGTGAATGTAAAAAAAATGAATTTTGTATAGAAATTTAACATTAGGTATAAATGCCTCTAATATTTTTTAATCTTTTACTTGCAACAACATCACTATTTTAATACAGCATATTATTTGGTTTCAAATAAAATATATATTCATCTGGACTTAAATTTAGAACTGTATATTTGGTCTAAATGATTGTTGTTAAAATTTTTACTAAAATACAATTAGTTGTAAGTCCATACTTAAACTCTTATAATTTTTTATGTATTGACCAAAGAAGATTGCTATATTACACATATTGTGAATAAATATATGAAGATAAAGAAGTATTAAAAGATGTGTATGCGGCATTCTAATGAAAATAAATGAGTTAGTTTGCGAATATATCTTCTTTTGCTCTACATGCTTGAGGGGTTTCTTTAAGATATTCAAATATCTGAGAGGATTTTTAAATATCCAACTCCTCAACTTCAGTGCACATTGTAAAGTAAATAGGGATACATGATCGAGCCCAACGAGACAACATTTTGGTTGAAAGCTTGATCCTGAAAGTTTGACAGAAAAAAGAAAAAAGAAAACAGAAGTGAAAAATCTTTTTGCTGTATAACCTAACTGGGTCCTTGCTTTCGAAGCTGCTTAATTATTCTGTAATATTATAACTCATGAAACAACACGCATACTACAACTAATGATGATGCAAATTAGTGATAATTATGTTCTGAAGCTGGGGAAGCTGACAATTACTAATCATACATCCTTGCCCGTTCGATCATGTTTACAACATATTCAGAAAGACATCTTTTCAAAAGGTACCCATATAAATGATCCTCACCACCTCCTCCTCGACAGTTCTTCTTGGCCTTTTAAAAGATGACGTACAAATATATACACAAATTATGAAGTACTCTACAGAAGCCCTTCACTGAAGCGTAACATGCTTCACAGACCAATCTCCATCCTCAGTGCGGTGTACTTCCGAATTGAAGCGTTCCTCCTTAGCGCCCCGCTTAGTCTTGAGAAGCAATTCGAAGTGCGCAGACCCGTCACTAAGCTGCAACAGATATGAAAGGCAAGACACTCCACTAGTTAATTCCTACATCATGAGAATAGTATGCAAAGGCGATTGAACAAACTGACTGCAGCAAGCCAACCATCGACTGGCTGTTGCTTAGCAGCGTCCCTATTCAGGTGGGCAACAATCCTTGAGGAATGAAAACACAATCAAGCCAAAAAAAGGAACTCCGTTCTAGACACATTAGAATTTATTTTCTAAAAAGGAAACAGCAAGGTTCCAAAGATTTAATGCAATTTAAATTGTAATATTGTAAAATAAAAAAATAAAAAAATAAAACACAGACCTCTGCGTCTGCAGACACGACTTCGCTAAGCTCATACGATGCAAGAGAATTTGATCCCTGTTGCAACTTCTTAATCGCATGCTCAGCTGCCTCCTGCACGACTGGGTCGTCTGTTGGCACACTCTGCTTGCCACTAGGAGGGGCACTGATACCCCTGCCGGTGGAATGGGGACCTCCTACATAGTAACACAACCCCCAAATCACGAATCAGAAACAGTACTCACACTCTTTCGACGGTCCCCAGACAGTCCAAAAACTCTTCAGAAATAGACCACCCTATCCTTCACACAAATAAGAAGCTCAGTTATATGTTGACATACATGACCGGATATGCATCCATTTGATCGAGTAACGCAATCAAGCGAGTTCGACAATCTGCTTCAAAGAACGAACAATGGAGACTAGGAAAAGAGGGGGGAGAGCACAGCATATCAACCTCTTCTGACACCCAAATCAGCGGAGGTTACCCCACCATCTTTGAGCTTAAACTCCTCCAACTTCTTGAAGTTTTGCCATGGCTTCACCCACACCTTGGCCTCGTACAGCTTGATGCTGCTGCCCTCCTCTACTTCGATGACCAGATGGTACATAGTGCCCTGCACCACCTGCGTGTGGCAGGACACTACCTTGGAGAAAGTGAGCTTCTCCAGGCTATTCTGGAGAATCGGCACAGGACATTAAAGGAATGCAGTTAGTGAGATGATCATACTCCGCAGCACAACAAGATACACGCCAAGATACTCTCCACTAACAGAGGCGTCGTGAGTTATCACTTGAAATGTGCACCAACGAAGCATCTGTACACTGCATCTCTCACAGTTTCTAAGAGGCGGACAAACCAAAGAAATCTCTTCTGATTGCATCGCAATTTCTTACAGAAGCAGAACATCGGAATGCGACCTGAGGTTGCAGTTTCATACCACACAAAGATATAATTTCACTATGCAAAATTCCAACACAATAAAACACATCACCATAAGTTGAAACCCCTCAAGGCTTTCCCAGTACTACGAAGGCATGGAAATTGGCTAGTCTACACATGGAGTCGATCACGACAAATCCTCAACAACATCTCAAACGACGTCTGCCATCATAACCAACGCAACCACGCAACATTGGCACTACAGAACAACAAACCTCGCGGTTGTTGTGCTCAGCAACGGCGAATTTCGCCATCTCATCGATCTCCAGATCATTACTGTTCTGGAGATCGACCTCCTTCTTTCCTCCCAACATGGTTACCGACTTCGAATTATGGAAGTGCAGAGAGCAACAAGACTCAGGGCACCGCATATACTCGCAAAACGCTCTCTCAACTTGTGGCGGCTCTTCCCCCAACGTAAACACACAGACTCTCAAACGGATGCGCCCTGCGTGTGACACCGAAACCTGGAAGTGGAGGTAGAATGGCGAGAAGCAGATACGATGCCCCGAACTTCAATTCGTCGCGTTTCGGAAGCGGATGGTTACTCTTCGAAGCATCCAGAGTGGACACGATCGATCTTCTGTCCGTGTTACCTGTGTGGAAAGGAAGTATCAACTTCGATGACACGTGGACAGTGTGGGCTCATCGGCGGAGGTCTTGTGGGAAACATCGACGTCGAACGAATCGTGAGCTTTGGCAGGGCTGTGGTTCCTATTCGCGAGTTGAATTCACCTCCTCGGGATTCGAATTTTCGGTGCAGTTGTCACCCGTTCGATGTTATGATCGTTACGTGGCGTTCCATGTCACGTCGCCACCGGCGCGAGCATCCATCGAACGAAATCGGAGAAGCCTCAAGATAGATGAACTATCGGCCACCTTTCATTATCTTGATGGAACGAGGGAGACTGCTGATATTCATCCCTTACTAATGCATGCCCAGATCCAACGGTCACGTAAAATAAATAATTCGAGTTGACATTAATCCAGATTCGTGGTTGTCGGAGGTCGGATGTTTTGGACGGTTCGTAACATTGGTTTACTTGATATTTCAATTGGAAGAAAACATCCGCAAAAATAATTGAATTTATCCACCATATTAAATCTCGAGCTTTAAAATGATAATTTACTAATCAAATTATTTCCGACTTCTTTTATCAATAAATTATGATATTTTCTCTGCGTGTTTAGTATAATATAGAAGGGGCTTTTTTAAAAAGTAGATGTTATCGATGTAATGATGAAACAAAACCTTGTTTTCTTACATCATTTATGCTTTACTTCACATCACTTCACTTCATGATTGTCACATGAAATAAAAGTGTTTATAGTTTCATTGCATCACACTGCAACTAATATTAAAGTTTACCGTATTGAAATTGCCAACTTGTGTTATCATAGACATAAATAAGTCAACAAACAAAAAAAAATGTCATATTTTAACAGCTTTCAAGATGGAAATTTGTACTGACAGTGACAAAAGTCGGAATATTTATTCCATTTCCATTGTCGTAACTTTTATGATTTTTATTGGTAATGACCTTCTACAAAGCCCTCAAAGAAATATTTTTAGCAAGTTGCAGCTTTCAAGACGTGGGAAAATTCATTACCTCCAATCCACAATCCTTTCTCATCCTTTCAGAGGGAAAACGTTTTCTTTGCCTTGACATCACCCATTAAAAGCATTGACAAAATCCCAAGTCATTCTGTCATCCGTGCTCAGTCTTCCCATGCCTCCGCTGCCACATCACGAAATATCCACGGCCAATCTCCCTTTTCCAACCAATCATGTTCACATTTTTCTTCTTCTTTCAGTGCGAGATAGACGACCGTTCTCCTATGCCCCGCAAAATAAAATGTACACACAGTTACAAAACTCATCAATCTTATTTAAGCTTGGAAATGGATGAATCGTAGTCCCAGATCTTTGCCATTCATCCTCGCAGCTTCATCACCGAAGTCCAGATTTGGGTAAAGACAGACAAGGCATCTAGTAGTCAACACGATTGCAAGATGTTTCTAAGCTCGACGGAGAACACGAAGTTGAGAGCTTCGGCACAATTGCTTCTGGGCTTAACCATGGCATCGATCATCAATGGAACAGGGCTTTGGCATTTCACGAGGCCATTCATTAAAACAAAGTAGGGTAAAATAAAAAAAACCATGCCGTCCATTCCGAGAAAATTACGAAATTTTTCCAGGACTAAAACAAGGCCTTTACAAAGTATGTACTACTGTGGCTTCCTGATCTTGCAAGAAAGACATACACAATTACAAACTGTTCAGCTACGAAGTGCTCCCCGTGCAGCAGAAAGGGGTCTCAGGGGATTATTGTCGCCGCAGAATGGACTTGGTTCAACTTGAAGTGTTCGAGTCTGAAGCCCCAGCCAATCTTCAGGGAGAGCCCAATCGAAGTGCGCAGACGCGATCTTAAGCTGTAGTAAAAAATAAAAATAAAACGATTAGCTACTTCCAAATTTGAAATGCCAGACAATTCACAAAAATGAATTCAGCCTTGCTACTAAAGGCTGGATCCTGTTCACAATCTTGTGTGAACCAAGAACAATCGACACGAGCGAGTAAGTTACAAATGACGAATAGTGAGGCAAAGAAACGCGATTTAGATTCTGAGTCTTTGCATCGAAGTCAGAAGAGCTTAGCGCACCGTCTTTAGGTTTGAACTCCTCCAACTTCTTAGAGGCACCCCCGGGCTTCACCCACACCTTCGCCTCGTATTGCTTGGGCTGGCTGCCCTGTTCTACCTCAAGCACAAAGTGATACATAAGGCCCGACACCACCTGCTTGTGGCAGGAGATCACCTTAGATAAATTCATCTTCTCCAAGCTATTCTGTTGGAAAGAGAAACACAGGTCACACATTAGGAGCCGTACCAGATAGAGGAATTCAACCGCCCAATATGGAACTCAGTATGGAAAGACATCGAAAGATATCATCTCGAATTCGAAAAATTCGTCTAGAGAAGAAGGGACGGAGCCACAGATGTCATCGAAAGACATAGAATTCGCTGTACGTATCTTAGGTCACGCTTGAAAATGTATCGTTAACATTCAAACAGGACGTTAAGTGTAATCGCGGCTAAGATCCAACTGATCCAAACCTTGACTCCACAAACAACACGATTCAAAGACCAGGAAACCCTCTTCCCAAATTAAGTGCTGCTCATACAACCCCAATTCCAAGTTCACAGACCTGGCGGTTGTTGTGCTCAGAAACAGCGAAATTCGCCAACTCGTCAATCTCCAAGCTGTTGGTGTCCTGGACATCGACCTTCTCCTTTCCTCCCAACATGGTTGCAGAATAAAAGCTCTGAAAAAGCGGCAATAACAACAACACACGATCGCTGTGCAACCAAGAACTGAAGATGCAGTGGCTCTTGCTACAAAACAGATACACAAGCTCTCAAATTGATGGGATCCTCACGTGAGACTATGGTTTGGTACTGGTTATTGAACGGCGTGAACCAGATATGAAGTCCCAGATATTGATTGCCACGTTACGGATGGCCGCGATTCCTCTCTCTCTCTCGGTTGTCCCGAGATGTGTACCGGAGGAATCTGCGAGATGCCCTATTGTCTCGGGTGCCGTGTGAAAAGAAACTCTGGCTCCATTCCTCCTCCTCTGTCCAAGACCAACGCAGAAGCTTCAACTGAAAATTGGTAAATTATTAATTAGTATCCATGTGTGGATGGATGAAAATAGAATGAAATGCAGTCGAGACGACTCGTCGTTTTGGAATGAACGTCGTCCGACGATTTCGTGGAAAAAACGTCATCGGGTGGATCGGCACCGCCCGTCCGAAGAACTAGCATCTGTCAGGAATAGCATGCCCTGAACCAGTTGGACGTCCAGATCGATGACACGTACGTATTAAATGCCACGTGGTAGAGCACGCGCATACTACGCTGTTGTATTTTGTACAGAATTAAATACATACGGGAGAATCATTTCAAGTCGGCCCACGTGTTGCGCAAATGTGGATCCCGATCGAATAGGAGATCTGGAGATTGAGACTTGGATTTGGGACCTGGGCACAGAGTCTCTTCCTACACTCTAGTTTCGTTTGGGGACCAGAGCCTTGACTGAATATCTTTGAGGACATTTTCCTTGGTCACCCCTCATTAACGTAACAATTGTTTGGCTGTAGACTTTGTTTTTGAATTTTAAAGTTAAATCCAATCCACAGAAGCTTTTACAACATTCTGTTAGATTATTTAGCAAATAGAAGGGCGGTTTGCCCCTCTGCTATTGAATGAACAAGTACAAACTAGAGTGGTAAGGGCAGTGTAGCTTAGGTGGATTAACTACAGGGACATGTGAAAAAGATAATCCAGAGGATAAACAATTCTAATGGTTTTTTTTTTTTTTTTGAAACATAAGGGGGTAGATGGCCTATGCTGAGGTAATTCTATTGACTTAGAACCCAAGGTGTGAAATGGGTACCTTGGGTGGAGGTGTGTAATTCCACCTCATGGATGTACTTGCATTGTGACATGCTAATTTGTTATTCTTTATCCAAGTCTTTTTTAAAATATTTCAGCAAATTGATAATTTGCAAATTTGTTCCTTTGTCTTTCTCCGACATGCTTTGTCACAGTCTATTATTCTAAATCATACCATCTTTTTCTATTTTTCTTTTCTACCAATCTATTTTCATGAAGATCTTGTCATTTTGTTGTTTCTATATGGTCCAAATGCATGAATCTATTATTAAAGGCCATAGAATTTTCAAGTCCTTGAATTAGCACAAGCTTTGTTATTATTGTGTGGAGGTTTGGAATTTAGACAATGCAATGCTATTGTACCCCAATTCCAAACTCATTGGATCATTGGACATTTTCAAAATCTATAAAGGGCCTTTTTTGTGTTGTCTTTGTGGTGCATAGGCAGCAATTGCATTGATTTATTTTTTTCTCCACACATTAATAACAAAGCTCCTATGTCAAATGAGCCATATCAAAATAAACTATTCTTTAGCTCTAGTTTATTTCAAAGGATTAGCTATTGCATGATAAAATTTGGTTGTGCCACTCTATGTTATTTAAAAATTTAAATTTAAATGGTGGAAAAAAAAATTTAATATTTTTTTTAACATTTTTTTTAACATTTATTTTTTTAAATTTTTTTTCCTTGTATTTTTCTATTATGTATTGAATTCTCCAAGTGAAGTCACTACGCTCAAAATTTAAGTATTGTATTTTTTCAAAAAAAATCTAGTTTGTATATTTTCATCTTTGGAAGCCTTGCCATGCTATCACCCTATACAAGTGTATTTTTATATAGATAATATTATTTTATATTATAATAATATAAAATTTATTTAATAAAATAATTCTATAGATTACCTTAAAGATATGTATGGCTTTGCTAGGAGAATAGATATTTTGGATTTGATTATATTTTTTTTAAAAGAAATTACAATCTATTCCCATTTCTTTATCTTTGGGAACTTAGAATAAGCACAAAGGCCACCTATTATTGTATGTATAATATAATCCAATCTAATCATTTTCTTATAATTCCTTAGAATCTAAAAGTAAGATGTGTGTCTATCTTTATGAACTTTGGAATATTATAAATTCCCAAATATGGTTATTAGAAGAAAGTAGGTTGAATTTAGGCATTGCATCTTTCTATGATCTTAGTCTATTCAATCTTATATATCATAATTCCTTGACTTATTAAATCTAAACTTTATGAAATCTAATAGCAATTGTTTTTGAAATTGTTGTGCCTATTAGATTGATGCCAAGTTCATATTAAAGAAGAAAATTAAGTATAAAGTAAAAGTTTTTGAGTGATTTATATTTAAGATTTTAATTAGACTTGGTTATCTAATATTTGTTTAATTTCCATTTGAATAGACTTCTAAAAGGATGTGTGAGTTGAGATCCATATTGTATGAAAGCTTTAAGAGATGCTTCTTTTGACATTATTACTTTAAGCATCCATAAAATTTTTAGAACATTAGGATAAATTTTAAATCTACAAGATTAAGTCTTCAATGTTGTATGCATTGTCTATCAAATGCCAATATTATTCTAACTTATATAGTAGTATCTTTGCTTGTTCAAAAGAAATTCCTAGCCAAATATTTAACTGCTTTTATTGCTTGTATAGAATCATTCTAGACCATTTTAAAGTAAATAATAGAAGCAAGAATGATATGATTAAGAATAAAAATTTGGCTTGCTAGGTTGAATCAACTAGTACACCAATACTTCAATTTATTTTTTATTTTTTGTATTAAGAAGTTTTTGATGATATGTGATATTATATCTATAGCAAAAGGAGTACCTAGAAGTATACTTAGTTTATCTTTTTGAATCCAAGTCTAGTTAGTTGATTTTCAATCTAGCATTATCATTAAATTTTTTTATTATGCTAATTGCTAAGTCTACATTAGTCTCAATATCTTCAAGGAAATTTGTTAAGTTCTCAAAATATTGATTGATTATTAATTGGTCTTGGGACCTTAATAGACTTAAATATTTTACAAGAGCATGTTGGAAGGCCAATTTGAAATTAAAATTTAAAATCTGTGTAATTAAGAAAAATAAATATAGAGCCTTTTGATATTTACTTGATAATACAATATATCAAATCTTCAAAATAAAATCTTTTGATATTTACTTGAGTTTTCAACCCTGAAAATAGAAGTTTTGTCATATTGATAAAGTTGGGGCCAAATACATATGCTTCTATAGACTTAAAGATAAAGTTCAAATTCATGTAATCATATGTCTTGACAAAATTAAGCTTAATGAAGAAAAAATTTTATTTTGAGGATTTGATCTAATGTAAAACTTTATGTATTAGAACCACATTATCTAAATTTTGCAAATAAGCCATTTGGCCTTGATCAATGAAATCTATTAGAATAAATTATAATTTTTGTTGAAATACTTTAGAAAAGATTTTATATGTGGTATTGAGCAAGAAGATAAATTGATAATTTTCTAAAAACTCACTTTTGAAAATTAAAGCAATAATGTGTCTCATTATTGATTGTAAAAAAATATTTCTTGCCAATGAATCTTTAATATGTTGCCAATAGTTGTTTTTAATGGTATTCCAAAAGATTTTGAAGAATCCTATTTCAATTCTATTTGAGGCAAGAAACTTATCTCTTAGTAGATGTTTAATTATTTTATAAATTTTTATAAATAAAAGATTTTTTCTAAAGTATTTTTACACCTTCCTTTGTTTTTATAGAATAAAAGAACTAAAGGGCCTAAAGAATTTTAAAGTGTATTTGAAGGTCTCTCTCTTCTTTGAATAGATAATAGAAAAAGCCATATCTAATCTTTGTCATTTCTTTAAGCTCTTGCTGGTTTTTTCTATTTGCCATTTTGAAGTTGTGAATTCTAGTTTGAAAGTTTTTTTCCTATAATTACTCAAAGTAATTCTTAAAAACAAGCTCCTCCTATGTTGATTAATTTATTTTTAAATCAAATCTTTTATTTATCTATTTTTGTTGTTCAAAAGAAAAAAAAAAAGTCTTATTGTTCTTGTAATTAATTGATTCTTTGATATCTCACAAATAATTTTTTATAACTTTTAGAAAAATATTCATAATTTTTTTAATTAAAATATTAAAATCTCAATTTTCTTCTAATTTTTATTATTTGAGTATTTTTAAATACTTTTTAGAAATTTTTCATTATATAATTTTATTTTATTCTAATAAAAAATATAAAACTTATATTCATTAAACGAAGTTGTTTTTATTATTGATTCTACA
Organism: Physcomitrellopsis africana; assembly: GCA_036785485.1. Taxonomy (NCBI): domain Eukaryota; kingdom Viridiplantae; phylum Streptophyta; class Bryopsida; order Funariales; family Funariaceae; genus Physcomitrellopsis; species Physcomitrellopsis africana. The sequence continues at coordinate 9,970 of JAWRVF010000211.1, read as the reverse complement.
TATAATATTTATATCTGTAATGTAATAGAATTTTAAGTGATTTTATATTTTCTTCTTTACAAAAAATATATAAAAGCTATATACACTAAATTAAATTACTAATATTATAATTCATATATGAAAATTATGTTGAATCTTAATATTGAATTAATTTTTAAAATTAAAATCTAAAAAATATTAGAAAATATTAAATCTTGTATTCAAAAATACAAAACTAGGATGTAACTTTTAAAATAACTTCCAATTTATTAAGATCCAATTTATCAATAACTTCCTCTATACATTGCATAATATCATACAAATAAAGAATTAAGACCTTCATCTTAAAAAATAAATAGGTATCTTCAACCTTTGGCATTTTTGACTAAATTTTTTATTTTATTTGTTCATTATAATTCTAAAAAAATTCTAGTTATAGTCCTTTGTGACAAGTACATATATTTGGATCTTTTAGATTTTAAAAAATATATGATATTTTTAAAAGATAAAATTAATTTAAAAAATATTTATTCATTCAAAATATTTTATTTACATAAAAGTGTAGAATTTGTTGACTTTATATCTAAAAATAAATATAAAAAAAAATCTTAGGCATACAAGTTCTATACCAAAAAAAAAATCTAACATTCATTAAAATTCATCATAGAGCTATAGAAACTCGACACTCCCAACTACCTGTCAAGGACATACTTATTAGAACCTTCTAAAATATTCTAGAAGGTTTCTAAAACTCTCTAGAATCTTCCAAAGCCTTCTAACATCTTCTTAGTTGGTAGAAGTTGCTTGAGAAGCTTCTTAGTTAGTAGAAGTTGCTGAAAGTTGCTTGAGAAGCTCCCTAGTTGGTGGAAGTTGTTTGAAAAGCTTCCTAGATAGGGGTATATATTGGAGTTGAGGCTGAAGAGTTCTTCAGTCTCGACCACACATCTCTTGGAGCTCTAGTTCACCTCTCTGGTGTTGTTTTTGTACTCATCTGATTAATCCAGTTCCTGCCAGTTCTTCTTGAACTTCTTGTTTAGACTTCAAGTCTATATTTTGTGTCTGTGACAGTTTGTCAAGACTACTCTCATCTTAGATATCAGAGCTAATTCCTTCTTGTTGGAGTATAGATTACCCCTCTTCTTGAAGGTCTTAAGGCATTTTAGAGATTGTATAGTAACCTCTTCTAAACCAATATTTCTTCCTTGTAGAAACAATTACTTCTTTTCTCTTAGAATGGTTGGAAGTCAAAACATTAATATGAGTGAAAGTTTGGAGTCGAAGATGGACGCCATTATGAATGCTCTTGCTACGTTATCACAGAGAATTACAATGATGGAAGGAGTCTTTGTAAGACTTCATAATGATGGAGCATCCGGAATAGCACAATCTGGGCTTCATCAGCCTCAAGCTTCTGCACCAGACAAAGCAGCTTTATCTGTGGTTCAACGAGAATCATTGCTTCCACAACGAAAGGAGCCTCGAATTAGCCTTCCAAACAATTTTGATGGCAGATGCTCCAAGTTTTAAGGTTTCGTCAATCAAATCAAGTTAATAATAGCTCTATAATCCAAACATTATCCGACGGAGGAATCACGCATTGGATTGGTTGGAACTTTGCTTACGCGACAAGCTCTATTGTGGTTTGCTCCTCTATTTGAAAAAGGATCACCGATTTTGATCAACTTTGAGACTTTTTTGGAGACATTTGCGGAAGCATTTGGCAAGCATGACAAGGCTCGGTGGGCTACAACAAAAATTCGATCGCTACGACAAGGGACTTCCTCTACATCAATCTATGGATCGGATTTTAGGCAATTAGCATGCGACATCAATTGGGATGAAGAAGCATTGATGAATCAATTCTATTGGGGTCTAAGGGACAACGTGAAGAATATGTTGTTATCTCTTTCTGATCCGCAAATGCTCAATGAAACCATTAGCCAAGCTGTGAAGTACGATAATCGCCTATTTCAACGTTGCCAAGATCAACGCTCCAAACAATATACAAGTCGTCACGGCGCAATTATATCGGCAAGTAGCCTAAATTCACAATCAGAGATAAAGGACATGCAGATTGATGGAGTACGTGTCAAATCTCTTACTCGAGAAGAAAAGAAGCAGTGTATGGAAAAAGGTTTCTGTTTTTATTGCGGTATCACGGACATAAGATTTACTCCAATAAATTATCTAAGTAATTATAGACCAATAGAAGTAGGTAAAATAAGTTGATTTGATAATATCTGATAGAGAAGCTTCCTAGAAGCTCCATAGATGCGAAATCACCTTTATACATGTCTATAGGTGATTGATAGGTTAGAAACTTGGTCAACAAGGTAGCTACATGGCGCACATGTTGGTAGCTTGTAGAACAAGCTAGCTATGTGCCACACATTTTGATAGCTTGTGGAACAAGCCAAGTACGTGGCGCACATATGAGAAACTTGTCATGCAAGTTTGACACGTGTCTTGTAAATTAGACACGTGTATGAGGTCTTATAGAATACTGCCACGTAGCTCTTAGTTAGATAGTATTTATAGAGGTAAGAGTGAAGCCCTCTTCACTCTTGTCAACTCCTTTTTTGTTCCTAGTCTAGTTTCAAGAGTCCTCATGTTTCCAGTCTTTGACAATAGCCATTCCAATTTTCTTTTGAATATACATACTTTCTTATTTTATTTTGTGACTTTACTTTGACACAATTTTGATTAGATTATACATCTTTTTCTAATTCATGTCCTTGACAGATTGACAAGAGTACATTTATAATATCTTAGCTTTGTCTTGTCTTGATTTTAAGAGTGGATTACCCCTTTTTTCTTGATAAGACATAAGCATTTTAGAAGTTGCGGTGTCGTGATACGTGAAGTCTTGCTTGAGAATGCTCCGGGCACCTGGCTGTGTAAGATAAAAAGAAAATACGCCACAACAAAATCCTAACAATTCTAATAGAATCTTAATTAACTTCTATTAAACCTTAACAATATTTTTCAGCTTGATTCAATCTTAAAGAAATTATAAAAGAAGAATAAATGAGTCATTCAATAATCATAATAGAAAATAATATATAAAATACTAAATTTAGAAAATACTAAATTTAGAAAATACTAAAAATAGAATCTTAAAACCCTAAATCATATCTTATTCAAACCCTAGTCAATCCCTAAGTCAAACCTTGATCAAACCTTAGTCATACCCTAAGTCAAACTTTGGTCAAACCTTAGTCAAACCCTAAGTCAAACCCTAGTCAAACCCTAAGTCAAACCCTGATCAAACCCTAAGTCAAATCCTAGTCAAACCCTAATCAAACCCTAAGTCAAACCCTAATCAAACCCTAACCCTAATGAAATCCTAACTCAAATCTTCGTCAAATCTTAGTCAAACCCTAATCAAATCCTAAGTCAAACCCTAGTCAAACCCTAATCAAATCCTAGTCAAACCCTAATCAAACCCTAAGTCAAACCCTAATGAAATCCTAACCCTAATGAAACCCTAAGTCAAACCCTAATGAAATCCTAACCCTAATGAAACCCTAAGTCAATCCCTAGTCAAACCCTAATCAAACCCTAAGTCAAACCCTAAGCAATTTCTAAGGCAGTTTTAGAACCACAATAACTACCAAACAAACCGTTGATCTTGATTGAAATATTTCGTATACCTTAACAATTAAGTTAAAAACACACACACCAAGTTTGAAGAAGATCCAACTTACCAAGAAGAAGAAAAACTTACAAATTTGCTCGGGTATCAGCCGGCCTCCTTCTCCAATCTTCACGCCAATATTCCAGTGCCTAAACCTCCTATTTGCACCGTTCAACCAAAAACCCACAAATTTCCAGCCGTAGATTTGCTGCAAAGCTTCTGGAATTGCCTAAACCATCCACCCTAATTTATTTCACAAAATCTCAAGTAGCCAAAATAAACCCTGACTTTGCAAAGCTATTACAAAGTCGTTTTCTCTCCAAATCACTCAAAATCAACTCCTATATAAAACCCTTCAAGTTCACTCCCTAACCCCAATCTCCGATCTGCAAAAAGACCCTCTATTCGCCGTCGGCACGCGGTTTTGTGCCCTGGGGTCTGGTTTCGACCCAGGTTCTTAACCGGCCCTCTCCGGGTATCAACTCTTGTAATTTTGAGGTAAATTTCTCTAAAACCTACTCTTAACTCCTTTCTAAACATGCCTATATCAATTATCTTTCTAATCTACTTTGTTTTACCATATTTATGGCTATACAAAGTAAGTAGAATTTCTTTTTATAAAAGGCAACATTAGTACCTTTTAATATTTACTACCTCCTTGTCTATTATCTATTTTTCTAAGATAATTTTCTCTAATATTTTCATTTGAGCTCTTCTATAATATAATCACTCCTTCCTTCTTTCACCTAGTGGTCGTATTACTACACGACATCCACCCCCCCTGAACCTGTGCATCCTCTGGCATGCGCCAAGTTTGTTATTGTATTGATATAAAATTTTCTTCATCTTGGTCAAATTCTTGATCTTCAATTTGCTCTTCTTCTTCCATCTTATCACCTCTTAATAGGTTTTGTACTTCATTAAAACAAATTGCTTCACCTCTTTGTTTAAATAACTTGATTTGCTTTCTTGCTATAGATATTTTTAATTTTGTACCATCAAGTTCTCATAACAAATATGTTCCATTGTCATATACTTGTTTGACAATAGAAGGCCCAAACCATCTCCTTGCTTTTTTCTCTTGCTTTTTTTCAACTTCTTTATAGCTACCTCAATATCCTTGAATCTCTCAAATTCAATTGTATGTAAGCCCTTTCAACTCTTTCTCATAATCCAATGGTAGCGGCAATGCCACTTGTTTAACTTTCTTGGCAATAGTCTTATTTTTAATTTCGACTTTGCATTATATCTATTAACATATTCTTTCACCTCATCATAAAATTCTTTAGATTGTACATTTATTACCTTATCATTACTTTCAAAACTTAAATCCAATAGTAATTGTAATTCACCTATGATATCATCAAAACCACTTTCTTTAAATATCTCCAATATGAATTCATCTTCATCAAGCACTCCACATTTCTTCAACTCATATTCTATATTTTTGACATTTTTCTTTTCTATTCTTCCAAAATTGTTTATATTTTTGAATAAAATATATCCATCCTGTAATAAGGTAATAATGGCCTCATCTCTTCTAATAAGCAGGAAGCCATCTCCCCTCTAGATTATATGCGGTTGTTAATGCAAGTCTAATGTCCATCTTCTCATATATATTAATATTCTATAGTCAATTATTTCTTTTAACAATGCCAATATTTCCATATATTCCACATGTGCAAGTAGGTTGAAATTATCTTCTTTTCCACATGACCAAACCATTGGCGAGATACAAATTTTGAAATAAGAAGACTTAAATGAAACCTCATCCACATAGCTACATATATCTTGCTTGCATCTTTTGTCTTGTTCTTTTGATTCCAACCTCCATTTAAGATGTCTATGTAATCTTTAAACCCATTTCTAATGTCTTTATATTTGAAGATTTTTAGATTTTCAATCTTTGAATTCCACACTACATGATGAATCTTTTTCTTATCAAAATCCAATTGTGTCCCCAATACATTTGCATTATCCATATAACCTTGATTTTGGTCCAAAAGATTAGTACTCACAGTTGACTTGATTAAAGCCATTGACTTAATACCCTTACTTCTGATTCCATAATCTTCTTTTGCCATATAATTTTGGGAAATATCTATCATTTCTTCTTGAATGTATCCTTGTAAAACATCCTTCATTTCTTCTTGAATGCATCCTTGTAAAACATCATAACCTTGTGTAATTTCATAATCCCCTCCATAATGTTGATGTAAAATTTCAAAACTTCTTTCATCCAATCCATATATGGTTTCATAGCAATATGTAATTTGACTTTTATCATCATATTTATCTATAATCCCACCACTTTTCACATCATAATGATATGAATTCATACAACCTTCATGATTAGAACCTTGAATAGATCCATAATCCATCTCTTTTGGAGGCTCAACCTTGAATTCTTCAACATAATCCAAAGTATTAGGTAAAGCATCCTCACCTCCTTCAAATATTGAAAATCTCTTTTTATCATTAAGAAATATTCCATCGAAATTGCCATCACCAACTTGCATAAACTTACTCAATGTAGAATAGACATTGCTTTCATCCACATTGTCGTTAGTGTCTAAATCCTTGAGCTCCATATTGCCTTCAAATTTGTGGATATCTTGGCCTTCCATACTAATAAAATGAATAGAGTCTTTGTTCTCTCTTTCACCACTATCAATATAGATCCAATTTCTTTCATTTGCAAAGAATTGGCTCCTCCTTTGAAGTCCTCCAATTGCTCTTCTATTTCTCTATTTTCAAGATTAATCCCTTGTATTGGAAAGATGATATAGAAGCCAAAATAGAAGATTTTTTAGGCCATACTGCAACTCCTTTAGCTTGTGCCCTTTGTTGCTTTGCTAAAACAATCACCGCTTCTTTCAACTCTTCCCAATTATTGGTACAACCACTCTCCGTAGATTCATCTATAAGAAGCATAAAAAGCTTGTCTCCCAAGGCATCATCAAGACCATTTAAAAATAAGTCTATCTTTAAAACATCCAATGATTGTCTCTCAGAGGATGAGAGTTGATAAAACCTCTTTTCAAATTCTTTCAAAAATTCATAAAGATCCATATGCATACCTGGTTGTAAATTTATCCAATCCAAAAACTTTCGCTTGGTAATCCTATCCTCATTTGCATCAATAAATTTATCTTTCAAAAGTTCTTGAAATTTTGACCATGTCTCCACACCCCCTTCAAGTAATCTTTTCACTTTGTTATGAATCCTAGGTTCAATAGCCAAATAGAAGCTTGAAATCATCTTTGCCTCAGGAATTTGGCATGCTTCCATTTCATATGTATAAACTTGTAAAAACTTAGTGATGTTGCATCCTTCAAACCTTCCAAATTTGTTGATGATTCCTTGCAATGCCTTTGTGATATCCCTTTCAATTGCTTGCATCTTTTGTTGCTCTTCCATAAAAATAAAAAAAGCCTTAAAATACTCATCAACATTTGACCCATCCAAAGTATTCAACCTATCCAAAACATCTTCCATTTTGTTCTATAATGTCCAATGAATAACCCTTGAAATGTCCCTTGAAATGCCCCAATAAATAACTTATAATACTTTATAATGCTCCAAGATGTCTATGAAGCCATATAATGCTCCATGATAATTAAAATGTCATTTTTTGTTTTTTAAGATATTTTCCAAAGCTCAAAGCTTCAAAAAGCTTCAAAATCAATCCTCTTGCCATTTTGTCTTCCTTTGCTACCTCCACTTGTTGCTCCACTTGTAACTCCACTAGAAGCACCATCCATAGTTCCATCAAAAATATATAATTCATCCAAAGATCTTGATGACACATCTTCCATTTTAATTCACAATATTCAAAAATTTCTTTGAAAGCATTCTAATAAATACCTTATGATACTTCAAAATCCTCCAAAATATCTATAAAACCCTATGATACTCCTTGATATTCCAAATGCCATTTTTTTTTTTCCTAAGATATTTTTCAAAGTTCAAAGCTTTTAAAAAGCTTCAAAATCAACCCTCTTTCCATCTTGTCCTCCTTTTCTATCTCCCCTTGTTGCTCCACTTGCAACTCCACTAAAAACTCCAATTGATGCACCATCCATAATTCCTTCTTCAATTCTCTTGCCTTCCATATCCATAAGTCAAATAAATCCAACAAAATCCCAATAACCTTCCACCTCAAGCTTTTACTCCAATTGAAGCATCATCCATAAATCTTCCTTCAACTCTCTTGCCTTCCTTCTTCATTAGTCAAATAAATCCAAAAAATCCCAATAAGCTTTCACCTCAAGCTTTTATTCCAATTGAAGCACCATCCATAATTCTTCCGTCAACTCTCTTGCCTTCTTTTTCCATAAGTCAAATAAATCCAAAATTTTCTAAAAATCTTCCACCTCAAGCTTTTCACGTCGGGTTCACCAAATTATGTCGTAATACGTGAAGTCTTGCATGAGAATGCTCCGGGCACCTGGCTGTGGAAGATAAAAAGAAAATACGCCACAACAAAATCCTAACAATTCTAATAGAATCTTAATTAACTTCTATTAAACCTTAACAATATTTTTCAGCTTGATTCAATCTTAAAGAAATTATAAAAGAAGAATAAATGAGTCATTCAATAATCATAATAGAAAATAATATATAAAATACTAAATTTAGAAAATACTAAAAATAGAATCTTAAAACCCTAAATCATATCTTATTCAAACCCTAGTCAATCCCTAAGTCAAACCTTGATCAAACCTTAGTCATACCCTAAGTCAAACCTTAGTCAAACCTTAGTCAAACCCTAAATCAAACCCTAGTCAAACCCTAAGTCAAACCCTAGTCAAACCCTAAGTCAAACCCTGATCAAACCCTAAGTCAAATCCTAGTCAAACCCTAATCAAACCCTAAGTCAAACCCTAATCAAACCCTAATCCTAATGAAACCCTAACTCAAATCTTGGTCAAATCTTAGTCAAATCCTAATCAAACCCTAAGTCAAATCCTAGTCAAACCCTAATCAAACCCTAGTCAAACCCTAATCAAACCCTAAGTCAAACCCTAATGAAATCCTAACCCTAATGAAACCCTAAGTCAATCCCTAGTCAAACCCTAATCAAATCCTAAGTCAAACCCTAAGCAATTTCTAAGGCAGTTTTAGAACCACAATAACTACCAAACAAACCGTAGATCTTGATTGAAATATTTCATACACCTTAACAATTAAGTTAAAAACACACACACCAAGTTTGAAGAAGATCCAACTTACCAAGAAGAAGAAAAACTTACAAATTTGCTCGGGTATCAGCCGGCCTCCTTCTCCAATCTCACGCCAATATTCCAGTGCCTAAACCTCCTATTTGCACCGTTCAACCAAAAATCCACAAATTTCCAGCCGTAGATCTGCTGCAAAGCTTCTGGAATTGCCTAAACCATCAACCTTAATTTATTTCACAAAATCTCAAGTAGCCAAAATAAACCCTGACTTTGCAAAGCTATTACAAAGTCGTTTTCTCTCCAAATCACTCAAAATCAAATCCTATATAAACCCTTCAAGTTCACTCCCTAACCCCAATCTCCGATCTGCAAAAAGACTCTCCATTCGCCGTCGACACGCGGTTTTGTGCCCTGGGGTCTGGTTTCGACCCAGGTTCTTAACCGGCCCTCTCTGGGTATCAACTCTTATAATTTTGAGGTAAATTTCTCTAAAACCTACTCTTAACTCCTTTCTAAACATGCCTATACCAATTATCTTTCTAATCTACTTTATTTTACCATATTTATGGCTATACAAAGTAAGTAGAATTTCTTTTTATAAAAGGCAGCATTAGCACCTTTTAATTTTTACTACCTCCTTGTCTATTATCTATTTTTTTAAGATAATTTTCTCTAATATTTTCATTTGAGCTCTTCTATAATATAATCACTCCTTCCCTCTTTCACCTAGTGGTTGTATTACTACACGACAACGGATTACCTTCTTCTAAACTGATATTATTCTTAGTGTTTTCTTTATTCTCCCTGTTACTTATCTTGAGTAGTGTTATATATTTTTTGAAATGTTATCATGGCTGAGCTTGCCGAAATGAAGAGTGCAATGGCACAAATGCAAGAGCAAATGAGAAAATTGATGCTTGCAATGCATCAACTCTTTGTACCTCCACAAGGAGCAACAAGGTTACCAAATAATGAGGATATAGATATGGTTAGAGCCGCTTCAACATCTACACCAAGCCATATAATTCTTCCTACATTGGAACATCATCTAAGCATCAGAGAACCAAAAATTGGTCTACCTGAGAAGTTTGATGGCACAAGATCCAAGTTTTGAGGATTCATCAACCAAGTCCAAGTGGTGATTGAATTGCAACCACAAAGTTTTCCAACT